>CM035845.1:199586522-200029022 GCA_020510985.1 Pholidichthys leucotaenia | reverse complement strand
CTGAATGAACTGGAGAATATATGGAATGGAAACTATGAATATATTGAATGAACTTCTGAATATATTGAATAATGACAGCTTTAAGCTTGTATACATCAAAACACAAAAATCGCACAGCCGAAATTCAGCCACAGCATTACACAGAATGCCTTCTTGTGTTGTGGAGAAGGTCCTATCATTCTACCTTGTATTAATTTATCAAAAAATAAAAAGGCTTAGAACTAATCTTTAAAGGTGAAATCCATAAGAATTTTATGAAACAAAGATTTTTAAAAAAAAATAATAATACATCAAAAAAGTGTTTAGAAACTTGCACAATGTAAGTCTTAATGTTCTTCAAAAAATTAGTATATTGATGAAAAAAAAATTGTAATTTTTTCTGGACCAATAATAATGTAAATATTTATATTCCAGAAGATTTTTTTAGACAGAAAATTGTTCCATCAGGATTCCTGATCCAATACAATGAATCTTTTGATGTCACCTTCTATTGCGTAAAACTGGGGGTTGCCAGAGGCAGCCATGGCCGCTTCTGAAAGTAATGGCTCATTCCGTTATCCTTCTCAAGTAAGAAGTAATAAACGAAGGGGCAAGACCAGAATAAGTATTGGTTGAGCTTTTGATCGCTGGTGCGATCTGAAGAATCATAAAGGTTTTAAAATCCATACTGAGGTCGCCTATTTGCTACTTGACAGCTAAGCTAAGCTAAGCTAACTAGTGTTTGCATAGCTATCTGTGACCTACATTTTGTCTATGAGATGTTCCTGTTATTAATATGACTGTGTGATGATATCAACTGGTGTATGGTGATGGGATAGACCACAGGAATTGTTTGGTAATCCTTTCCAAACAGTAATTTTTCCACTCTGGTCTAGTTTAGCTACAGTTAGCATTAGCTTCCGATACCGTGAAGGAAGGAACTTCAGTTTTTTCTAACGAACGTTATGAGTTTTTACAAATACATTTGTTTTACATTGTGTTCGATGATCTCCCACACACTTGTGGCCATTTATCTAAATAATCCGTTTTTGCCCGTTATTTCAATGTGGTCTAATTTCACCAGAATCAAAATTAGTTTATGATACGTCGAACAAAGGATCTTACGTCATCAAACGTTTTTGACATTTATAAAATAATTTGCTTTTACATTGTGTTAGATGATATTCCCCAACTGTATCCCCATTGTCTTTTGAAAGCAGAAACAGAGCCAAAACCTTCTCTGGGTCAGCTTAGTTGTCATCTTACATCTGTATATAATTTTTTAAACGTTTCGGTGTCTGTGAAAAGTATTCTGAAACAGTTTTATAAACATTCTTGTTGGAATTCTCATTCTAATGTATGCCAGCAAAAGGTTCTCCTGTAGCCCACGTGAATATGAGGCCCAGACGTTTTCAGCTGCACTGGACCATAACCAGCACAGGGACCATGTAAGTTTTGTGCCACCAAAACATTTTACTCAATAATCTATAAACTGTAATATTAGGATTATAAATTTAACTTTTTTTGGGGGGGGTGATTTATTAATTTTAAACCTGTTTGTAAATTTTACAGAAAGGATTGTTTTTGTTAATATTTAGTCCCGTCTCACTTTCAATAATTCATCACTGCGCCTGAGGCAGAAGACGCACCTGCGCCCGTTCATCAGCCAGCGTACTTAAGGAGGCTCTCTCCATGCATTCTAGGCTGGCTCGTCTGGGTATACTGCCCCACCTAAGACAAGCAAGTATCGTTTCTGCTAGTTTGGTCACGCTGTCTAATCTTGTTTTCCTTTCTCCTCCAGGTTGCTGCCATCATGCGGGTGTGTCTCCAGGACTGCACACGCTCTCCTGCCACATCTCCATAATTCCTCGGCTTCCAACCTCCACCTGGTCAGGCACCATCAGCTCATTCCCCCACCCTACTGGTTTGTCTGTTCCCCGCTGGAGTCCTGTTGGTTCTTCCTCGGAACCCCAAGTAAGTGGCAGTTTGGTTCACCCATTTCCCTGTGCTCCGTTCCTCCTCTCACAGCTCTCGTCTTCTCTCCACAGATGGAGTCCTCTGGCGAGTGGCTGTTTCCTTAGCTGTGCGCTTATTTTTGCTATTTAATAAATTGTCAAACGTGCCCCTTTGTGTGGTTACTTTCCTGTGCTGTTGCATCGTGCACGTGAGCTGTCGGTTTAATAAATCATGACAGAACGAGCCAGCCAGGATAGTAGCTCAGTCGGTGCTTCACCGAAGGAGCTGTCTGCTTTGGATAGCTTGTCGGCGACCGAGCACCAGCTCGTTGTGCTGATGCAGCAAGTGTCGAACATGATGAGGCTTTGGTGGAATGCGCCTCCCCAGGCTCCTCCTCCTCAGCCTGCTCCCCGCACTACGGTGTGCCGTACTACCTTTGTTCCCACGCCTACCCCATATGCGGGTGAGGTGGGGAAATGTAAAGGTTTTCTTATCCAAGTCCGCATGTACTTGGAGCAGGTCGGGGAGGAGTACCCAGGGGATGTAGCCAAAATTCAGTTTTTCACTCTGTTGCTCAAGGATCGAGCCCTTGATTAGGCATGGTCCACGATTGATAACCCCAAGTGGCGTCGATATACGTTTGACTAATTTGTGGACGCTTTCTCTTGTGCATTTGGCTGTACCGAGAGTCAAGGCAACGTTATGAGCCACCTGATGATGCTCCGCCAGGGCACTCGGTCAGCGGCCGAGTACTTGGTGGCGTTCCGGGTTGTAGCATCTGATTCGGGGTGGAATGAGATAGCTTTGAGCAGTGCATTCCTCCACAGATTGAACGCTCAACTCCATGATGATCTGGTGGTTCATCCTGTCCCGGAGTCTCACGACAGTCGAACTGATCAGGCTGTTGGATTGGACAACCGGTACAGTGAGCGCGCAAAGGAGCGCCAGTCCTCCTCTTGCCCACACGCCGAGTGCACGCCTGCCATGGGCACTGACACTGGTGGCACCGGCTCTTTGCCTGAGCCGATGGAGCTCTCTCAGCACTTCACCGATGATGAGCGCCGGCGAAGGCAAAGGGCTGACGCGTGCGCGTACTGCGATTCATTGAACCACAGTCTGGACGAGTGCCACCAGTGGCTAAAAGACGCAGCCCATCAGTAACTATGGGGGGGCTGGCGGGTGGGACAAAATCTACTCCCCCCCGGTAGTTTTTCAATTTCGGCCCTCGTGCAATTGCCGGGGATCGAGAGGAGGACTATGGCACTGGATGACTCGGGGTCTGAGGGTAATTTTGTGTCTGCCCAGTTCATTAGGCAGGTGGGTATTCCCACATGTAAATTGCCCCGTGATCAGAGGATCACTACCATATCTTGCTGGGAGGTTGCGGTTGTCACCCAAAGCATGGTGCCGATTTCCATCCTCCTTTCCGGGAACCACCAGGAGGAACTCTCATTCCTGGTTCTACCTGTTTCATCTTCCCCGGTGGTTCTTGGTTACCCTTGGCTCTGGAGGTATAACCCAATTAACTGGGATCAAAACACCATCTCCTCCTGGAGCCCATTCTGTATAGCTCACTGTATGCGTTCAGCAGAGTGTTCTCCATCTCTTTCCATCTCACTCGCCCCGGTCGAGCCATCGGACCTCAGCCTCGTTCCCTGGGCTTATCACAATTTGGGAGAGCAGCCAAGACTTCCCTCTCTCCAACCACCTTCTACAGCGCTCCAGAGGGGACGCCAAGGTGTTCCATGCCAGCTGGGAGTCATAGTGTCCCCCGTGGTCTTATCCTCGGGGGACGTGTTCCAAACACCTGAAGTGGCAAGCGACCAGGACGCATCCTGATTAGATACCAAAACCACTTCTGAAAATGGAGTTTTTGCTCTGCACTGTGGCTAAGTGATCCTCACAGCGGATCACCTGATTGTTGAGGTCTTTCTGGAATTGTGGGGTCTTTATACAGCACTTCAAAGTTCTATGAGCTGACTGTTGCTGTGAATTGGTGCTATATAATAAAGTTGTATTTATTCTAAAAAAAAGCCCTTTTTTCATAGACAACTTTAGTTGATGTTGATTTGCTTTATTACATATTAGTACACTGTCAAAAAATGTAATATTGCTGAGAAATTAATAACTTTTATAAAATACTAACGAAATTTTAAGATTATACAGTAATCCAATATAAATTTAAATATTTAAATAATGTTTTTTATAGATATTATGAGGACTATGACTAGTGATTTTGTGTCAGGTTGGATTACCGATGTGCTTATTTCCTGAAATGCACTGAATTTTTTACACCAAGTATCCATATGAGAACAACTGGAGTATTAATGCACTACAAATAATTTCAAAAAGTGAGCTTATTGAAGAGAATGCTCTGCATATGTCTCATCAGGTATGTATAACTGAAGTTCTCAGAAATTTTACAAGGTTATAGAAAGGTTGACCGTATTTCAGATGTGCATTGAGGATAGGTAAGCCATCACTTGGTAAATCTAACAATGAATCAACAACACCCTTTACATATAAATTAGAAAAGGTGCAAACAATATCAGGCATCCATTTTACAATAATTTATTTTAATGTTAGGTTAATTGGCATCAAAACTGGGGATTCTAAATTGCCCTTAGGTATGACTGTGAGAGTGAATGGTTGTCTGTCTCTCTGTGTTGGCCCTGTGATGGACTGGCGATCTGTCCAGGGTGTACCCTGCCTCTCGGCCAAAGATGCTGAGATAGGCTCCAGCCCCCCCGCGACCCGAAAAGGATTAAGCGGGAGAAGATGAATGAATGAATGAATAATATACAACAATAATATTAAGCAACCAAATAAAAATAATATCCATCCATCCATCTTCTTCTGCTTAATCCTTTTCAGGTTGCGGGAGGGCTGGAGCCTATCCCACCATCTTTGGGCGAGAGGCATAAAACAAATAAAATTTAAATGGCCAGAAAATGAGACAGAACCCAAAAATTAATTGCCACCTCCTGGTTTTTGATGCCCTGATGATGCAACCTTGTACCATGGATGTACATGTGGACCTGCCACAGACCAGGAGCATGAGCTAGAACAAACCCAGTGTATTGTCCGTAGGGATTAGGGTAACAGTCCCCGATTGCCCACACACAGCAACTGGGGATGACCAAATCAATGGATTAGCCATAGCAACAGCTCGTTTTAGAACAGCATTCTGAGCTAAAACGCTGAACATAAACAAAGCACAAGAGTGTGTTACAGCATATCTGCCAAAAACACTCTACCAACAGCACAGTCCTTAAAGTCAGCTACAGTTCTGCCATGATTACATTATCAAAACTATGTAATTACGAGGTTCAGTCGTATCTGTGAAATGCTCGCATTACTATAAATTACACTGGTCAACACCTAATTTATTGTGTTTTTTAGCTGATTTAGGACAATTTTGATGTGCTGAACCCAAAAATCACATTGGTTTTGCTCAGTCAGGTCAACTTTTTGAATTATGGCCACATGTTGTTTTATACGTTTTTGTTTACATGTACGGGTATTTTTGCTTTATATGATGCAAAATTCTTTTTATATCTTGAAATTCTCTGAATTTTGAACAATAATGACATAACATTCAATTTACATGTACTTACCTTTATATAAAGGTAAGTACATTCACAGTACTAAGTAAGTACAGGTTTTTACTTAGCACCTGATCGAGAGAAACAGATGTCATTTTCAGATTCAGCAGTGCAAAATTGTCTTTAATCAGTTGAAAAAACACAGACAACTTACAAAAAAATTATTTTTGTAACCCTGTGTTATTAATAATTATACGACAGTAATTTAAAAAAAATGACGAATGGAGATAAACATCAAAGAAGACTCGATTAAAATCACTGGGCACTGTACCACAAAAGATTCGTCGCTTGACATGATTTCACTGGCTCGTAATCACAAAGACACTGATTTCCACACAGTCTGCTGCTGCCTGTGAATGCTTGTTTCCAGCGCCATTTGTGTTTCTACATGGCAACACGTGCAATGTTATCATGAGGCAACAGTGAGTGCGACACCTACTGGTCAGGAGGTCAAAAAGTAATGGATGGCACCTTTAAATGATGTGTGCTCTGTTTTTCTTTATCCCACATCACTAGTCATGTAAACTTTGTGGTACTAATACACAAAGTAATAAATATGAATGCATACAAACAAAAGCTGCCACTTATTTTTGCCACTCATTGTTGTATAACTGCTGTTGAGTTCTATTTCTGTGCAAATCCTCTATTAGTGATGGGCAGTATTACCAAAAATTTATATCATGGTATTTTTTGACATTGTGACAGATTCACAGTACATTACAGTATTTTTATTTATTTATTTAGGGTGTTTGCCATTTTTGTGGTATCAGAGTTTCTAGTGATACAAACAAAAACATCCCTATATACAGCAGAGTGCCTCATCTTTCCAACAATGCATATTGAAAAGTAGTGTGATACTAACTAGATTATAAATGTATCCCATCATGCAATGCACGCAAAATGAATGAGAGAAAAGAGTCCTGCATCACAACACTGAGCACCTCAAAATATTCTTGTTTAATCCTTTTCAGGTCGCAGGAGCCTATCCCAGCGTCTTTTGAGCGAGAGGTAGGGTACACCCTGGACAGATCGCCAGTTCATCGCAAGGCCAGTAGGGAGACAGACAGCCATTAACTCTCACATCCATACCTGAGGACAATTTAGAATCCCCAGTTGATGCCAATTAACCTAATCTGCATGCCTTTGGCCTGTGGGAGGAAACTGGAGAAAACCCACGCAGGCACGGGAAGAATACGCAAACTCCACACAGAAGGGTCACCGATGGTCAGGGGGAAGGGATCGAACCCACGATGGTCAGGGGTGGGATCAATCCTATGACCTTCTTGCTGTGCTGCCATAGTGCTAACCACTGCACCACCAAGCTGCCCTTCTTCTGACAATTGTTCAAAATTTTATTGATCTATATTTTGTGATAACTTAAAAAGTAATTATTGTTGAAGCAGCTAATATCAAGTCCATATTGCTGTACTGCAATATAGAGCAGTCGATAAACTGATGACACTACAATAACCCATCACACTTTATTTTACATTAAGAACTTTAAGCTCTTCTTTTCTTTAAGAGATTGAATTGTTTTTTGCAATTTGAAAAGTTGACAGATCAAATAACAAATTTTTTAAAATGACGATATTTGTCACACACACAAAAAGCGCTATTTGATATCTTTCCTAAATCATTAAGCCTTAGGAAGCAAACTGGTAACTATTTTATTATTTTACTTCATGGAGACATAAAGTCATATATCACACATAAACATCAGATCTGTGACATTCATACAAATGAAAACGTACCTGGTGTTCTTGTGTCTGCCCTGTGTCTCTAGCTCTGATCACACAAATAATCCTTTTCAATTTTCGGTGCATGATCTATGCAATGCTGTTGAAGCCACAAATTTAGTTTTGCTTGGTTGTGAATAGCCTCCATTTGTACTGCCTATAGCATAACCACAAACAATGCAAATAAGTACCAGAACTATGCAGAAACATTAAAAATATAAAAATGGCAAGTGGGAAAATTAGCTGCAACTTAACTACTTCCACCCAAAAGTGGAAATTGCGCCCATAATCATTTCTACAGCAGAACCCTCAGGAATAAGGTGGATACTTTAACAGTTAGACAACCTACACCATTAATTATGTGGAAAATTATCTTTTAAATTGACAAACATCATGTGTAGTTTGTGGCAAAATTCGATCAGGATCAAAGGATAGTGTCTCTGTTGCCATTCACTCCAGCGGACCTCTTGCACAACGTAGAGTGATGTACTTCCGCATTCCTCTTCCCCAGCAGCTCAAGTCTTGTCGGTTTTATTATATTTGCCCATTCCCTGGTGTTTTCTCGTCAATAAATCAATTTTATCACTTTCACTTATCATACATATAGGAAATAGTGTATAGGCAGATCGTTTTTTCTTTATAAAGTTTGTGTTTCACATTTTAATCATTTTTGTAAACCTATCATCTGCTCAGTCACTGCAACAGATACTGGAGTCAGTTTGTCTTGGCCTGTCCTCGTCACTGATAATACCTCTATCTGCCAAGAATGTGCCGCTAGTCCTGCAAAAGCTAGCAGTACTCAAATACTTTGCAAGCAGTTTCATGAAATGGTCAGTCAGAAAGCAACTCATACCGGCTCAGACGTTGCCTGGGTTAACAAGGTCAGGAGTTCCTGGTAGTGGAAAGCGAAAGACAGAGCTGCGTGGAGGAATCTGATCAGACCTAAATGAAACGGTCATTGTCGCCCCCGACAGACTGCTATGATGATGATGATGATGCCATTTAATAGTTCACTCTGTTAGCATAGCACAGCTGTCGTGTCGTTCATGTCTCTCACATTCCAAATACCACTGCATGGGCTTGGATGGACCTGTGAAACTCTCCTAAACATATAGCTGACTCCCAGTTGTTACCCGACTTGTTAAATATTACTTTGTGTATACAGAATCCCATGATTATTTTTGTTACCATTACCGTTATTGATATTAGTCTAGTTAGCTCCCAGTTGCTAATGCAGGGCGGGCAGTGAGGACCATTCCATTGCAGGTTTTCTGTTCCACTCAGTCTCATCACCAGGTGTTTCCTCTGATCAGCTTCAAGGATTGCTTATCATTGGAAACACCTGCTGAAGAGACTGGGTGGAACAGAAAAACTGCAGTGGAATGGCCTTCCATGGCACATGACTGCCCACCCCTGTGTTAGTGTGTTTTTTATTCTCATAGTAAACTTTGACTCACTCCTAGTAACATTGCATGAACTCAAATAAATGTGAATGAGCTTGTGCAAAGACTGCGCAATACTTGCTCATTATACAGGTCTATTACAGCCCATGCAGTGGTATTTGGAATGGAAGAGACATAAACAACATGATAGTGGCGCAATGCTAAGCTAACAGGTTGAACTATTAAATTTGAGATTTTGAGATATTTTGTAGAACAGGGGAACCAATGATTACAAAAAAAAGTCCGTAAGTGTTCTACATGCTACACCTTAACCTAATTTGTCATGCTTGCCTGGAAAAAGTACATAAAAATTCAACAGAAAAGTACAATTAAAACTGACATACATTATACTCACCAATTACTGTACTGTTTATGTACCCTTCTCTTGCTTCCATGCACCCATTTTTTTTAAACATTTAGATAAAATTTAAATAAAAAATTTAAGACTTTTAGGCGCTTCTTTAAAACCATAAAAGTTTTACTGATAAGGACAGAATGCACCCATCCATCCATCCATCCATCCATCCATCTTCTACCGCTTAATCCTTTCGGGTCGCGGGGGGGCTGGAGCCTATCCCAGCATCTTTGGGCGAGAGGCAGGGTACACCCTGGACAGATCGCCAGTCCATCACAGGGCCAACACAGAGAGACAGACAACCATTCACTCTCACATCCATACCTAAGGACAACTTAGAATCCCCAGTTTTGATGCCAGTTAACCTAACTTGCATGTTTTTGGCATGTGGGAGGAAACCGGAGTGCCCGGAGTAAACCCACGCAGACACGGGGAGAACATGCAAACTCCACACAGAAGGGTCACCGATGGTCTGGGGGTGGGATCGAACCCACGATGGTCAAGGGTGGAATCGATCCCATGACCTTCTTGCTGTGCTGCCACTGTGCTAACCACTGCGCCACCGTGCTGCCCCAGAATGCACCCATTTAAAAAAAAACAAAAAACATATCCAATATAACAGTATTGATGGAAAATGGAAAGCCTCAACTTCAACATAACATGAATCCTACCTTTAAACAGAAAGGAACACTTGCACGCCCAAATAGTGCCAAAATGAAAATGGAAGTCTGTCAGCTCCTCAGTCTTCAATAATCACACTGAAATAACACATTTGGATAAAATAAATATCGCACATCTGCTAGAAATAAATAATGATTATTGAAACACCTCACTATGTTAAATGCTAAAGTGAGACAGATTTCATCTACGCGACCACTTCATTTCATGGCATGAGGATGGTCGTGTGTAAAGCACTAGTGCGGCTTCGAGTGTCTCTCGCGGCTGTTACCTTGAGGTAGATAACACATTTACATTAACGCCTACAATAATGGTTGCTGCTGGCATCATGTGTCAGATTTACAGTATGAAAGGAAGCTTTCTTTGGGGAAAATGTTATAATCAATTAAGAATGAAAATAAAAGGACACCCAGGCCCGTTTTTTGTATGTCCTATTTCCAGGAAAGGCTGTTCGAAAGCTGTTAGCGTCTACCTTCCTTCTTTATGCAAAACCTTCATAAGCAGCCAAATCTCATCTCAACTTCTCCCTGCCTTTTCTTCAAGCTACTGTTCTCTCCCGCTCTCCTTACATCTACAGTACTTAAATGTGCGAGTGACATGCCAGTTAAGCAATGAGGTCGTAGACATTAACCCATGAAGGCCTGGTGATCAAGGCTCAGAGTGATGACAAAAACTCTTAAATTAATCACCTTTTGACTATTACAAAAAAAAGTAACCATCGTAAAAAGGTATGAAATGATTCAAGTACAATATTATACCATTTTATTTAGAAAAAGAACATAAATGGCACAGCATGGTTACAAAAACAATCGAAATGTGAAGCATGAACTTTAAAGAAAAAAAATATTTGCCTGTACACTCTTTCCAAAATGTACACTGATAAGTGAAAGTGATAAATTTGATTTATTGATGAGAAAGCACCAAGCAATAGGCAAATATAATGGAAACGGAGCTGCTGGGGAAGAGGAATGCAGAAGTATGTCACTCTACATTATGCAAGAGGTCCATGGATTTTTTTTTTTTTTAAAGGTCCCATATGCTGAATTATAGGGGGGCGTGACTAAGGTTCTCCTCAACTTCCGCATATGGGACCTAAAATCAGAAAAAAATCTCTGTTGAAATGAATGGCAAGAGGAAAGTTATCTTTTGATCACGGGCAGCGTTAAGCCCTTTTTAGGCGTGCTCTAGCACCCTTAAATTTAAACTCAGCACGCCTTAAAAAGTGGAGTGAGAAAAGTTGTGATTATAAAATTTTAGTTTGTCTTTGACAAGCTGAAATAACACCCAAAACATATTCAGCAGTTTGTCGTTTAAACTTTTTAAAAATGAAAATGACCCCCCACCACACAAATGGTATGATCTCTCCCCTTACATAGTTCTCTCCCCTGCATCTGCAGCAGCCTGGCACACACAAACAGAGAGGTCCCTCCCTATCCCAACAGCAGGAAAAGGGGAAAGGAGACTGATGCAGCTTCTCTACAGGTAACACACTCAGAATGATGTATGACATCAGCCTCAGCTGGAATGTTCTGCAATGTTATGAATAGTTTTTGGGTCTGTCTGAATTTATTCAATAAGAGTAAGATGCATACTTGTAAACATTTAGGTTTCAAAGTACGTGAGGTTTCATGGGGTGGGAGTTAGAAAATAGGCTATTAATAGGCTATAAATATTGTTTCCTATAACAAAATACTGAATCTTTGGTCATTTTATTTTTGATTTTTACTTTATGAGGAAAAACCTCACAAATTTATAAGAGTAAAGTCTCAAATGTACAACAAAAAATCCCTAAATTAGCACTAAACACAAATTATGAGAAAAAGTTGATTTAAGTGGGGAAAAAAAACATTTAAAGTTTACAATGAAAAAGTAGTAAATTTAGAATAAAACTGTCCAGACTAAAGTCACATCTCAGTAACTTCTTAACTATTTTGGGGGTAACTACTCTTATGTATATTTGAATGATAATATACAACGATAACCTACATTTACTTGTGTACAGTTTCAGGCTACTCCACCACCTAAATTAGAGATTTTTTAAATTGAAAATGTGGACATTTTTTATGTGAATTTGGAGAGTCCTCATAAATTACTTACTTTTTCTTATGATTATTTTTATTCTTTTTGAATTATAGACTTTTTAAGATACTTTGTGAAATTTGAAACTTTGTGAAAAATTTTTACTCATGGATTGACTTTTTTTCTTGAATTTGGGACTTTTTCATCATTAACTGGCATCTTTTTTCTTCTGTCTTTTTGTATTTTTGCCACAATAATTTTCCCCTTGTCTTTCAACTGATTTCAATCAGATTTTCTTTGTATATGCTAAATTTAGGGAAACTGACTGGAATGATAAGGGATCAAAAAAGTTTCAAATTTACAAGAAAAAAAAATTGCAAATTCTTGAGAAAAAATTAGCAAATTTTCAAGAAAAAAAAATGAAAATTGAAGAGAAAAAAGTTGCATATTTAAAGTTTCAAATCTAAAAGAAAAAGGTTGCAAATTTTTGAGAAAAAAAAGTTACACATTTCCAAGAAATAAGTTGCAAATTTACAAGAAAAAAAAAACTGCAAATTGGGGAGAAAAGGGGTACAAATTTAAAAGAAAGTTTCAAATGTCAAAAAAAAAAAAAAATCAAATTCTTGAGAAAAAAGTTGCAAATTTTGAAGAAAAAAACTAAAAATTGAAGAGTAAAAAGTGGCAAATTTAAAGTTTCGAATCTAAAAGAAAAAGGTTGCAAATTTTTGAGGAAAAAAGTTGCAGATTTACAAGAAAAAAGTTGCAAATTTACAAGAAAAATCTGCAAACTGAGGAGAAAAAAGTTACAACTTGAAAAGAAAAGTTTCAGATTTGCAAGATAAAAGGTTCAAATTTACAAGAAAAAAATTCCAAATTCATGAGAAAAAAATTGCAAATGTGAAGAAAAAAATGAAAATTGAAGAGAAAAAAGTTGCAAATTTAAAGTTTCAAATCTACAAGAAAAAGCTTACAAATTTATAAAAAAAAAGTTGCAAATATCTGAGAAAAAAGTTTAAAATTTTACAAGAAAAATGTTGCAAATTTTTGAGACAAAAGTTGCAAAATTGCAAGAAAAAGTTTAAGATTTACAAGAAAAAAACTGCACATTGAGGAGAGAAAAAAATTGCAAATTTAACCTCTTAAAATTTCAATTTCATTTCAGATACTATTGCCACTCAGTGAAGAAAGAATTTCATTTTCTTTGTATATGCTAAATTTAGGGACATTGACTGGAATTGGGGTTAATTTTCTTTTTCTTAATGAATTTATTAAATCTTTTAAATAACTTCATGTGTTTACATTCTCAATGACTGTACATACATATGTGAATTTTTTCCTCATAAATTTGCAACTTTTGCCATGAATTTGTAACTTTTATCTTTTAAATTCAAAGTTGTTTTTCTTGTAATTTTGCTGTTTTTCTCTCATGAATTTAGTACATAGTTTAAATAAATGGCATTCATCCTTCTTAATTTATTACGTCATTCTAGTAAATTTGAAGCATTTATTGTATACAATATATTTGTGATTTTTTCCTTATAACTGTGTAGCTTTTTCTCAAAGTTTGCACCTTTGGAAAATTTTGGGACTTTAAAATTATGACAAAATATTTATGCAAAATAGATAATAAAGTAGCTTTCTTTCTTTCTTCCTTCCTTCAAAACCACAGGGATTCACTTGTAAAGGACAAAAGTGGGATAATTCTGATCTCTGTTAGACCAGGGGTGTCCAGTCATGTGCCATGGAGGGCCAAGACGCTACAGGCTTTACCTCCAACTAGTGTCTTCAACAGCAGATTTCACTGAATTTCTTCCCACTTATTGATGATCAATGAAAACACCTGCTGAAGACACTGGGTTGAAGAAAAAACCTGCAGGGTCTTGGCCCTCCATGGCACATGATTGGACACCCCTGTGTTAGACCATTAAGGGGCAGATTTACTAACATGCTGCGCCATCGCAAAACCCTGTTTTGGCATTAAAAAACTACTGTTGAGATTTACTAAAGGGTGCAGGGCAAAATTTGTGGTGGAAAGGCGTGGACTATGTTAATTTTGCGCCTGGCCTCATTGCATATGTACAGTATTTGTGGGAGTTGTCATGTCAAAGTGCGAATTTGAGGGAGGGGAGTATTTAAATGACCGGCGCAAAGTGATTTATTAAGGTTTGTGGTTGTCAGTCTCCTGCTAAATGCGCCAGGATTTAATGCCCCAAAAAAGCTTGTCTTAATTCATCTGTGCCTGACATGATAGTGATCGTTGGTGCCAGGAGGAGACACTGGCGAGAACCAAGGGTGTGTGGCAGAAGCCTCTCTCTGCCGGTGACTTTATTTAGCATGACAGAACAGATTATATGAATATCAACGGTCTCACAGAGATCGGTGTTATGAATATGGTGTTATATGGTGTTTATATGGTGGTTATATGGTGTTATGCTGAACTGAACATCAGCCGGCAGTTTTTTTTTTAAAATTTATTTCATTTGTTTATACTGTATATAGCCTACTATATGAATTTGTATCCATAAAATAAGATACAATAGGAGCCCTTCCTACCTGCAGTGGACATACAGATGTGTCAGCCAATAATGGCGTTTTCTTTTCTGCTGAGGTTAGACTGGGATCTGGAGTTTTCCTATCAGCTCCCCCTTGCTCTTGAAGCAAAATCTTCCACATTGCCAATTTTCTTTGTTTTTTTTTTCTCTATCCATATTTTTATATTTACAGCATTTCTTTTTGCTGTGCATAAAACGGTAATTCAGTTCCCTCTTCTCTCTATTTCTTTCTCCTAATTCAGGATACATAATATAAGAGGAAAATAACAATGAGATTATTCACAAAAAGAGCTCACAGATCCATAGAAACATCCTCTGAAATTGCAACACCATAACTCAATGGCGTTTATAAAAAGTTGTGAACTGGGAGACCTATAGATTTTGTTAAAACAAAGTTATTCACATAATAAAACTCTAGAGTCTCCATCAGACCATGATGGTTCTAGTGTTAATAAAATAAACACGGTCAAATAATCAATTTATTCATGAGGAGTCCTTTGTTAAATTAGATACAAATGCTTCATTTATACATATTAAACAAAAAAAGTCTGCCATGTTAAATGAAAATCTAACTTTTGAAATATAATGAACAAAAATAAACTATTTTAGTGGGGTTTGCACTTATAAACTTTTTTCAAAAAAAGCTTCATATATGATCCTCCGAACTGGCTGTGCCTATGTACAATTTTGCGGTGCTCTTGTGGATGGGTGGGCGTTATTGAAACGAAATGACTGCGTCTGTGTTCATAATTTTTCGTGTTGTTAGTAGATCACTGGCAAAAATTGGTCACTCCTCGCTCTGTCTAATTTCCGCACTCACTAATTTGCACTGCCTTAGTAAATCTGCCCCAAAGTGTGATGGTTGAATGTTGCTACTTAAATTGGACCAAACATGCCAGGGCTGAATTTTTTGTCTCAGTCCAGCCTTGGCTAAGACAACTAGTAGTGGATGTTTTTCTTTAATGGTTGCATTGTCAATCAACCACTGTTGGCCTGTTTGAATTTGAGAAAAAGCAGCTGTTGTCATTTTGGTATAATCAAAATATTAAATCCAAGCTGTCACTGTTTTTATGTATCATCATGTAGCTGAGCACGGTGGGAAAACCATGCTCACGCTTTCAGTTATTTCTGATTATTTTCTGTACCTTCCTCATTTCAGTTTTATTATTGTATTTGAGTATGGTTTTGTTTGTATTATGTTTACTGAGTTTGCCCTTTGGTTCTGTTTGTTTTGAGTTGTGCTGTTATTGTTATCTTAGGTTAGTTATATAGTTTTGTCTATTTTTATTATGAGTCTATGGCCATCTCGTTTTGTATTATAAATGATGTCTTTGTCATGGTCTGCCCGCCGGGTAGTGATGTTATGCTCGATACCACCCACTCGACACTGATTCAAGCAATATAACACAGAAATATTGCGAGCAGAATGTCGAGCACTGTGTGAACATGGCCACAGTCACGTGACAGTAGCGAACGAGGCTTCGTTGTCACATCACGTGATTTGAGACCTGATGAGAAATTTGAGAGGGCTGGGTGTTGCATACGTCAATAGTGAAGGATTTAAAAAGGGTCTGATTCACCACTCAAACTCAGGGTTTTTTGACATTTGTTATCATCATTGCATTCGCTATTTGAGTAGAAGTCATTAGGTTTAGTAACATTAAACACCGCATTACATGTACTAAATATTACACATAGAAACATTAGCAATGGTGAAACTGAGGCCTTATAAAGCAATGAACAACTTTGAGACAATAGCTTCATGATCGACAGTGTTATGAAACATTTAATAAAGAGTGCCATCTGCTGACTGAGTGTCAGAACTGCATCTGGGTAGAAAAGCTGAAAAAAAATCTCAATACTTTTTTTGAGCATTTGCCCATCAGAGGTCTACTGAAAATTGGATGGCAGGAACAAACAATACAAAGCAAATAAAAAAAAAAAAACCTTATTCCACTAGAACCCTCTCAAATTTCCCGGGAGCCCTCAAGTCACGTGATGTGACCAACACAACGAAGCCTCACTTGCTACGGTCACGTGACTGGGCGTGCTGAAACAGCGCCTGATGCACTGCTCATGATGCAAAAAAAAATTTAAGAGACATTGGACAGTGCCTATTACTATAATAATAATTTTAAAAAAAGGACTAGGGCAGCGCAGTGGCGGAGTGGTTAGCACTGCGGCAGCACAGCAACTCACCCTTGGCCAGGGGATCCTGGGTTCGATCCCAGCCCCCGACCAACAGTGATCTGTGTGGAGTTTGCATGTTCTCCCAGTGTCTGCATGGGTTTACTCCGGGATTTCTCCGGTTTCCTCCCACATGCCAAAAACATGCAAATTAGGTTAATTGGCATCAAACTGGGGATTCTAAATTGTCCTTAGGTATGACTGAGAGAGTGAATGGTTGTCTGTCTCTCTGTGTTGGTCCTGCGATGGACTGGAGATTTGTCCAGGGGGTACCCTGCCTCTTGCCCAAAGATGCTGGGATAGGCTCCAGCCCCCCCCCCCCGCGACCCGAAAAGGATTAAGCGGAAGAAGTTGAATGAATGAATGAATGAAAAAAAGACTATTAGAGAATTGTTGTGCTCTTTACTCTCTCTCTCTCTCTTTTATACCCCTTTTTTTCATGTTTATTGGAAAGTGAAGTTTGATTGTTTGTATATTTTTTTGTGAAAGTTTTGATTTTGTAACTCTTTTATAACCTTTACCCTCATCGAGAGTTTGTATGTTAATAAATGAATGGATATTTTGTTCTATTAAATTAAAAAAAAACTGCTCATGACACTTTCGCTTTATATTGCGTGAATCTGTGTTGAGTGGGTGATGTCAAACGTAACATCTCTACCCCTATGGATTGGGACACCCCTTCATGGTTGCACATGGCCATAGTGGCTGTAGAGTGTAGCTGTCTTACCGGCCACTGCTGAATTCACCAGCCACTGGCCGGTGTTAATGTCAAGCCCTGCATTCTCCCTCTCTCTCATTTTCCTTCCAAAGAATTTTTCCAGCAATGACTTCAAATTCTGAAAGTTGTCTATCATTTGACAGATTATATGAAGGGTGATCTAATTAAAGTCAATTAAAATGATAGATAACTGATTGACAGAATTTTTACAAGCCTGTCTGAGGAAATGCCATAATAAAAGTGTAGTGCAACCTGTGATAGAGTATGGCCCTTTATCAGGTTTTCAACCCAGATGCAGTTCTAACAGTCAGTCACCAGATGGCAGTCTTTATTAGATGTTTCATAACACTGTCGCTCATGAAGCAATTGTCTCAAAGTTGCTCATTATTTCATGAGGCCTCGGTTTTTAACATCACTACCACCAGGCAGACGTGGGTTTGTAGTGAGGGCTAATTTGCAAGCCGGCTCAGGTGTGAACAATAATTTATTAACAAACTCAAGAACAAAGTTAGGACAGCTCAGGGGCTGAGCGCTACACTAACTTAAACTAGTGATATTACACTCGACACTGCCCACTCGAGACTGACTCGAGCAATATAACACGGAGGTGTCACGAGCAGAGTGTTGAGCACGGTGTCATCATGCCCACAGTCACGTGACCATAGCGAACGAGGGCTCGTTGTCATATCATATGATTTGAGACCTGGCGATAAATTTGAGAGGGCTGGGCGTTGCTTACGCTCCCGCGAGCCCTCAAGTCATGTGATGTGAACAACATAACGAGGCCAGGCTTGCTACGATCGCGTGACTGTGGGCGTGCTGAAACAGTGCTCAATGCACTGCTCATGATGCAAAAAGAATTGCAAGAGACATTGGACAGCTCCTGTCACTATAATAAGAAAGACTATCAGAGAATTGTGCTCTTTACTCTCTCTCTTTTAATATACCCTTTTTTTTTGTTAATTGGAATATGAAGTTTGACTGACTGTAAGTATATTTTTTGGGAAAGTTCTAATTTTGTAACTCTTGTAACCTTTATCATCATCGACAGTTTGTATGTTGTATTTTGTTCTATTAAATGAAAAAAAAACTGCTCATGACACTTCCGCTTTATATTGCGCGAATCAGTGTTGAGTGGACGATGTCGAGCATAACATCACTACCCCTATGGATTGGGACACCCCTTCATGGCTGCACATGACCAAAGTGGCTGTAGAGTGTAGCTGTCTTACCGGCCACTGCCATTGGCCGGTGTTAATGTCATTGTGTATATCTATCTATCTATCTATCTATCTATCTATCTATCTATACTAGGTGCAACCTGTGATATAGAGTGCTGGCCATTTTAAGATTTTCAACTCAAATGCAGTTCTGACAGTCAGTCACGAGATGGAAGTCTTTATTAGATGTTTCATAACACTGTGTCGCTCATGAAGCAATTGTCTCAAAGTTGTTCATTGTTTCGTGAGGCCTTGGTTTTAACATCACTAACTTAAATTGAGGAGGATTAAACTAAACTAAAACTTGGCAAAAACATCTCACGTGGCATGGATCAGAGGCGTCGCAGAGTTGTGACACAGAAAATGACACAATGACCTCTCGAAGAATACAGGGCAAAGCCAAACATATATAGAGGAACTCATAATGAACTTAACCTAAGACAGCTGGGACATTCAGGGCAGCAGAAGAAGCACACAGGACGGGGAGGGCTGCACACACACTCATAGACAGAGACAGAATCAATGAACATGCAGGGCAAAGACACAGACACCAGGCAACAGGGGAAGACCAGACATGACAAACAAAGAGCAGAGAACATAGGGGCACTTCGTAATAATCATAATCAGAATAATAATAACAATGGAACACAGAACTAAATTAACATAATGTGTGGGCACGGTCCTAACCATACCCTTAACCTTGACAATCTTCCTATGTTTGTATTTGAGCCTTCTCCGCCTTTGCCTTCAGTTCTCCCTTTTATAACTTGCATATTTATTAGTATTATATTATTTGGTTTGAATCTTGTTTTTGTAATCATCTCATATTTATAGTTTGCTACCTTTGACATTATTCCTCCTGTGCTTTTATTTTGATAAGGTTCTTTGTTTATTTCCTTTTCAAGTTCAGTTTGTGGTTTGTCACAGCTGTCATTATTTTGGACTGATTATCCTCACTCCTGTTACCCACACCTATTCATCATTTGTTTATTTCTCTTTGCCTTATTGATGGGACGCCATCCCACAGTTTGGGGTAGCATCCTACACTCAGTCTACCGGCATGTATCCCACGCCTTATTCATTGTAATCCTGTGTGTGTCCCACACTTCACTCACTGTGTATTCCCGGTGTTTCCACACGCCTTATCCTTTTGGTCACTCCGGCGTTTCCGCATGCCTTAGCTCCGGTGCTATTCGTCCATCTCTGTATCCTGTCTCGTAAGTTTGTGCCTCTGTTATATTTTTGTGTTTTTCATTAAACCTTGTAAACTCACAGTCAGCGTTTGGATCTCCATTCCTGCCCCGACTGGGCAGTTCATGACAGGGAGGAGCTGTATGAAAGATGATAACTCTAACAAAACGTGTGTGTGTGTTTTTTTTTTTGGTGGAGCTCATTGGGTGCTCAGCACCCCTAAAGCTCTGATCCTAGATCTGCCCCTGCTTTTGATCCCGATCAAATTTTGCCACAAGTTACACATATGATGCTTGTCAATTTAAAAGAGAATTTTCCACCAAATTAAAGTTGCTAATTGTGGTATAATAAATGAATAAGTTTTTTAGTTTTTGTGAAACTGCTTAGTGGACTAGATTTCCTTGTCTCGGACTCAGTGACATACGGTGAGGTTTGTGGGTGGTGAGGCAATGACTCCTTCAAAGTCAGATTTACAAATATATGAACACAATAGCATAAGCTTGAGTTTAATTTCAATTGAATGTTTGCATGTTTTTTGATCTGCTAATTGTACATTATAAAATCTGATGATATAATTAATTAACAAAACAACTAAGGCATTTTACTGAATTGCCTCTTGATAGAATCCACAGTGAATTCAAGTTCAGTTCTGCAATGCGTGTCTAGAGCTTTTATTGTGGAGGAAAGAAGCAGAAATAGTAGCACACTCCAGTTGCTTTTGCCTTGCAGAAAAGCAGTTAAAGTTCTGCTGACTAACTCCATGCCTCCATGTTTTCATTTCATTCAACTCTCCTGAATATAAACAAAGTGCAAAGACCCTTGGCTACACAAATAAAATGTATTACGTTTTTTTTTTACAGACAAATTTTGGGGCCCAAAATTAATTATAGACTACTGGTTTCATGCCAATGAAGAACTGAAATTATAGTGGCTTAGAGAGCACATTTGTTGTGCATCCTGTAGCTCCACAATTCAATACAAATTCAAGTATATAAAACAAGTATGCATGGGCTTACCTTTACTTGTAAATGAAATCCATCCGCCTGTCCCTCTGGACAAAAATCTCAATTACTTTGTTGTCAAAGTTCTCCTTGTCTTCTTTAGTTTTAAAAGTCTCTCTGTCTCAATAGAGATTACTGCCAGTTTTGATTAAAAGGCCAAATTTGAGAATTTTTTGAGTTTAGCTATAAAATCTTTCATTTTCAGTCTGTATAAAATAGAAGTACAAACGAAGTCGTCAGTACACTGATTTTCTGTCTGATTTTAGCTTCAGCTAATTTGGTGTTTAGCCTCAGCGTAAAACAGGCCTATTCAAATAGCGGCCAAAAGTGTAAATTATATATGGAAAAAAAGTCAAAATTTCAAAACAGTCTGTTTCAAATTTATATTAAAAAAACAGTAATTTTATTTTAAAAAAAAGACAAACAGCCATAAAATAATCCACAAATTTCTAATAGTCTCAAATGTACAAGAAAAGTCATTTTTACAAGAGAAAATTGCAAATTTGAGGAAAATGGTTTCAAATTTAGATAAATTTACAGAGAAAAGTAGAAAACTATAAGAAAATTGTTACAAATTTTGGAGAAAAATCTCAAACCTTCAAGACTGAAGTCATTACTCAAGTTTGTAAGTCGGTGCTTTTTGCATCCTTAACTCTACTAGAAATTTTTGGTTGACTAATGTGTGTGTAAAGGAATGTGTGGTTATAAAAAAAGGTTCCTACTCACACATGTGGCAATTTAAAACAAAACAAACCACAATAGTGGATGCGCAATGTTTGTTAATGTTATCAGTTTTTTCTTGGGGGGTTTGTGCACTGAAGTGTTTGACAGTTCATTTTTTATTCAGCTAAATGCACTTTGTGATGTGCCAACGTCAGTTATGTCCAGGATGTAGTATATTTTATTTCAAAAGGGAAACAAATGTTAATGCTACTAACAGTGCTCAATGAGTTTTTATGCACTTTGAGATATGCCTGAGTAAGATGCGACCAAAAGGGTTATTTACAGAATTTTTTGTTTTTTATTGTATTTATTTAATTGTTGTTCAAGAGGAACATATTTCTATTACAAGTTCTGCTCAACCTCAGCACTGTTGTGTTTTTATGTACTTTTGGTGTGCTTTTGTCATGTGACAAGCACACATTTAAAACCAAGACAATGAATAAAAAGTGCATATTTTTTATCATATTGATCTGTGTTGATTTGAAATTTGTCATATTCAACAGATCGCTGAACATGTGCGGCCCAGTTACATGTCTTGATTTCAAATTGTGGCCCAACTGATTTTGTAATTGAATAGCCCTGGCGTAGAAGAACAGCAACAAGTACAAACTCCTATGGTGCTCAAACATGCCCACCCTAGTTTGAGCAACAGTACTGTATAGCCTCTAACCGTGATTTTTAACTGAAGTTTTATGTCAGATTAAGAAGACTAAATATGTTATACACACACGTTAAGTACATTACATAGACTATGGAAAAGGAGGACACACAAAAAAAAGCTCCTACAAACATTACATTTTTGACATACACACAGGTACATACAGGTGCATCTCAATAAATTAGAATGTCGTCAAAAAGTTCATTTATTTCAGTAATTCAGTTCAGAAGAATGAAACTCTTTTATATAGATTCATTACACACAGAGTGATTATTTCAAGTGTTTATTTCTTTTAATGTTCATGGTTATGGCTTAAAGCTCATGAAAACTCCAAATTCAGTTTCTCAAAACATTAGACTTACATAAGATCAATTTTAAAAATTTGATTTTTAATAGAAATATTGGCTGACTGAAAAGTATCTCCATGTACACACTCAATACTTGGTCAGTGCTCCTTTTGCATGAATTACTACATCAATTCAATTCAATTCAACTTTATTTATATAGCACCATTTCACAACAACAGTCATCTCATAGCACTTTCAACTGTAGAGGAAACTCCCACAATTGCAGAAAGACCCCAGCAATCAGGTGATCCCCTGTGAGCAAGCGCTTGGCGACGGTGTAGAGGAAAAACTCCCTTTTAACAGGAAGAAACCTCCAGCAGAAACAGGCTCAGGGAGGGGCAGTTATCTGCTGCGACTGGCTGGGGGGTGAGGGGATAGAGAAGGTGAAAAAAACAGACATGTAGAGAGCAAACAGCATGATGGGGACTCAATCTATGGGAGAGAGTAAACAGATGTTAATGACCAGCAAAAAAAAATATTTCATTGAGAGTGAAGAAAGGACTGAAGCTCAATGCATTACTGGAGCCCCCCTGGCTGTCTAAACCTATTAGCAGCATAACTAAGGGAGGGTTCAGAGACACATGTTAGTTAGTTAGTTAATCCCTTCACACCTGAAGGTGTATATGGGCGGCGCCTATCTCCGTTTCTCTGACCCTAGGCCACACAGCTACTGTAAGTAGTGAAAGCTACAGTGGGGGGTCAGTCCTCTGGTAGCTCTGTGTGTAACTTTACTTTCCCCATTCCATTATGCGGAGCACCACGCTAGAAGGCAGAAAGCACCATTTTTATATGGTCTTTGGTATGACCCGGCCGGGATTTGAACCCCTGCCTCCCGGGTGTGGGGCGGATGCTCTACCAACTGAGCCACCACTCCGGGAAAGGAGTGGATACACACTCTGAGACACACACTGTGCATCCTAGTGCGCACTGAAAAAAAAAACCCTGCATTTCCGTTCTTCCACTACAGACACAGCCGCGAACAGAAAGCCAAAGGAGTGCTTTGATTGGTTTAGATGTGATTGACCTCTCATTCAACTAATAAGAACCCTGAATTGGGTTTCTGAATCCTTGAAGAACCAATGACTGAAAACCTAGCAAGAAGGACCCGCCTACCAACGGCTGCGAATACAGCGAGCCAATTGAAGCACAGAAGTTCGACAGCATGCGTCCCTTGCTTAAAATCTGTTTTGTGTAAGCTGCTGGGTGACACACAACACATGTGTTTGCCAGTCTTTTTTTCTTACTACTGTTCTTATTTGTTTTGAAAAATCGTTCGCCAAAACCGCAATCATGGAAGCGCAAAACCGCAATAATGGAATTATGGTTTGACCGGGTCGCGTGACCAGAACCACGAGTCCGTAACAAGCGGACCAGCGTCATGTTCGTCTGACAATGAGGAAGAGAAGTTCGCCAGAGACACTGCTGTTGTGGACAGGTAAGTGTTATAAGCTAAATTATTCTTTATCCCTGAAAATTGTAATCAAAATGACTTTTGACCGATCGGTAAATTACAACTGTGCGTCATCGCAACATGAAGACCGCGGCGCATGGGTCCAGTCCGGACCGTGATCGCCCCCCCCCCCCCCCGCTACTCTTCTGTAGCGGATTGCAGATATTATTGCAGATATTTTAGTACAACTGTGCCGTCATGGAGCGATGGGCGATGTCCGTCCTCTGTAGCGGGGGGGGGAGTAGTTGTTATCTTCTACATTACAGATATTTTAGTATAATTTTTAGTGCACTGTAGGTTATTTTTTCTTGTAAAAAAAAGCCACACATTTTTTACGTGACATGCTTCTTTGTGTGTGGGGGCTTGTTTGTTCATTCATTCATTCATGAATGAATAAACACCCCCCCCACACACACACACACAGCCCTTCACCTTTCATTAGAGCCCAAGATGAAGCTTCTATATTGAATCATTCAAAAGTTACAGACGTTTTTCCAAACTGTGCCATTTGGCACAATTTGGCACAGTTCAAAAACGCCTGGGAACAACCTAAGAAAAAAGCTGTGTAATATATTCATTTTTTGTGGTATTGTTACAAAATTTTGACCTCAGCTGGATAACACTTGGTTCTACATTTCTGTTGCATTTTTCAGCCCAGATCTGACAGTTGTGTGTTATTTGCAAGCATTTGTATCCAAAAAAACACCCAGGCGAAATTTATTTTCTTCAAGTTCAGTATGTTTAGATGACTGTTACTCGGTGGCAGGAGCACTTAGAGAGATTATGACTGTTTTGCCAAAAAATTCAAAGTGTTTTCTTTTAAATGAGACCAACCCTATGAAGATGCTGCAAAGGGTTGAAGAACAGCTTTTGATTTACTTTGGATACGTTATTTTTTGGCGTTTTTAGGGAAATTGACCAGAGTGCAAGGGGTTAAAAACAGAGATCGCGTCTGACTCCCGAATCCAGATTGGCAGCTGGTTCCACAGGAGAGGAGCTTGATAACTGAAGTCTCTGCCTCCCATTGCACTTTTGGAGATTCTAGGTATTACAAGTAATCCAGCATTTTGGGAGCGCAGTGCTCTGTTAGGATAATAGGGTAGTATCAGATCTTTTAAATAAAACAGGGCCTGATTGTTTAGAGCTTTGAAAGTGAGAAAAAGGATTTTAAACTTAATTCTGAACTCTATGGGAAGCCAATGAAGGGAGGCCAGAACCAGAGACATATGATTTCTCTTTCTAGTACCTGTTAAAACTCTTGCTGCAGCATTTTGGATCAACTGAAGACTTTTTAAAGATGTTTTAGGACAACCTGATAATAAAGAGTTACAATAATCTAATTTAGAGCTAACAAAAGCGTGGATCAGTTTCTCAGCATCACTCTGAGACAAGATGCTCCTAATCTTGGCAATATTACGCAAATGATTGAAGGCAGTCTTAGAAACAAATTTAATATGTGAATTGAAAAACAGATCTTGATCAAAAATAACTCCAAGGCTCCTCACAGAGCTATTAAGAGAAAGAGTAACCGCATCCAAACTAAAAGTTTGATTTGGAAAGGTATTTCTAAGGTTTTTTGGACCAACAAGAATGACTTCAGTCTTATCTGAATTTAATAGCAGGAAATTACAAGTCATCCAAGCTTTGATTTCCTGAAGACAGGCTTCTAACTTGGCTAATTGATAACTATCATCTGACTTCATTGACAGGCATAATTGTGTGTCATCTGCATAACAATGAAAATGTATACAGTGCTTTCTAATAATGTTGTCTAATGGAAGCATATATAAACTAAAAAGAGTAGGGCCTAGCACAGATCCCTGTGGAACTCCATGTCTGAGCTTTGAGTTGAAAGAAAACTCATTATTGACATGAACAAATTGGAACCTATCAGATAAATAAGATCTAAACCACTGCAACGAAGTTCCATTGAGTCCAACAAGGTGTTGTAATCTATCAAGTAGAATATTATGATCGATAGTATCAAAAGCTGCACTAAGGTCTAAAGGGACAAGTACAGAAACAAGTCCATTATCAGATGCGATAAGGAGGTCATTAGTGACCTTCACTAAGGCTGTTTCAGTACTATGATGGATTCTGAACCCAGATTGAAACTCTTCAAATAAACCATTTCCCTGCAAGTGGTCAAATAATTGCGTAGCAACAACTCTTTCTAAGATTTTTGAATTGAAAGGCAGGTTAGAGATTGGTCTATAGTTAGCTAAAACTCCTGGATCCAGTGTTGGCTTTTTGGGTAAGGATTTAATTACAGCAGTTTTAAAAGCCTGCGGTACATGGCCTAAAGTTAATGAAGAATTGATTATTTGAAGAATAAAGCTACCAATAAATGGGAAGACTTCTTTAAATAACCTGGTAGGAATAGGGTCTAAAAGACAAGTTGAAGGCTTGGATGAGGAAATTATTTTATCTAACTCTAAAAGGTCAATTGGAGTAAACTCATCCAAACAGATAGCAATTGAAGGAGTTGTAGTAGTTACTGTATTTAAGTTAATGGTGGGAAGAATCTGATTGATTTTATCTCTGATAGATGAAATTTTTTTATTGAAAAAGTCCTGACTAGTAAGCTCTAAGGGAATGCTAGGATTGACAGAGTCCTGACTCTTTTTCAGCCTGGCTACAGTGCTGAAAAGAAACCTGGGATTATTCTTGTTCTCTTCTATTAATGCAGAATAATAACTCGTTCGAGCTTTTCTCAGAGATTTTTTATAAATTAAAAGATGATTTCTCCACGCTAAATAGATTTCATCTAAATTAGTGGAGCGCCATTTTCTTTCTAATTGACGAGTCTTCTGTTTTAAGCTACGAGTTTCTGTGTTGAACCAAGGATTTAGAAATCTCTGATTAGACTTTTTCTTTTTTAAAGGGGCCACCATGTCTAGAGTCTAATGCAGAGAAGCTGTAACACTATCTACCATGCTATCAATTACAGAAGGAGCAAGCTGTCTATAGCTTATTTCCGTTGTGTTGACACATGGCATAGCGGAAACAACCTGCATAAAGTTGGTTACAACATCATCTGAAAGACATCTGCTGTAGGAATATTTTTCTTTAGGAATCAAATAGTCAGAAAAAGTAAAATCAAAGGTTAACAGACAATGGTCTGACAGTACAGGGTTATGAGGAGACACTACCATATTTTCTATTTCTATGCCATATGTCAGAACAAGGTCCAACGTATGGTGAAGATAATGGGTAGAAATTCCTACTTTCTGAGAAAACCCCATCGAGTCTAATATTGAATTAAATGCCATATTAAGGCAATCACTATCTACATCTACATGTATATTAAAGTCCCCTACTATAGTTATTCTATCTGATCAATGTGGCGTGTCATGGAGGTGATCAGCCTGTGGTACTGCTGAGGTGTTATGGAGGCCCAGGATGCTTCGATAGTGGCCCTCAGCTCGTCTGCATTGTTTGGTCTTATGTCTCTCATCTTCCTCTTGACAATACTCCATAGATTCTCTATGGGGTTTAGGTCAGGAGAGTTTTCTGGCCAATCAAGCACAGTGATACCATAGTCATTATGCCTTGTTGAAAACGAAGGCATACAATAATCAGTCTGTGTGTGTGTGTGTGTGTGTGTGTGTGTGTGTGTGTGTGTGTGTGTGTCTGTTACCAGCTTTTCAGCTCACCCAGTCAGAATTAAGTGCAACTAAAGGCTTGTGTCATTGTATTGTCATATTTTCTCGACTTTTAATTTGCCAGAATTCCGAGATAAGACTTTGTTTTAATAATATAACAAAGGGAATAATAATATAACAAAGGGATAGCAAAGGGGGAAAGAAAATCCAACAAGGTCATATTAGACAATAACTCCTCTCATTATACAGTTCAACATAAGTTATCCGAAATGGGTGATGGCTGAAGCCGCAGCTTATATTGCCCACCCATATTCCATCAAGAATTCAAAAGAAAAACAAAACAAGAGCGATTACAATTCAGAACAAAGCTAAGACAAAATGTGACAAAAAAAAACTAAGCAACAAACAACGCAGACTGGATATGACAATCCTTATATGATTTTATATGTCATCTTGTATATACATTTGGAGTATTTCTTCTTTTAGTTTTTGGTTAAATTGTCCAAGCGTTGTACATGATTTTAATTCAGGTCCAAAATCGTTCCATAATCTGACTCCTTGCACTGAAACACAGTGTTTCTTGGTGGTAGTTCTCACTGAAGGTTTTTGAAATATACGTGTTCCTCTGAAATGATATTGTTTCTCCCTTATTTGGAACAGCTTTTGGATATTTGCGGGCAGTGATAGATTCTTCACTTTAAACATTATTACTGCAGTTTTAAAGTCAACCAGAGCTTTCAACTTGAGAGCTTTTAATTTAAGAAAAAGTGGGTTTGTTGGTTCCCTGTAAGCAGCTTTGTTTATTATTCTAATGGCTCTCTTCTGAAGCATAAAGAGTGGATATATGTTTGTTTTATATGTATTTCCCCATACTTCAGTACAATATGTCATGTATGGGAGTATTAATGAATGATATAAGGTATATAGTATGGGTTGATTCAGCAAATATTTCACTCGGTGTAGTATTGCAATTGATTTGGATATTTTACCTTATATGTGACTTCCAACACAGTTTATTATCAATTATTACACCAAAAAATTTAGTTTTGGATACCCTTTCAATCTCTACACCATTTACACTGAGTTTAGATACTAAGTTGTTGTGATGGTTGTTAAAAACTATAAATTTTGTCTTACTTAGATTGAGCATTAATTTGTTTCAATCAAACCACAGTTTAAGCTTTCCTAATTCCTTTCCGAGTGTATCCAAAAGTTGTTCCAAATTGCTTCCACTGCATAATAAATTAGTGTCATCGGCAAACAATATTAAATCCATTTTTTCTGAAACTTTACATATATCATTTATATACGTATTGAATAACAATGGCCCCAAAACTGAACCCTGTGGGACTCCACAAGTAACCTTCAGTAACTGTGAGTTTTTGTTACCAACACATACATACTGATATCTATTCTTTAAGTAACTACATAACCAGGACAGTGCTACCCCCCTAATACCACAATTTTGTAGTTTCTTTAATAATAAATTATGATCCACTGTATCAAATGCTTTTTTAAGATCCAGGAATACCCCAACTGAATACTCTTTATTTTCAACGGCAGTTGATATTTTTTCTATAAATTCCATTAGAGCAAATGCAGTTGTCCTCTTGTGTCTGAACCCATATTGCTGCTCACTCAATAAATTATTCTTCAGTATGACGTTGTCAGTTCTCTCATAGAATATTTTTTCAAGTATCTTAGAAAATTGGGGCAATAGTGAAATTGGTCTATAGTTTGAAAGTTCCCCTCTGTCACCCGTCTTGTATATCAGAATTACTTTAGCTATTTTCATTGCATTGGGAAATACAGTGATCCCTCGCTACTTCGCGCTTCACCTTTCGCGCCCTCAGTGCATCGCTGATTTTTCAAAAATATTCATCAAAAATTCAAAATTGAGAAATAATGGGCGGGCGCTAGCAGAAGGCAGGGAGACTACATTAGACCATCAGGTATCAACACGGAGAGCCGCACAACTCAAAAAATCCACCTCTCTGTTCGCTGTTCTCGTGTTGGCTCGGCTCGGAAATCTCGCAAGCTGATTGGCCGAGACGTTTCACCCCGCAAGCTGATTGGCCGAGACGTTTCACCCACCTCCTCTCCCTGCCGAGCGCCCATGAAGGGAAGGAAGACCGCATTCATTGCTCTTTATCGCTCGTGTTACGTAGTCTCGCTGCGTGGAACTTTTTGCTGTTCTCTTGTGCCATTTTGTGCGAAATAGTCTTCCCGTCGAGCCACTACGCTGCCTCCTGCAGCTTCTCCAGCTGCCCTCGACGATCCTGCGCCTCTAGCACCTGACGATGAGGCGTCACCTGAGGAGCAGTAAAGCTCTCATTAACCTGTGAAGTAAATCATCTTCATCTTGAGTTACGTATCTTGTTATAAGAATAAAAGAGTTCTAAAAGCATATTTATGTACACTTTATTTACATCTACGTATGTATGTACACGTACACACACACACACACGTATCATATGAGAGAGAGAGAGTGAGAGAATGAACGTACATATTATTTATGGATGACGTCATTAGGGGTGACGCTACTTCGCGGTTTTTCACTTTTCGCGGTCGGTTCTGGAACCCATTAACCGCGATAAGTGAGGGATCACTGTATACCTGTTTGGAGAGACAGGTTACAGATATACGTCAGTGGTTTCACTAAGCATTCAATAATAGTTTTGACTAAGAGCATGTCAATACCATCACAGTCCGTAGATGTTTTACTTTTAAATGATTTAACAATTTCAATGACCTCTCTCTCGTCTGTGTTCTTTATGAAAATGGAGTCTTTTATAGCAGTGTTTTTGCTTATTGTATCACCTGTGGGTGCCGTAATGGGTATTTCTCGAGCCAAATTAGGACCAATGCTAACAAAAAAGTTATTAAATTCATCTGCAGGTGAAGCTGCATTCACACTCTGAGTCGTTTTATTATTTTTTGAAAAATTGGTTGGATAGCTTGTATTTCTGTTTTTATTTCCAAGAATATTGTTAAGTATTGTCCATGTATTTTTAATATTGTCTCTGTTTTTCTCCAGTTCTTTGCTGTAATAGTCTCTTTTACTACATCTTATTATATATGTTAACTTATTTTTGTATGTTTTATACCGCTGCTTTGCTTCTTTTGTCATTTTCTTTAGGAAAGCTTTATATAATAAATTTTTCTTTTTACACGCCTTTTGTAATCCTTTGGTTAACCATGGCTTATCGGCAAATTTATGTTTAAGCTTTTTCTTTACTAATGGACAATTTTTTTCATAAAGAGTGGTTACAATGTTCATGAATGTGTCATAGGCTTCATTTACATCTGATACATAGACTTTTGTCCAGTCTTGCTTCAGCAAGTCTTCTTTAAAAGAACTGATTGCATTTTGTGATTTGTATCTGAACGATTTTAATTTTTTTTCTGTATTGGCCCCTGTGTGGCCATGGATAAGTGCAAAGGTTGGCAAATGGTCACTTATATCATTTATCAATAATCCACTTTCTATTTTCTTATCAATAATATTAACAAACAGGTTGTCAATAAGTGTAGCAGTGTGAACTGTGATTCTACTGGGATGTGTTATTGTGGGGTATAGACTCATGCTGTACATAGAATTCATGAACTCTGTAATTACATTTTGTTGATATGGATTTAGTAAATCAATATTGAAATCTCCACAAATTACTACCATTTTCTTACTAGTAATATTTTTGTACAGCTCGACTAATTTATCTCTGAATGTCTCAATGCAAGTTCCCAGAGTTCAATATATACAACTTAAAATTAGATTTTTTGCTTTATCTTGGTCAGTCTCAACAGTAACACATTCCAAAATCCCTGGTAGTGCAAAGGACATTCCATTTACAAGCTTACACCTATACAGGTCATCAATTTACAGTGCAACACCACCACCCTTTTTTTGAGATTTGTTAATATGAAACATCTGATATTGTTATGACCCGAGCGCCGGTTCTGATCGCGCTCGGGTTAAAGTTATGTCCCGCTGCCGGCCTTGACAGCTGCGGGCTGTATCCTGGCCTCACCGGGCTCTTATTATGAAGGTGCTCGGTGGGGTTTCCGCCTGTCAATGGTCGGCCAGCTGAGCGTCATTACCGTCGTTAGTTTCGCCATATAAGCCCAGCATTGGCGACGGTATGATGCAGCAGTGTCAGTCGCTATACGTCTGAGCTACGGACGACTTGGATCATCTACCTTGTCTGCTTGTGGTTGACCGTCATTTCTCCGGCACCAGTAAGTGAGCTTTTAGCCTTACCCCTTCCGGTGAAAATAGACCTTTGTGTGTCTTTGCTTCAGCAGCCCTGTGTAGCCAATTATCAAAACAACCTTTGCCTGTGTATGACCGTCTCCTCTTAAGGACCCGTAAGAGAGCTGTCTAGCCTTACGCCTCCGGAAGTGTATGGACTCATGTGTCATTGCCCCTGCATCTTGTGTTGTTAACCTTTCACCATAAATAAAACTCACTGTAAACTCACTGGTGACTCTGTGCGTCTCTAGCTGGCTCGCGAGGGCCAGTGCATGACAGTACACTGCTGCCAAAACAGCGTTACGGTGACGCCAACCCGAGACGCTATTCACCAGTGAGTTTGAGTTTTTTGGACATTTGCTTTTTCCTGTCTGGGTGCCGTGTATGTGAAGAATGCCGTCGCGGAGGAACCGTGTGTGGAGTCCGAGCCACGAGCTGACTGAGGTGCTGGAAGTGGTGGATGAGCTTCTCATCTCTGCTTCTCAGCTAGACTATGACCACGGCATACACTGGTACCTGGACGCCGCCGAGGATATACTTTGTCATCTCTCTCCCCGCTACGCTGACCACCCGGAAGTTGACGTGAGGAGGGAGGACATCACTGCGCAACGCGAGATCTACCTGATGATGGAGGAGGAACGCGGCATGAAGCAGGAGAAGAGGCACTCCTGCTCTTTGCTCTTGGATCCTGATCCTTTCCTCGATCCGTTCCGGGAGTTCGCACCGTCTGGGGGCCGGCGAAGGCGTCGGCGCCGCGGCCGGGCGCGTCCTCGGCAAGCTCCTGCTCCGGATCCAGTTCCGGGCCGCCGGGATGACCCCCTCAACCAGCTGGCTGCTGTGAGTGAGCTGAGTCCTGTGCCGGTGGGTTCCGTCCATGGGTCCGTTTCCACCATCCAGCGAGCGAGGGAAGGAGCGATGTCCGCTACAGCTGATACCATCCTCCCCCCGGGAGACAGGCAAGTTCAAGTTCACTTACCTATCGATCATAGTGATCTGTCTTGTCTGACTCCAGGGGGTGAAGCTCGGGGTTTGCAGCTCCCTGAGTTTCTTTCCCCAGCTGTAGCCATTGTTATTAAACCTGCTGCCTCTGTGTTTCCTCCTGTGGAGCGGTCCTCGGCGTCAGTCCCACGCCATTGAACGAGGGGGAGGCCTGCAGCTCTGGGAGATATCCCAGCCCTGCAGCCTAACATTGGACAGAGAAGAACGGACTGCAGTGAGGAGCCAGAGCCGACGAGAGAGCGTCCCCAAGGTTCCTCAGGGATGCAGCCCGAGTCAGCAGGTCCAGGGTCCTCTCTCTCCACGCCATGCGGGTTATTGGCGTGGACGCCAGCGCGTGAGGATCCAGCTGCAGAGACCATCAGGCCGGCTGTGGAACCCGACGCAGCCGAGTGGGAGCCCGACGATGAGCTGCTTCATGAACCTGGATCGGCGAAGTCCTGGACGGCTCCAGAGCCCGAGTGCAGGCAAGTGCTCTTTCTTGTTTTCCTGTATGGTGTGTTAGAGCATTTTTGCCTGCCTCATGCGGAGGCGAGTGAGGGGCAGCCGGCCGCTGCACCCGAGCTCGTCTCGCTGGGCTCTGGCGCTGCCGGTGGAACTGATCCCGGTTCTCCCTTGTGTTCTGAGCACCTCCACAGCGTTACCGGTCCGGAGCCAGTCAAGGTCACGGGACCGGGGGTTCCAGGTTCGGAGATGGAGGTCGTTGCCGGAGCAGTCCTGACCCAGTCGGGGTCCGACGTGTGGGCCGAGGTGACCCAGTCGGGGTCTGACGTGTGGGCCGAGGTGACCCAGTCGGGGTCCAACGTGGGTGCAGCGGTGACCCAATCGGGGCCCGTCCTGACCCAGTCGGGGTCCGACGCATGGGCTGAGGTGACCCAGTCGGGGTCCAATGTGGGTGCAGCGGTGACCCGATCGGGGTCCGTCCTGACCCAGTCGGGGTCCAACGCATGGGCTGAGGTGACCCAGTCGGGGTCCAACGTGGGTGCAGCAATTACCCAATCGGGGTCCGACGAGGTCCAGCGGGGGTCCAGCGCAGGTGCGGCTGTGACCCAATCAGGATTCGAGGGGGCCCAAGGGTTTGGTTGTTCCCCTCTCAGGAGCCACCAGCTGGGGTCCGTGAGAGGGCTCTGTTTGATGGTCTGGCGCTCCCCTGTCTTGTTCTGTTCAGGTGAGCGGCTGCATGCAATCCCTCCACGGTCCTGGTGGTTGTGGGATACGGGGCGGCCACCTGAGGAACTGCTTGGAGCATTCGGCGTCTTGGGTTGGCCACCCAATAAACTGTGTGTGTTACAGGGTGACCTGGTTCGGCCACCAGAGGACTTGTTTCTGGGGGCATGGGACTGGGGCAGGCCACCTGATTATTATGTACTGTGGCACTATCTGTGGGCCCAACGGGGCCTGGTCATGTGAAGTTTGTCTTGAGATTTTTTTTTTTGTTGTTTCTTGTAGCCAAAGTCATAGTCTTAGTCAGGTCTGAGCAATTTTAGATTGCCTCTTGTTTTCTTGTAGCCAAAGTCATAGTCTTAGTCAGGTCTGAGCAATTTTTTAGATTGCCTCTTGTTTTTTTTTTGTAAGCCAAAGTCACAGTCTAGTCTGAGCAATTTTAGATTGTCTCTTGTTTTTCTTTGTAAACCATTGTCATAGCCAAAGCAATTTTAGATTGCTCCCTGTGTGTTGGTATGTATTTGTTTGTTTTGTTCGTATTTTGAAAACCAGAGTCAGGTAAAGCAATCTACACTCACCGGCCACTTTATTAGGTACACCATGCTAGTAACGGGTTGGACCCCCTTTTGCCTTCAGAACTGCCTCAATTCTTCGTGGCATAGATTCAACAAGGTGCTGGAAGCATTCCTCAGAGAGTTTGGTCCATATTGACATGATGGCATCACACAGTTGGCGCAGATTTGTCGGCTGCACATCCATGATGCGAATCTCCCGTTCCACCACATCCCAAAGATGCTCTATTGGATTGAGATCTGGTGACTGTGGAGGCCATTTGAGTACAGTGAACTCATTGTCATGTTCAAGAAACCAGTCTGAGATGATTCCAGCTTTATGACATGGCGCATTATCCTGCTGAAAGTAGCCATCAGAAGTTGGGTACATTGTGGTCATAAAGGGATGGACATGGTCAGCAACAATACTCAGGTAGGCTGTAGCGTTGCAACGATGCTCAATTGGTACCAAGGGGCCCAAAGAGTGCCAAGAAAATATTCCCCACACCATTACACCACCACCACCAGCCTGAACCATTGATACAAGGCAGGATGGATCCATGCTTTCATGTTGTTGACGCCAAATTCTGACCCTACCATCCGAATGTCGCAGCAGAAATCGAGACTCATCAGACCAGGCAACGTTTTTCCAATCTTCTATTGTCCAATTTCGATGAGCTTGTGCAAATTGTAGCCTCAGTTTCCTGTTCTTAGCTGAAAGGAGTGACACCCGGCGTGGTCTTCTGCTGCTGTAGCCCATCTGCCTCAAAGTTCGACGTACTGTGTGTTCAGAGATGCTCTTCTGCCTACCTTGGTTGTAACGGGTGGTTATTTGAGTCACTGTTGCCTTTCTATCAGCTCGAACCAGTCTGGCCATTCTCCTCTGACCTCTGGCATCAACAAGGCATTTCCGCCCACAGAACTGCCGCTCACTGGATATTTTTTCTTTTTCGGACCATTCTCTGTAAACCCTAGAGATGGTTGTGCGTGAAAATCCCAGTAGATCAGCAGTTTCTGAAATACTCAGACCAGCCCTTCTGGCACCAACAACCATGCCACGTTCAAAGTCACTCAAATCACCTTTCTTCCCCATACTGATGCTCGGTTTGAACTGCAGGAGATTGTCTTGACCATGTCTACATGCCTAAATGCACTGAGTTGCCGCCATGTGATTGGCTGATTAGAAATTAAGTGTTAACGAGCAGTTGGACAGGTGTACCTAATAAAGTGGCCGGTGAGTGTATATTGCCTTTTGTGTTTTGTATTCTTAGTTTGGTCAAGTCTTGTCTTTGTTTTGTTCTCCCCTCCTTTTTTGAGGGGCTATTGTATGAGGATTTTGTTTGTTTCCAGGTATTTTCATGTATTTATTTTTTGATTTTTTGGTCTGGTCATGGTCTTGTTCAGGGGTTGGTTTCTCTCCCTCCGCACCTGTCCTCCCACCTCCCACCCTGGGGGGGTGGGGGGGGCAGGGTGGTTCCTTGGGGCGTTCAGAGTCCGCCCGTGGAGGGAGGGTACTGTTATGACCCGAGCGCCGGTTCTGATCGCGCTCGGGTTAAAGTTATGTCCCGCTGCCGGCCTTGACAGCTGCGGGCTGTATCCTGGCCTCACCGGGCTCTTATTATGAAGGTGCTCGGTGGGGTTTCCGCCTGTCAATGGTCGGCCAGCTGAGCGTCATTACCGTCGTTAGTTTCGCCATATAAGCCTAGCATTGGCGACGGTATGACGCAGCAGTGTCAGTCGCTATACGTCTGAGCTACGGACGACTTGGATCATCTACCTTGTCTGCTTGTGGTTGACCGTCATTTCTCCGGCACCAGTAAGTGAGCTTTTAGCCTTACCCCTTCCGGTGAAAATAGACCTTTGTGTGTCTTTGCTTCAGCAGCCCTGTGTAGCCATTTATCAAAACAACCTTTGCCTGTGTATGACCGTCTCCTCTTAAGGACCCGTAAGAGAGCTGTCTAGCCTTACGCCTCCGGAAATGTATGGACTCATGTGTCATTGCCCCTGCATCTTGTGTTGTTAACCTTTCACCGTAAATAAAACTCACTGTAAACTCACTGGTGACTCTGTACGTCTCTAGCTGGCTCGCGAGGGCCAGTGCATGACAGATATCCCTCTATTGCCATCAGGGGAGCCTGCTCTTCATTAAGCCAAGTTTCAGAGACTGCGATAGCTGTAAATTTTCTGTCTAGCTGTTTTAAATAGTCCTGAATCTGTGGAAAGTTTTTGTTAAGACTTCTGCTGTTGAAGTGTATTATTGATAGTTTACCATCTAGTTGCACTTGACTTCTGAATTGCTTTTCAGTATAATATTCACAATGATTATGAATATTATTGAAAAAGTGGTTATCAGAATCAATATCATTTTCCATCTCTTGTAGTTTATGTTCGGCATAATGGCATATTTTCAGAGTTTGAATTTCCTCACTCTGTGTCAAATGATTTCCTCCAACTGGGAATAATTGATGTCTACTCAAGTCAGTCATAAGTTTTTTTGTTTGTTTTGTTTAGTTTTTTTTTTTTTTTTAAAGTACATTGACATGGTATGCCAAAAGAACTATTCTTGCCGTGTGTGTGGATATGGATTTTTATAGTCTCTTAATTTTCTTAATCAGTGTTCATCTGTATTTATTTAAGTCAGTAACATCTCTGATTATTATACTCTTTGCTTCCTCAGGTGTTCCATTTAAGATAAGATAAGATAAGCCTTTATTAGTCCCACAACGGGGAAATTCCAGGATTGCAACAGCACAGGGATAGCAACACTCAGAGCAACAATCAGAAGGCAAGAAAAAAAACAAGCAAGCAAGAGCAGCTAATAAACATATGTACGTATTACTATAAAATATATATATATACACACACACACAGACACACAGTGCAGAGCATTGTAGCTGGATGGAATAAATATATGAATATATGAACACACAGTGCAGAGCATTGTAGCTAGATGGAATAAATATGTAAATATATAAACACCCACAGTACGGAGCATTGCAGCTAGGTGGAATAAATATGCAAGTATATAAACACACACAGTGCGGAGCAATGTAGCTAGATGGAATAATATGTAGATATATAAATATATAAACACCCACAGTACGGAGCATTGTAGCTAGATGGAATAAATATGCAAATATATAAACACACACAGTGCAGAGCATTGTTGCTAGATGGAATGAAACAGCATAACCGTCTACTTAGTTATCCTACATGGTATGATTATGTGCCCATACATATTCTCACCCTCCATAGCGACCGGTATGTTCCTAGTTGTATGCCGGAGAGGACCATTGTGTAAGTCTATTGCATCTTTTGCATTCAAAAAACTATTAGTTTGTTACGTCTTTTTGCTATCTCTGCGAGCAGCCCTGCTTAGGTTGTACAGTCTGACAGCCGTTGGTAGGAAGGACCTACGAAACCTCTCGGTTGTGCACCTGGGATGATGTAGTCTGCTGCTAAATGAGCTCCTCAGTGCATTCAGTATGTCCTGCATAGGGTGGAACTCGGACTCCAGCAGAGATGACAGTTTAGCCACCGTCCTTCTCTCTCCTATCTCCTCCATCGGATCAAGGCGCTGCCCCAGGACAGAGCTAGCTTTCTTAATCAGTTTGTTCAGTCTCTTCCTATCGGCTGCAGTAATGCCACTGCCCCAGCAGACCACTCCAAAAGTGATGGCTGATGCCACCACCGTGTCATAGAATGACTTCAGCAGCGCCCCTTGTACACCAAAAGACCTGAGTCTCCTCAGCAGGAACAGCCTGCGCTGTCCCTTCTTGTAGAGTGCATCAGTATTGTGTGACCAGTCTAGTTTATTGTTCAGATGAATACCCAGGTACTTATAGGATGTCACCATCTCGATGTCTGTTCCCTGTATATTTACTGGTACTGTGAGGGGCTGCCCATGCCTGCGGCAGTCCACCACCAGCTCCTTAGTTTTCCTCGCGTTGATCTGGAGGCAGTTCCGATGGCACCAGTCCACGAAGTCCTGGATAAGCCCTCTGTACTCAGCTTCATCTCCATTGGAGATGAGGCCAACGATCGCAGAGTCATCAGAGAACTTCTGTAGATGGCAGTGTGTTGTGTTGTGTGAGAAGTCCGCAGTATAAAGAGTGAACAGGAAGGGAGCCAGCACCGTTCCCTGGGGGGCCCCCGTGCTACTGATGATCGTGTCGGACACACAGTCCCGGGTTCTCACAAACTGAGGCCGGTTCGTGAGGTAGTCCAGGATCCATGATGACAGGTGCTGGTCCACCCCTGCGCGCAGCAGCTTGTCCTTCAGGATCATCGGTTGGATGGTGTTGAAAGCACTGGAGAAGTCAAAGAACATGATCCTCACCATATTCCCGGGCTTCTCCAGGTGGGACAGAGAACGGTGAAGGAGGAAGATCACCGCATCCTCCACCCCAATGCCATGCTGGTAGGCGAACTGGAGTGGATCCATCGCTGGTTCCACCAGGGGGCGGAGGTGAGCAAGGAGCAGTCTCTCCAGGGTCTTCATCAAGTGGGACGTCAAGGCCACCGGTCTGTAGCTGTTCAGGTCTTTGGGGTGGGAAGTTTTTGGTACAGGTACCACACAAGATGTTTTCCACAGCTGTGGTACCCTCCCCAGTTTCAGGCTCATGTTGAAGATATACGTCACAATCCCACACAGCTGGTCTGCACAGGACTTGAGGAGCTTTGCACTGATGCCGTCCGGTCCCGGCGCCTTCCTCGCCTTGATCTTCCTCAGCTCCGTCCTCACCTGGGTCCTGGTCAGGGTCAGGATGGGGGGCTGTGTGTTGGGAGTGGGGGGGTGTTGGTAGAGTGGGGAGTGGGCAGCAGGACTTGATTTCTTTAGAGGCAGCAGTGGTTGTTGTGCAGTCAGGGGGGAGGGCGGTTGGTCAAATCTATTGAAAAACAGATTCAGGTTGTTCGCCCACTCCCTGCCCCCTGTGGCCTGGGGGGAGGTATTCTGGAGCCCCGAGATGGTTTTGAGGTTTCTCCAGACCCCGCTGATGTCGCTCTGTTGCAGCTTGTCCTCCATCTTCTTCCTGAAGCTGTCCTTGCCTTCTCTGATCTTTCTCCTCAGCTCCCTCTGTACGGACTTCAGCATCTCCCTGTTCCCCGACCTGAAGATCCTCTTCTTCTCTCTCAGAAGTGTTTTTATCTCAGGGTTGATCCAGGGTTTGTTGTTTGAGTGACGCCGTATGGTCTTGGTGGGAACGGATTTGTCCACACAGAAGCTGAGGTAGCCCGTGAAGGTGTGAATGAGGCCATCGATGTCCTCACCATGTGGATCGCAGAGCTGCTTCCAGGCGGTGGCTTCAAAACAGCCCTTTAGGGTGTCCATTGTCTCCTCAGACCATAACTCCACAGTGTGCATGGCCGGAGGTTGTCTGTGCACTAGGGGTTTGTACACCGGCCGGAGATGAACCAAGTTGTGATCCGATCTCCCGAGTGGGGGGAGTTGTGATGAGGTGTACGCCTCCTTAGTGTTTGCGTAGAATAAATCCAGTGTTTTATTGTCTCTAGTGTGGCATGTGACATACTGGGTGAACGTGGGTAGAATGGGAGACAGTGAAACATGGTTGAAATCGCCTGAGATGAGGAGAAGAGCATCTGGGTGTTCTGTCTGCAGCCTGCTGGTTACTGAATGGATGACGTCACGTGCTGTCCCAGCGTTCGCCGTCGGATTTGCATAAACAACAATGCAGATCACGTGTGAGTGTTCTCTCGGGAGATATGTAGGCCTCATGCTAACAGCTAGCAACTCAATGTCTTTGCTGCAGTGTCGTTGTTTAACAGTGATATGTCCCGGTCTGCACCAGTTGTTGTTAACATACATGATCACTCCACCGCCCCTAGCCTTGCCACTGTCTGGTGTTCGGTCAGCTCGTATCATGTGAAAACCCTCCAGCTCAATGTTAGCATCTGCTGCTAGTTCAGTTAGCCACGTCTCAGTAAACAAAAGGAGAGAGCACTCCCGGTATGTGCTATCATAACGGGAGATAGCCGCTAGCTCATCTAACTTTCCCAGTATCGACCGTACATTTCCCATGACAACAGATGGAAGGGAGGGTCTGTACCTTATATTTTTTGTCCTCCGCCTTACTCCAGCCCGGCAGCCGCGGCGTTTTCGCCTCAGTTCACTCGGTATGTCGAGTTTTTCCAATGGGACCGGGTGGCGGTTGAATGCTAGCAGCTGTTCTCTGCTGTATCGTATCCTGCTATAGACAGTGGCTCCGTCCACCGGCTCAGGAGACATTTAGGACGATCTGTGTGTCCGTGATATAAGTGGGGTGAAAAAAAAAAAAGACGGATCAAAATTCCATTTAGTGTTCCATTTAGTTTGATCCAAACTCTACAATTTCTTGTCCATGTTGCCTGTATCTTATTTTGTTTTTTCAGCATCCGCGCTTGCCATGCTATTTCAGCATTAGTTTTTGTTAGATGTTCATTTAGGTAAACTTCTGTTCCCCGTAGCTTTCTGGCCTGCCTCAATATGTCATTCTTTACCCTTCTGTTCACAAAGCGCATCACAATTGATTTCTTTGTTTTATTATCCTTTCTGGGTAAAGCATGACAGGCTGAAATTGCATTTGCTTTGACCTTTATATTTCTACTATCAAGGAACTGAAGCACCTGGTTTTCCAGGGAGACTGATTCACTCAGGGGAGCATCCTCACTTCTCATTCCTGTTGTAGCATGAGCATATGATTGATATTTAATGTCTACTCCACTTATAATTAGATCATCCATACGAGAATACTGTTCAAGATCCTCGACGCGTCGCTCCAAGTCTGCAGTTTTTTTGTCTTTATCCTTAATTGTTCATTTTAATTCTCAGACATCTTCAATTAGCTCTATTATTTTAGCCTGCTGACTAACCACTTTGGTCAGTTCTTCTGACAAGAAGTTCAGAGATTTTTTGATCTCTTCCATTTCCTCCTTCTTTGGTGGCATTTTTACAGACCTGTGGATAGTAAAACAATCTCTGCTGGTGTCGCCGGTATCCGATCCGACCGACCTCGAATCCAGCTGAGCCTCAGCTAGCCCCCTCCGCTGCTAGTCCCGCTGCTTACCGCCGCCATCACTGAGCTCCTGTCCAGCCGGGGTACCGGCAGCTCCTCCACCGAGTCGCGCCGTCCACCGCCGCTGTAGCCGAGCTCCGATCCTGCTTCTGTCCAGCTGGGGTCCCGGTAGATCCTCCGCTGAGCCCCACCACCTACCTCTAGCCCCACCACCTACCGTCTGCCTCAGGAGTTCCTCCGCCGAGCTCCGCCACTGCAACTGGGCTCCGACTCCGGCTGGGGCCCCGGTGGTCCTCCACTGGTCCCCGTCTCCCACCACCGCTGCACTTGAACTCCGATCCGTCTCCCGTCCAACTGCTGCCTCGGCTTGTTTTCAAAATAAACACAAATTTAACTCACCTTTCACGTCAATGGAGCCGGGGGAAAAGGTATTGTAATAAGTATGCTGGGCCACTAGAGGTGGCAGTGTGACTTTTTTTTACAGCACAACACAGCACTTTTTTTTTTTTTTTTTTACAGCACGTCGAGTTGAACTGTTACAAAATAGCAGTTACTGAAAAACTAAAAAGCACCAAGGTGCTGTGCCTCGGTGCCTGTGGCATGGTAGCATGGGTGGCTGTAAAAAAGTGGCAGTCTGACCTCTACTGGCCCAGCATAGTTATTACATTTGCTGTTTCGTGGCTGAATTGACAGAAATGGTGAGTTAAATTTTTGTTTATTTTGAAAACAAAGCCTTATCTTGCAATTCTGGTAAATTTAAAGTCAAGACAATATGGTGATACAATGATATAAGCCTTTAGTTCCACTTAATTTTGACCAGGCGAGCTGAAACAGAGAGGCCGACAGACAGACAGATACTCATAGCCACAAACAGACGCACTAACTGATTACTGTATGCCTCTGTTTCACCGAGGCATTACAACACGTATTCAGCAACTACATAATTTATTCATCACATTGATTGTTTTCACGCTGGTTTTACTGTTAAGTTTTGCAGAGGAAGGACAAGGTAAAATTCATTAAAAACTCGCTAAAAACTACAAGTCTCAACATTCAGTGAACTGCGCATGTGCCCGGAAACTCCCGCCAGAGGGAAGTACTGAGCAATCTGTCAGTACTGGGTGAACAAATGTCTGTCTTTTTGCCCATCTGTTTTCTTCCTCTGCCACTAAACAGCAAAAGCCCCTGTTTGTCTTGATTGTCATTGTATTCACGTACCTCCATTGCTTCCACCACTTAAAACGTCTGCCACCATACTCTTCTTTTGTGTTTGGATTGCAGCTGTTCAAATCAGGTTGGTGCCTCTTGGCTGCCACCGACAGTACGGGCATGTGAACTGCAAATTATTTTCACTGCACATGTGTGTACTCCAAAACAACTGGATTGATTTGAATGAAATTTTTACCAGAGGTGATCCTTGGGCTAGAGAGGAGCCCATAAAATTTTGGTGATGATCCCAGAATAAGTACCTCTGCCAAGGCACTTATCTTCTCACAGTGCGTTAGCAAGAATACTTCCAAGCTACTGGATGGATTTAGATGAAATTTTTACCAGAGGCGGTCCTTGGGCTAGAGTGGAACCATAGCATTTTGGTGGTGATCCAAGAATGCATACCTCTGCCAAGGCTCTGGCACCGAGGCATCAGTACCTTGGTGCTTTCATTAAATCAGATTTTGGTACTTTTGTCAGTGTGGGCAGGTGCCAAGTCCTGCTGGAAAATGAAATATGTATCTCCATAATGCCTGTCAGCAGAAAGAAGCATGAAGTTCTCTAAAATTTCCTGGTAGTCAGGTGCGCTGACTTTGAATTTTTTAAAAATCTATTTTTTAAAATGAATTTTATCTAATATTCTTTTTTTTAATTGAATTTTGGGTTTTCATTAGCTGTAAGCCATAAGCATCAAAATTAAAGGAAACAAACATTTGAAATATATCACTCTGTGTGTAATGAATCTGTATAATATAGGAGTTTTATTTTTTGAACTGAATTACTGAAATAAATCAACTTTTTGATGACATTCTAATTTATTGAGATCCACCTATCAGTAACAGGATAGGTGCAAATGTACAAAAAAATAATGGAAATATGATGGTGTGGAGGTAAAAGAACAGGCGAGATGCGACGAGCTGGAAGGGTACAAGGTTTTATTTCCTCCAACATATTGAAACACGCTTTGTAGCTCGGTGAGCTACTGCGCTGTTAAGGCATGTATAGCAAGCTCTTTTATACATGTTATACAGACAGAGAGAATGCATGGCACATTAGCATAGTGATATACATATCAGTCAATACATATCATTAGCGTGACCAACTGGCGCCCGGATGTTCTCTCCTTCATCCAGGGATGTATACACAACAGTCCATTGTTCTGATTGCCCCCTGGGGCTCTCTGTCCATATGTAAATTGTCTGCCGTTTCCTCCAGCCCTACTGAGTGTGAAATAGTGTCAGTCTGCAGTGTGCTGGGTCACCACACGGCTCCCCCCAGAACACTCAGAAGGGGCTGTGACCCCCACCCCCCCACCCCCTTCGTTTGGGCTGCAGCTCCGGTAGAACTGTCCTGCTGTAGAGGAGTGTCGGAGGGCATGTCAGTCTGTGGGGGGATGGGGGAGGGGTGGAAAAGACCGTGTGCTCCGCTCTGAGTTCCAGTACTTTGAACGGCTGTGGATCGTGGGTGCACGGGGCCGGTGCGCGTCGTGCGTAATGGAACAAACTGGCGATCGGCCGGCTTTAGGGAGTGAGGTGCGGGAAGAGTGCTGTGGAGGAGGAGGGGGAGTGGAGTGGGAGTAAGTGAGTGCCGGCCCGGGACGGTAAAGGTGTCTGGGCTACGCAAAAATTGTGTGTGGATCCGATATGGTGAGGGACTTTCCTGGTAAACCTTGCGGTGATCCGCAGCGGCTGTGAAAAAATTAAGTCTCTGACTCCTTTTGCGGCTCAGTCCTGAGAGGATGTGGGGAAGGCAAACGGCCAAATTCCCCGAGGATGCATAGCCGCTGTGAAAAAAACCCCAAAAAACTGAAGCTTTGTGAGGGACTTGGCAGTTTGGCTTTAGGTGCGGAAGCAGCCCTAAAGTAATCGGGGAAAGCCATCGGTTAAATTCCCGTTGTGCGCTGTGGCTGAGAAACCCATACAAAGTCCCGTGTGCGGGCTGCATGTCTGCTTCAGGTGCATGAGCAGCCCTAAAGGTTCCGAGGATGGCAATCGGCCGTGATTCTCGGGCATGTGCAGCGGCGGAGGACGATGTATAAGTCTGGAGCCAGTTTGTCCCTGGTGCGTGGCGCGCACCTGGCGCAGTGACTACATAGCTGGAAACTGCGCTGTCCTTGTAATCCTGCGGTGTGCACGCAGGTCACAGTCGGAGAGCTCGATGGAAATAAACGCAGACGGTCTTGATGATCTTCCCCATTCAGGCTGCTTCCTTCAGTTCGCTCATGTTGCTGTTCATGGTATATGTCAGTCCCAGCGCTGCCTGCTCCAGAGAGCGCGCTCCGGTGTGGATGAAGAGGATGCAGGCGTTCTCTGGTCCTCTGGAATCCACAGCACGGTGAGAGGGAGTAGACGGTCATTCTCTCTCGTCAGGTCACCAGTGTGGAGAAAATGGCATAGTCGAGCAATGCACCATGCACGTCCAGGGTCACCAATGTGGAGGTAATGGATCAGGTGAGATGTGACGAGCTGGAAGGGTACAAGGTTTTATTTCCTCCAACATACTGAAACGCGCTTTGTAGCTCAGTTAGTTACTGCGCTGCTGAGGCATGTATAGCAAGCTCTTTTATACACGTTATACAGACAGAGAGAATGCATGGCACATTAGCATAGTGATATACATATCAGTCAATACATATCATTAGCATGACCAACTGGCGTCCGGATGTCCTCTCCCTCATCCAGGGATGTATACACAACAGTCCATTGTTCTGATTGCCCCCGGGGCTCTCTGTCCGTATGTAAATTGTCCTCCGTTTCCTCCAGCCCTACTGAGTGTGACATCGTGTCAGTCTGCAGTGTGCTGGGTCACCACAATGGGAAAAAAAGGTGAAACATGGCAAAAGTACAAAAAAAAGTAATAAACTTGCCAGGAAAAAGTTGCAAGAAAAACCTCACCAATTGTTGAGAAAATTGAACATTTGGCCATTTAAGAGAGATATAAAAAAATAAAATAAATAAAAGTTTTAAAAAAAAGTGTGTGGGCAGTCTGCCCAGGGCGTCGTGCAAGTCAGGACCACCCCTGCCCCAATGGAGCAGCCAAAAGAAGATTTAGGGTCAGTAAAGATTATCAAAAAATATGTTGTTTAAATATTTGTTTTCATAAAAATGCAGTGCTGTTCACCTTTAAATCATGTGAAGGAGGACATGTCCAAAAGCATAGGGACAAGATTTGTGTGGCATAAAGCTATGTAAACTATATGTTTTAAAAAAAAGTAACTTTGTGCTACTGCTTATTTATCTCAGTTGCAGCATTTTATATTTTCTATAATTTAAATTAGAATATATATTCCATTATTGTTGCGTGAAAATCACAAAACATCAGCATCTATTTATTAAGGCCGATTAAATATTGGTTAGAGGAAGTCTGCTGACTTTCTCCTTGTCACCGTGGCAACAGGAGGTATTTACACCGACACAGATGTGACTGTCGCAAAGTGCACTTTCCAGATTCCTCAAGTTCCATCTCCCCCGACCTGCACGCGCGCGGATACCTGCAGCGGAAAGGCACGAGCCAGTTACATAACGCATAACGCAGCGCGCGGCTCCAACGACCGCTTGTGTGTATGTTTTCTTAGCATGATGACTGGGAGGACCGTGAGCGCGGAATTCTTCACGTTTCATCTAACGCAGCAGCCTTAGCTGGCGTGAGTGGTGGAGCTCGGGTTGTTTTCCTCTACTGTAGTAGCCTACCAACTGTGCTTTACAGTCTGTCTGCATTGCGTCGAAACCCCCTCCTCCTCCTCCTCACTCACTCGCCGTCCCTGCCTCTCCCTCGCTCTACGCTCTTCTCACACTTCTGCTCCCTCTCTCCTCATGAAATCCCGCATCATGCCTTCTAATCATAGGACGTGGACCCTCTCCCCGGTGCTCCTCTGAAGCTTTTTTATTTCCCCCCCAACCGCCCACTTCTTCCCTTTTTTTCGGTACCTCACCGGGGGGAGCCGCTCTCTGCTGAGGCTGCTGCAGTGTCCAGTCCCCCCCCCCGACTCCCCATCCATCCGAGGAGCACCATCCTGCCTCATTTCTTTCTACCGTTCCGTTTCTCCTCTCTCATCTCCAGCATGATTTTAATAAAGCCTCAGTCAGGATTTTTGCAGCTGAACCCGTCTCCTCCTCCACCTCCAGCTACTCCTCTTCCTCCTTCAGCTGCTGCAGATCTCCGCTGAAAACCTACACCAAGAGGATACGGATGTTGACCAAGACAACATAGTCTATTAATATTTCAGAGAGACCGTGAAGCAATATCAGTGTTAAAGCCGGAGTTCTTGTGGTGGGTGACCGGAGAAAGGTGTGCTCATCTTCATCTGATGCCCATAAGCCCAGGTCAGGTATGGGATTTTCAAACAAATCTTTGTCATTTAAAAATATAGGCTATATATTTAGATTTAAATCTGTTGACACCTACATGATGAGAGATTATAAATATTAGCTAAATGTGATGCACAGAGGAAGCAGTGCAGTGTAAAACTTGATGTATGCGGTAAAAGCACAGGAAGGCAGTGCAGGATTCTGTTGTAGGTGCTGCAGGATTTTTTTTTTCTCTCAACAACAGGAAGCTCCGGAGCTGCTGGAAAAAATAAATAATGCGACTGACTGCAGTTTATTTCTGTGCCTCTTTCAGATGGCTATGATGGAGTTAATGGTGATGATGATGACAGAAAGGAAGCCTCTGCACAGCTCCTGGCTTCAGTAGGAGCTCCTTCACCCCTTGTCCCTTAACATTCTTTTCCTGACCTGGTGCCACCCCACCCAATCCCTCCCCACCACCAGGAAAGATGACTGTGATGTCCACAGAAAACATTGATGAGACCTCCACAATGCCAGGTCACCCACAGGACCCTTACCCACCCGACGACGACCACGACAACCACGACTGCTGTGAGCGGGTGGTCATCAACATCTCCGGGCTGCGCTTTGAGACCCAGCTCAAGACCCTTGCCCAATTCCCGGATACTCTCCTCGGGAACCCCAAGAAGAGAATGCGCTACTTTGACCCCTTGCGGAATGAGTATTTCTTCGATCGCAATCGCCCAAGCTTTGATGCTATTCTGTACTACTATCAGTCCGGAGGACGGTTAAGGAGGCCGGTTAATGTGCCGCTGGATATGTTCTCAGAGGAAATAAAGTTTTACGAACTTGGCGCAGAGGCTATGGAGAAATTTCGAGAGGATGAGGGGTTTATTCGGGAAGAGGAGCGACCATTGCCAGAGAAGGAATTCCAGCGTCAGATCTGGCTCCTGTTTGAACATCCTGAGAGCTCGGGGCCCGCGCGGGGGATTGCCATAGTCTCAGTCATGGTTATTCTAATTTCGATTGTCATCTTTTGTTTGGAAACACTACCTGAACTAAAGGAAGATTCAAACCCACAGATGCAGATGATTGGCAACACCACTGTGTACTACAAGGCCAATGCCCTCACAGACCCTTTCTTTGTGGTGGAGACTCTCTGCATCATCTGGTTTTCCTTTGAGTTGATAGTTCGCTTCTTTGCCTGCCCCAGCAAGGCAGCTTTTTTCAAGAACATGATGAACACCATTGATATAGTGGCTATAATCCCATATTTCATCACTCTTGGCACGGAGCTGGCTGACGACCAAGGGAATAGGGAGGGGAAGGGCGGAGGGGAGCAGGCCACATCTCTGGCCATTCTCAGGGTAATCCGACTGGTTAGGGTGTTCAGGATCTTTAAATTGTCCCGGCACTCCAAAGGACTCCAGATTTTGGGGCAGACTCTGAAGGCGAGTATGCGGGAGCTGGGATTGCTCATTTTCTTCCTCTTCATTGGTGTAATTTTATTCTCCAGCGCTGTCTACTTTGCCGAGGCAGAGGAGAAAGGGTCATTCTTCCTCAGTATCCCGGATGCTTTTTGGTGGGCTGTGGTGTCCATGACAACTGTTGGCTATGGAGACATGTACCCTGTGACCATCGGAGGGAAGATCGTAGGTTCACTTTGTGCTATCGCTGGTGTGCTAACCATCGCGCTGCCAGTCCCTGTCATTGTGTCCAACTTCAACTACTTCTATCACCGGGAGACGGAGGGTGAGGAGCAGGCCCAGCTGCTCAATGTCAGCAACCAGAACTTGGCGTCAGACACCAACTCAAGCCGCCGCAGCTCCTCGGTGGTTAGCAAGTCGGAGTATATGGAGATAGATGAGGACATGAACAACAGTATCGATAACTTTCGGGAAGCAAACCTTAGGACTGCCAACTGCACGGCACCCACCCAGAACTGCGTGAACAAGGGGAAGCTGCTCACTGACGTGTGAGGCTGCAACACACCTCTGTAAATATTGTAGAAATATCTCCATTGGTGCATTTTATTCTCATATTTGCATTCATTCGATGTGTGAGGACTTATTAATGCATACATGGTAAAAAGTATAAGGAACAAATATTTGGCAGTAGTACAAAGATAAGCAGGTGTTGGGGAAAAGTTTAATTTAGTAACTTTTGCCCTGAATTTGTCTAATTTTGGTTACGAAAATAAAAGTTAGACATCATAGACTATATAAAAAATAGACTCAAAGGAGAAGTCACAATTAAAGTGCCTCAGATCTTCATTCATTTAGGTGTACAGCGGATGGCAGTTCATCTGGCTGCAACAAGTCTAAATATATAGAAATATATAGTAAAATAATTTTATTAATAACATTAAAAGGATGTCCTTACCAACCAATAAGATTCCAGTGGATGACCTCCTCCCTGAAGATCATAGATTACTGAGAAATATAGTAACAATCCTAGCAAACAATGTAACACATGGAGGAAAAACAGCATCTCTCTAAAGAGTCACTAAAATGACCTGAGAGCCCTGATAGAAGATCTGATTTTAAATTGCCCTGTAACTCACAAAAATGAATAAGCAAGGGCTTAAATTATAGCCAGAGTGAACCCAACAAATATTGGAGGAACGTTAAGAAAATTTTCCTGAATTACCATGGTAGAATGTTCTGTCCAGGGATCCAGAGAACATTCACAGAACTGAACATTGTTAGCAGCTAACAATGTTCCCTAAAGATTCACTCTGTCCTTCTACAAAAACCTTCTGCCACGGTAATTCAGGAACGCTTTCTTAAAGTTCCCTTAATGTTCTGTGTTTTTCAGGAACTGCCTAAAACTTGCATTCTTTTCAATGTCCAGCAAGAGAACAACTTCCTTGGTTGAAGAAAATTGGACTAGCAGCTGTTGATAAGTGATATTTTAGCTCTCACAGTAACTGCTTTAAGGGATGCGGAAAAAACAAAAGTTTTGCTCTGATTACTATTAGAATAGAAAGACCTCTTGTTAAAATTATCTGATTTTAAACTGTCCTTTAAATTGAAAGAGCATGAAAGATGAGCTAAAATGAATAGCCAGTGTGTGCAAAAGCTTACGTAACTTCTATGGAAGCTACTTTACTAGATGCAGGAATATGCACTGTTCTAAAGCTCTCTAAAAATGGCCCAGGGATAGTGATATCTGGTTTTAAATTATCTCACAAACAGATTAAATAAGTGATTAAATCAGCATTAAAGTGTTTCTGTACATATGGTACATTATAAGGAAAATTCAGACAAATTAGTTACTGTAAAGGTTTGAATGAACAAAATTATGATTATGGTGGAAATAGTGGGAACTTTTTATACAGTCCTGTATTAGGTACATATTGCTGTTGATGATAGCTTGTATAACCATAGAAGGTAACCACACAGAATTGTGCAAAATGAGATTTCTATCCTCTTCAATTGCTACTGCCTAAATTCACCAGTGAGCTGACTGCCCTCTTGATCCATGGCCTCGCATGTCCCTGGAGGGTCTATGGTCTTCATCACAAGTTTTAGAGTCTTGTGGCATACAACCTGCTAGTGTGTAGGCATTGAAATCCACCTTTGCTTACATCTGGGTTTCACTATAAGCCAATATTGCCAGAATACTCCAGCCGGTCTTGACGAACTAGTGAGAGACATCATATTGGTGTCAGCCATCTTTTACATACACTTATTCTGTTTGGACACGTATACTGTGTCTTGTATTTATCGGAAATTTTGTGTTACAAGGCCTTACTAAGACCATAGAAAATGGATACAGGCTCCCATATTTCATTCTAGAAAACTGAATGTTTATAAATGGGCTTGGCCCAATTACAGCTGAGAAAAGTCTGGACATATTTGCAAAAAATCAAACTGATGGCCTGAACTTTGAATAACATTATTAGGTCACATCTAAGAATGATTTGATGTTATTCAATTTAATTTATATTTTTATATTTCCACATTCATATAAAGTAAGAATTTAAAAATAATATCTGTGAAGCAATTTGACTAAATCTGACAGAAGCAGTAAAAAGAGCTGTACAACTGACAGGAAGTACTGTATAAAGCAAACTTAAGTACAAGACCTGAGCTACAGTGGAGCAAAAATATCAAACTAGGGGATAGATTTTTAGCTTGAGGGTAAAAGTTACTGCTCTGATGATCACATATGTACCTAACACCTGCCAGACTTTGTGCAACAGACAGAATATTGAGGAAAAAAATAATGAACAAAAACAAAACTCTACATCAAAGCCCAACTGAGATTTGAAGAGCTCAACTTCTCGCCGAAGAAATGCATTCTCAGTGGATTACAGTCAAAGTTCTGGTGTGCTCTTTTCTGCAGCACATCCAGAGAAAGTTTGGAAATTATACTGCTGGGTGTGGATCCCCATCCCCCCCCCCTTTTCCCCTAGGCACCCTATCAGAAGCAAACAGGAAGGGTGCCGAGCCTTGTCAAGGATTATCTGCTGCTGCTGCTGCTGCTGCTACTACAGGTCGGCTGGAGGGTCCCTGTATGATGCCATGCAACAGTCCTTTATATAGAAGCATGTGGAGACTTTCTTCTCTTATACTGGCATGCACAAAGATGTTACCTCATTCTATTTTTTACATATCTCTCTCTTTGTTGACTCTCATCTCTCCCTCTTCTTCCATCCTCCTCCTCCTTCCCCCCCTTGGAGTTATTTTCACCGAAAGTGCACTGGCTTACTTTTTTCAGTTGTTTCAGAGCATTTAAGTGTTGAATGTTTAAGGGAGCAGGAACTCTTTTTGTCTGGAAGATCATGGCATGTCAAAAATACTAAAGCATTATGGCCTAATTAGCTATGGTATAGCTATGTAAGTATACTCATTAATGCATGACGTCAGTATTAAATTGCTTGCAGTTGTGGAGGGACCTTGGGGAACTTGAGGACGGTGAAGATGATGATTTTCCTCGTTAATTTACGAGCTTGGTGAGGAGATTTGGTGCATGACAGAGCTAAACTGGCGGAGGGGAGGAAAAAAAACACAACTGAGGAAAAAAAAATCCAAGAAGACATATCTTTTTTTTAGAAAAAAAAAAAATGCTGAGGATATGACATCCTCCGCTTTCATTTAATCAGTTTAGATCTTTGAAGATGGAGTGCATGGGATCATTTTATGTGATTTGTGTCCCTGTTATTATTATTATTAGTAGTAGTAATATTATTATTACTTTTAAAGCTGAAGGAAAAGCAGTACTATTTAACAAATTTGAGCAGATTTATCTATAAGTGTCTAGTGCCTTGAATCCCTTTCTCATAACTGAATTGATTGAAGTGCCTCCCTTTACAACAGAGAACAAAGAGCTTACTATGTGCAGCTTTCCTCCTGCCATAAAGATGGACTATTACTTCCTGCACATCTGGAGCTGAAGACTAACATGTTCAGAATTTATCATATTTGCTGGGCTGAAAAAAGAGATGATGACACACAGCTGCAATGCACAATTAGATAGGAGGAAAAGTTTAATTGTTGATTGAATGAAAATTCAAGATATTTTCTTGTCTTGTATGGACAGTGCTCATTGAAAAGCTTTTGAAAGAAGGAGTTTTTAAAAAAAATATTATTATTATGCCACTTAGCAAGCTTTTTGTGTCCTCCTAAATACCACAAATACTATAAAAATCTAGTACAGAGTCAAGGTTATAGCAATGATTATGGTGTTACAATCCCCTTTTCATTGGGTGTACTGCAGTACTGCCTGCCACGTGTTAAGGTTCCGTGAGGCTTCTAAATTTAATATATGTTCTGATATTGTGCAGTCCTTTCTCAAATCCAAGGACATAGGGGATACTACTGTCACCTTCTGGTCAGAGTAGAGCTTTATTTAGAGCAGTTACTGTAAACAATGAACAAATAAGTCAAGGTATAGTTTGTCCATGAATCCAGTGACAAGGGGGTAATTCCATAATCATAACTATTAGTGTTGATTTAAGGATATACAATCAAATACTGAACAGCCATCTGTTTTTAGGTCAAGAACTGAAACAGTATTTTTCCCCACAATTTCACAGGTGTACTTAGCAAAGAGATCTTAAAGTAAGAGAGCTATATTTTAGATAAGGCTTCATAGCCTGGTTTTGTCAAGAAGTGCCTCTTTTTCCATTCAAATTCCAATTCTCACCATATAATAAGGGTCCAATTATCCAATATTAAAAACCTCAACAGAAAGTTAAAGGTTAAGGAACTTAAAGTGCTGCCAGAGGAGTGAGAAACGGCAAAAACACTGCCAACTTAAATATCTGGGACCAAAACCTTCAGCTAGTAAAACAGCTCAAATCTCTTGGAAAGTGTAAAACTGGACAGAAGGTCTTTCAGTGCTACTGCTTTAAGAGCTTGACTGAAGTTCAAGTTTCCAAACTGGGGAGAAAAATCTGTCTTTTGTCTATGAATGTGATGTTTGCGCCAAGTGATGATGGTGGATATGACCTTGTTTTTTCTTCTGCAGAGCAGCACTCGTTTGAACATTTCCACAGGCGTTAGTCACTAGGTACGCCAGGAAAATGGTGCTCTTCCTGTTGCTGTTTTTCTCTTGAGCCCAGAGCACATGGCTGTGAGGGAGGTCTTTAATGCAGGGTGACTACATTAGTATTGATTTTTAACGTACAGTGTTATCGGCTTTAATTCCTAGTGATACTATGGTCTCAGCATCTACTGCAGCCTTATGTTAATGAGTGTATTTTTAAAACGTGAAATGAGCTGATTTTCAACTGAGGACACACTCGCAAATGAAAAAAAAAACAACTAGTAATGTACTTTTCTCCACTGTTTTTTTAAGCATAGTGGACTATTGAGTTGTAAGGCGCTTTTCACACCTGACATCATCTGCATCATTAATTTTTTTCATCAACTCGTTAAGGTGACCTTGTGTTATTCAGACACATACCATCAAGGAAATAAATCTGGGACTTTTTTTTCTGTGAAATTTTCATGTTTAGGTAAATTAGAATTTTTTCTGTGTATATTTGGAATTTTGTTATAAATTGGCTTTATTTGTCATTTTTGAGATTATTTTTTCTCTTTTCTTCATTTTTCTTGTAATTAAGATTTTTTTTCCACAAAATTTAAGGACTTTGTGAAAATTTTATGCTTTTTTCACTCATGAAATTACATTTTTTTAAAAAAAAAAAAAATTGTTACTTTTGTGTCATAAATTCACAAAAAAATTCCAAGTTTTGTGAATCCAGTAGCCCCCCCCCCCGTGTCTTCCCGCTGATTTATTCCTTTATATAAGACTTTTTTCTTTTAAATGTGTTACTTTTCTCTTGTAATTTTGAGCCATTTTCTCAAAAATTCATAACTTTTTCTGACAAATTTATCGCATCTTTTTAAAACATTTCCTGTTTTATTTATTTTACATTTTCAGTGATTGCTGTTGAACATATGCAACTTTCTTCCTCATAAATTTGCTACTTTTCTCATGAGTTTGTAACTTTTGTCTTATAAATCTTTTATTTTATCGTAGTTTTGCCCTTGTTTCAAGTTAGAACAACAGCCCCCCCCCACCCCCAGAATGTCTGTCCACACATGTCCATGTATTGTCCTCACACCAGCGTTGTGACCCCACCAACACTGGCCACTGTAATGAGGCTGGGAAGTACATGTAGTGCTGTCCAACACACATAGCTAAAGACCCTCCCTGATAGTTCTGTTGATTCATTTCGTTGTTGGCACAAAGTGTGAATGTTAAAGAACAGTGCTGACAGGGAGCAAAACTACAGTTCGCCAGCTAGCTGTAACTTGGCTCTGCTGCAGGTATTTAGAAGGATAAATTTTTAATCAGCCATATCAGACTGCATACCAGACAAACTGCTGTTGGCTAACATTAGGGAAGACACATTTGGTTTGAGTCCCAAAACCTGATGATGACCTTTACCTTTCCCATCACTGGTTAAATTCCTTTTTGTCTAGATTGGTTTGATACGGATGGATTAAACTGACTTTCTAATGTTAGCATTCTGGGAATACCAAAAATAGCCACTAATTAACCATCACTTTAAAGAGCATTCATCCTTGAAACGCTGTTTTCAGCAATGGATCTAATCATGGACATATGGAGTAATTTATGCTAAGACCCTAACAATGGTGCTGTGAACTTAATATGCATTAAATTAAAAGAAATAGTGTTGGAGCTGCTGATAATTTAAAATCCTAATCCTTATCATATGCTTTAGCTTATGCAACATCAGTTTCCCTAAAGAAGGTAAAAAGACCTGTAAAAAAAATACAAAAATGACGACTTCTTGTTAACCTCTTAAGATGAAGCCTGTTTGATAGGCCTGTAAAGATTTTCCTCCTTGGTTCTGGGCTTAAATTCAGAATGGTTCTCTGAAACCGATACAAGAAAGCAGTACCCAAAGAAATTAGGCACCAGAATCCAAAAACCAAAACTTCAATTTGAGGCAAGGATCATCAAAAGACCCTTGTAAATTAGGCAACAAGACACATGGTAAGGTCAGATGGATAGGAAAGGTGGAAAATACACACTAGTCCAAGAAACCAGAAGGAAGTATGTGGTGGAATAGAATCTGGAATGCATAACTGCACTGAGAGCATGGACGATCTGGCAGTAATAAAGGGAAGCAAGGGAGGTTTAACTGAGAACAGGTTTATGTTAAAAAATCACTATTAGGAAGTACAGTGAATTAGGTTATTGTGGTAAACTCAGAAAACTGAAATTACACTCCTGTTTCTTTAAATGCCACAGGTGCCATGTTATAAAAATGCAACAAGCCTTGTTTTCAGCTGTGATTGTAAATCTTTGCACATGAGAATACCAAAAACAAACGCCGCTCACTTTGACTTTTTCAAGATGATTTTTCATTGTCTGACATCAACGAACAGCAGCTAATCTGTGATTTTGGCTTTATTTCCATTTAACATTTTTTTTATAAATACTGTAGTGGTAGAGTAAATTGACAAAACTCTGACTTTATTATTTCTCACATTCATCTCTTTATTTTTATAATGATTCTCCTCCTTTTTAGAGTGATGAAGTCCTTCAGTGTTACACTGGACAAATAAAAAGGGGCCTGAAAAGTTTTAAACTCTTTAACCCAGAATCAGAAAAGTTGTGATTTTATGAAAAATTCTTACAAAAATATGCAGTGATCCTTAAATATCCTTTAACTTGTATTTCATTACAGACAGTATTAACCCAGATATTTCCATTTTTGTTTGGTCAACTAGCATACACCCACTTGTCCATTTCAGACCTGTGAAGCTGCTCTGGCCAGAAATTGATTTGGACCTCTTTTTACCTCTCAGCCATACCTACAACTTACTTGCACCAAGCTCATCCATTTTCCCAAGCTTGGTGACCCTACTTGCATTTCTTGGAGACCATATGTAACCATGTCATGCTATCAGTGTTAAAGTAGCTTTGAAATTAACACGCTTCCCCGACACCACCACCTGCAGCAGCCACAGTAAACTGCTTAAAGTTTTCTGTTGCAATAACAACAATTGAGCAGCATAGTTGACCATTGCTCTGAGCTCAGGTAAAGAGCAAGGTTTCGAAACAGCTGAATTAAAAAGTGTGCAGACGTTCTGGCTGGTGTGTTTGGATGTTGGAGCGGCAGTGAACTGAAGAGTCCTCTGCATCCTCCCACATAGGTGTTTTCACTCCTCCTGGCTGATTAGAGGGCTCACGCTCAGGACTGTGTGGGTGTATGCAGACTGTTGGTACACCTACATCACACTGGTTTAAAGCAGCAGCCGCAGACACTAAGCTGTTCACAGCAGACTAATAACTTTAACCACTCCTGTAAGTCTAAATATTTTAAGCGCAATTGATCTTTTGAATTTGCTCGATCACACTTTAATCGAGAGCATTTTCTTCTATATTGTATAATGTACCTTAAATTGGTCATTTTTCAAGTTTTTCATACTCTTATTAACATATGAACAGACAAAAATGTTTCCTTTCTGCAACTTTAATCTTTCAGTGCGTCAGAAATGATAAAAACTATTCAGAATATTCTCCAGCAAAATGTAAGTACTGCAGAAATACTGTACAGTATGTGCAAACAACAGATAGGCAAGACATACTGACCTCATTGTAGCACTGCTTGCAGTACTGACCCAATCCAGTGTCCAGCTTTACTCTTGTGGTCAACACCCAGCATTTTTTAAGCAGTTGAACACTAAACAATGGCCCTCAGGTGTCACCACAGACACAATTGGCCCACACTCTTACACACATCTCACACTCTTAAGCACATCTGACATAGAACCACTTTGATTAAAAACAGCTATACACAATAGTATAAATAAATTACTTGCAGTGCTCCGGTGAGGTCTTTGTCTGGCTGGCTGGCTGGCTTGTTGTTGGCGTGGCGAGCATTTATGTTCCTCGGTGAATCCTGGTTCCTCACGTTCGAGATTGTTTCGGCTGAGCCCCTTGTCTGCCATGGTGCTGGCTGGCATGCAGGGGTGGCAGTTTATTTGCACATATTGAATGTGAATTTGTCTGGGCATTTCTGTTGCAAACTGTCCACATCAGCCATGTGCTTAGCTAGCAAACAGCATTAGACGGTACAAGACATACTCTGGTGGTAGCTAAATTCAAACCAACAGTAAATGCAAATATACTTTGTTCTTGTCAAGAGAAGCATCTGGTAAATTCTTTGAAGCAGAACTTGCCATTCAAAATCTTCCTGTCTTTATCCATTTGGGCTCATGGAGGCGTTTAACCCATGTTGCAGTCCAGTACGCACTGGTTTGCTTTACTTTATCATTTGCGTATGGCCGGCTGCGCGTCATCAAAAACCCATGTTTGCGCTGGCGAATAATCATAATTAGGTGGGTGTTGAGTTAATAGTGATTAACATGATTAAAACATGAAAGCCAGAGAGAAAGTCAAGGAAGCCAACTTTATTGTCTTTCAATCCAAACAGCAAATCATGTACTGTAGAACTAGATTATGTTTCTCCCATCTACAGTGTCAATCACATCTAGGATTAGAGGGACCACTGCCATGTAAGACACCACTACAATCAACTTTCACCACTAATACCTATATTAAGTAAGTTGACATAATGTTACAGCTGTAATGTGCAATGTGTAAATTGGAGTCTCCTTCTATCCTAACTCTAAACCAGGATTTACACTGACTCCAGATGCAGTCCTTTGCAGATCCAATGCAGATGGCCCCTTGTGTTCGTCCCTATCAGCGCTGTTTGTGTTTTGCAGCGGCATGGATAAGAACAGAGTTTGAAATACAAGATTGTGCCAGAATTATACAAAATAACGCAAGATCTCGAGAAAGACCCGAGAGTGACCGAGATGAACCGATCATGTGATAACAACAAGGAAGTGTGATGTAGCGGCTCTCCACCTGGATTTTGGGCTCTAAATAAAACGTAATTTTTAATTCTATGACGTGTTTGTATGTTAAGTCAAGTTTTTACCTTCTCTGACACAGTGGGGGAGGAGTAGACCTCAGAAAATAACGGACAATCCTTAAATCATTTTTAATGATCAAACGGCTATTAAATACCACAAAATAGCGCGGTAGCTCCTTGTGGATTGGATCTGGCATCTGTCAAAAATAAATTTGCTGCATTTCATTAGCGAACCGAATTTGACAAGCTGGATTCGTTCCACAGTGGTCCGGACAAGTTGGGGATTAGTACATTGACGAGAATGGGAACTATTTGCTGCGGAGGCCGGATCACAGCCGTAACGTACTGCATCTGGAGTCAGTGTAAATCCAGGGGGACCATTTCCCCAAGCATAACCTAGTATTTTTAATGTCCAACCCTAAGCTTCTTCCTGAACCTAACCATGCATTCAGATTCTGGTGGTCAACATCAGATTTTTTATTAAAAAATACCCTTGCAACATTTTGAAAGAGGCACAAATGTGAATTATGCTGTATCATGATTTTGTGCAAAATAATTCACGTGCTACAAAATGAATTTTGTTTTAGACAAATTAAATTCATCTGACAATACATAATTTAACTTTAATAACATAACATCCACAGAAATTAAATAATTCTAAATGAAACATAGTTATTGACTTATTTTTAATCAAGCATTTTTTTTTCTTCTTGCAAACTTAAACATCAAAGGCCATATACCTCGCACAGTTTAAGACATTTCCTTGTTTACGAAGGAGTGAGATAACAAGCTTCTTTGGTGCTTTTAGGAATAGTTTTTCATGTCGAATGCTTTAATGATCCACACTGGTACTTAGCAAAAATGTGCTTTGTCTGCTCCAAAACTATAAGACAAATGTACAAATGATTGCAGTCCATCAACAACGGAACTGTTTTGCACACATCCTTTAATTTAAGAATTAGTCTTAAAAACTTGTCTTGTGTAAAATTGTGTGCATTATAATTTTCCATGATTAAGATCAGAAATTAAGAGTGACAAAAATGTAAGCAAGAGTTACTTTTGTCCTGATAAATCACACTTTGATATGCTCATGATAAGGGATGCTTTCTGTGTTACTGCCAAGAACATTATGTTGGTCCAAATTTAAAATGGAGCTTAGTGCAAAAATTGTTATAGAGAGCAAAATTGTCTAATTTTGACAATATTCTCCTACCCTGTCATATACAGCATATCATACTCGTATGAAGGTCTGTCACACTCCACCATGAATATATAAATCTAATGAAGAGGTTTATTGTGCCTGTGTGCAGAAGCTGTGTGTCATCACTGTTGGCTAAGGGCCCATTTCATGAATAACTATTGAATGAGTAAAGAAAAAAATCCCTTTAATGTTCTAGTCTGAAGGAAAAATTAATAGATGCTACGAAGGTGCTACATGTTGAAAATGCAGTAGGTCCTGGGGAGCAAAATTATAAACATATATATATATATATATATATATATATATATTTTTTTTTTTTTTTTTTTTTTTTTTTTTTTTTTTTTTCTTGAGAGGTATTGAAAATCAGTCATTAAAATCAACATCAGGGTAGTCTTTCAGAGGTTTTGCGTTCTGTTTGCTCATATGTGTGGTGTGGACCATAGGCCAAAGCTTGAGACTTTTCTGCACAGGCACCAGTGATGGGACCAGACTAAGTTTTATATTCATTTAATATTGTCAGAGCAGCTTGAAGTTGTAGATACATGTTTTGATTGACTGTCATATGTTAAGAAAAAAAATACACTGGAGTTAATTATAAAATTCCTCAATTGTTTCATATGCACTGAAGAGAAAAAAAAAGTATTTTCTTTTTATAACTGCCAAGTCCAAAATTAATCAGTTTGATATTTATCTTCAATAAGCTGCATATGAATCATTCCTGTATAATCTCTGCTTTCACTGTAACTTACGTGGAGAAAATACTTTTGTATCATGATCATTTATGTCATTCTTTGGCTGCTCACCTAGGCGGGGACGGATCATTATTCCGAAGGTCAGTTAGTCCAAAAATTAGGTTCAAGTTAATAGACTATTTTTTCTTTAAAAATTAAGGTTTTATTTATGCCTTAACCATCATGGGGATACATTTGTTCATTAAACATGGTATTAATGGTAGACACAGCAAGAAAAGACTCCAATTTAATTTTTAATGACCATATTATTAAGTGTATACACATGAATACAGTAAATGTAGAGTGTGTACATACAGTATGTGGTGTGGTGGTTGGGAAGGGCGGATGGTTGGGGGAACTACATTTGCTTATTTGAGGGCTGGTTTGAAGTGCATACAACCATTTTTAACAGCTGGACTTTCGGACCAGTGGGCCTTCGGAATATTGACTGGTCACCCATTTAGGCCACAGATTAAGAAATTATCAACCTGGACATTTTTCAAATACACATAGTGATGTGTTCTTAAATATGAAATTAACAGACTGATGCTACTAGTCAACAGCAGAATATGGAAAAATAATTACTGCTGTGTTTATCAGGCACTGCCTTAATTTTTTTGTACAATTTGTAAAACTGCTAATTTAAAATATTTTCTTTTTTCATGTAAAATGATTGAGAAATAGTGAAATCTTTTTTTTAAATGGTCACTAGCAATTTAAAATTTAAAAATGATTTTTATAAAATGCCATAGATTTTCCATATAGCTCAACTTCATGTTTTAAAGTTTCCCCTTTCCATTAATCTGTGTTCTCTTTATTCTTTTGATATGTCATTTCCACAACTGAAACAGAACAACTGGAAACAGCTGTTCTATGGTTTTGCTCTTATCAGAATAAAATCAAGATTGAGCCAAAACAGGAAAACGGATCTGATTTCCTTAGTTGTTTTTTTTTTTTTTTTTGTTATTATTGTTTTGGTCACAGCTGGAAACAACATGTGCCTTTACAATGTTTGAAAAGTCAGTGTGATCATTTCTATAAATAAGCATTACTGGTCAAAGCAACAGCTACATCTGACACTTTACACACACAAAAAAAGAATAAGGTTGTCTAAATTTGAAAAAGAAAAAGTTAAATGCACGTCCGGGTGTGACCATCCATCCATCTTCTACTACTTACCCGGGTCTCCAGTCGCTGGGGCAGCAGTCCAAGCAGAGTAGTCCAGACTGCTACCCGATTCACATAGCACCATGAGTCTCACGACGCCTCCTGCGGGTGGTGAGCCCGCTGGAGGACAGACCCGTGTGGTTCCTTTAGGTACATTTAGGCCTTTGATATAACTTTTCATAGATAGTTACTGGACCGCTCTTTGTCTGGACCTTCAACCAGGACCAATTTGCCTGGCGAGACCCTACCAGGGGCAAGTTGCCCCAACAATATAGCTTCCAGGGATCATTAGGTCACACAAACACCTCCACCACAATAAGATGGCCATCCAGTAACCAGAACAATAATAATAATAATAATAACAGAAAAAAAAGTAACAAAACCATATCCATTATCCTGGTTTTGCTCAAATCACTTTTTTTTTTTTTTTTTGACAATACGAAAACTATATAACGCCCATTTCTGGTCGTCAAGTTTTAGTTTCAGAAACAAATACTGAAAGAATGAAGCGTGCACGGATTCGCATTGTGTACACTGGTGAGCAGGTTTCAAAAACTCTGCATTAATGAATGTTTCATCAGAGTGTCTGAGGTTTAAAAAGCCATGACTCAAGTGACAAGGAGCGTTATGATGCACTGAAGAGTTAAGGAACATATGTGATGTGACGTGACTTTCTGGATGAGTGTCGGCACGTGGTGATGATTTCTGTCAACGCTGCAGAAGCTGCATGGATGACTGGAGATGGAACTGCATGTTCTCAACATTAACAATTAATGCCAGTGGGAATATATTTTGATTCTATCAACATGGTGACAGAAACAAATTATAAAACAGTTAAGGGATTGGTTATTTTGAAATTTTCGTCTGTTCCTGTTAAATCAGAAACCAAAATCTTGTCCTGATTGTGATTTCTGTGTTGGACACATAATCAGAACAAAACAATAAACATACTCATTGTGCTTCTCTCTGTCATTAAGGTTGCAGTATGTCAGTTTTTTTTTCTTTATTTATATTGTTTTTCTATGGGCTTTTACTGCAGTATGCAGTGTTTATCATTCATTGGTGAGGCATAGTCTGTAACCTATGCAAGGTTAATGGACAGAATATCTCCATTCAAATAACATATAACAACAGTTTCAATAAAATTTTGAAAAATGAAAGATGCTGGAGCTTTTTTCTGATGTAATTTTGGTTATCATGTGTTCATGTTGTGAAAATGGTGACAATAACTATGATATTTTAAAATGCATTAATTAGCATTTTGTTAATGACTTGCTGGCTTTACAATTCATTAAGAAGAACTGGTCTTTTTTAAAGGCTACAGTTACGCGTAAGTATTAACAAAAGCACAACAAAGGTAAAGAGTTTGAAAGTTACAGCAGACATAATTCAGCAGTAAACATGAATTTAAAAGCAACTCTCCAGTGGGTGTGATTTGACATGTGACTTTGACATTATTTAATAAGAAAGAGTGGTGCAGTCATTAGTGCTGTTGTCTCACAGCGAAAACCTCCTTGTTTCAAACCCAAGAGTTGGTTTGCTGGGGATCAGTCTATGTGGAGGCTACATGTTCTCCCACAGTCCAACAACATGTTCTAGGTTACTTGGCGTTTACTGCGGGATTCTAAATTGTCCCTAAGTTAGTACCTCAATGGGCTGCATCTAGGTGGTGGACAGCAGCATCTGTGGGAGAGTTTCCAAAATCTTTCCGGGCATTTACAATTTCTTCTCATGAGTCACAGGGCCTTGCGCTCATGCTGCATGAATTTTGAACATGTTCAAAAAATATGTGCACTAAATTTTCTCTCAAAATAGCCACAGAGTCATCACAAGTGTCTCAAACCCATCTCAAACCCTTCTCAATTTAGTTTCCGTAAGTCGGTAAATGCAAGAAAAGCTAGACAATTTTATAAGGGGTCGAGGACCTCTGAAACTAAATCTTGAGTAACTGGAGACAAAAAGGACGACATTCTACATGTGAGACGGGCGCAATGGGCCTGGTTAATTTCTAGCTCATCTTGCTTGGCATCTGATGATAAAATGACTGCTGGATTGGAGATATGGTCCCAATTTTGTATCTGTTATGGGTAGCTGTCATGCAAGTGTAGCACGGGGATTGCGGGACAGTTGTCAGTCAAAAAAAATGCCAAATTTTGTTGTGAATGTCATGTGAATGTCGTGCAACATGCGCATGGCATGTAGGCAAACTGCCGGCAAATTTTGGCCCAAAATTCACCAGGAGTTCATGCGGTATTTGTGTGACATACACAAATGTGCCAATTCAGTGTGATTCCAAGTTAATATTCTCACTAATTCACATATTTGTCACAAGTTTGTTTTATTTTGTTTTTTTTATCTCAACTATAGTCACCAGCTGTGACAGCTCAGTGAGACATTCCCCTTAAATACGTGTGAACATGAGAGTGAATGGTTGTCTGCCTCTGTGTGTTGGTCCTGCTGTCGACTAGTGGTATCTATGGGTCTGTCTATATAATTTGAGGTGAATATTAATGGAAAAAGTGAGCTTTAGATTAATTTATTTTAGGTTCTAAATTCATGAAGCTCATTAGATTTGTTTTCTCTTTTTTTGCTGTCAGCTGTTTTATTGAACAAGGATTAAATTATATAAGTGCAAAAAGATCACGATTACTGACATGTTTGAATCGTAATTACATTTTATTTTTTAATTAAAATAATAACAAATAAATAACATCAGCAATAAAATACAATACAAATAACGAGCCTAAGAAGAAAAATATTCTTTATTTTAGTATAATTTAAACACTAAACATTTTTATAAGAAATGCTGCTGTCACCTCTATTCCAGTTTTGCTTTTCCCCCCAAAAGAATACAGTTTAATGGACAAGTAATGGATAATTGATAGTTTGTGAAAATAATGGAAAACACAATGGCAAGACCGATGAAATTATTGTGAAAAGAAAATAATGCAAGAAAAATTATTTAAATTATCCCGATCTAGCCATTTCCTTTCCCTCGTGCCTCAAAATATTTCTTTGGTTGTGCTGTTTGACGAAAGGTGTGATATTTAATTTGCATTTCAGTATCGGTGTACTCTGACAGTGGAGTAGCTCCACTTCAGTGTGTGTGTGTGTGTGTGTGTGTGTGTGTGTGTGTGTGTGTGTGTGTGCGTGCGTGTGTGTGTTGGTGCCGTTTGAGACGCTGCTTCTGCTGCTGCTGCTGGAAGTTGTATTCTTAGCTGGGTGAGAATAGCTCCTGTGTGACTCACATTGTTGGATCAGCCCACAGAGCAGCTACTCATGAGGACAGTATGGAGTCTGTACAGCAGCCTGTGTCTAAAAACACTCACCCACTCTTGGACACGTGCAGGCTCAAGCAGTAAGGTCACCAGCCCTGCAGAAGGACTCGTGTGACTCACAAGCTGCTATATGTCCTTAAACCCATGCTCAGCATACATCCAATGTCCTGCCCTTAACTTCCACTTTTCTGCTCTTTTTCTTTGACCTTCCTCTAACTTCCTATGACTTTCATTTCTTTACACAGTTTCTGTTTCCCGATCCTTGAAATCCTTTTAATCCCATCATATTTTTGTTCTTCTCCACTGTATGTAATTATATTTTTTTATACTTAAATTCCATTTCCCTTTTTATTTCAGCTGCAATACATTTCCATTCACGTGCTGCTTTTTAATTATCTTTTTTTATTTACCTCTACCTTCTTCTGCATTTTTCTCTTTAATTTTCATTTTAGTTTCCACTCTTTCCTTTTGCAATTGTTTATGTGTTTCTTTCCCCCAAGCATCAATTTTAGTTCCTTTTTCATTTCCTTGTGCATTAGAGTAGTTGAAATTTCAACTTATCTCTTTTCTTCCTCTATCATTTTTCCCTCTTCTTTATCATTTCTCCAGCTTTCTCTGTCTCTGAATTTTGGGATCTTCATTTCCATAATTTTCACTTTTAACGGCCTTCTTTTTTTTTTTTTTTTACCTTTTAGCGCCTTGGCCTCCATTTTTTCCAGCTTTTGTGTTTATCTTTCTTTGTGTCCTTTCAGTTACCTTGCTGCTTATTTGAATTTCTCTTCCATAACAGCCCCTATTATTTTCACCCATTTTCTATTCACTTTCTTTTCACTTAGTAGCGGCTCATGGGTGATGCCACTGAGGAGGCAAACTACAAATATAATTTCATGCACAGACCCACTTTCTATTCTTGTGAGGACCACAATAGTAGCTTTTCATCCATTAAATACACACACATGTGCAAACACACAGTTTGCACTTCCTATAGCCATGGATCAGACCTGCACATCGTTCAGGAGGATTTTTAGCCCCTTCTTCCTGGCAGAACATAGAACAACTTCTACAGAGGTTCAGCTGATGTACAGACATTCTCACATTATCCTGAAGAATTCTTTGATACACTTGGGAATTTATCTCCCCCTCAATGATTGCAAGCTGGCCAGGTCCCGTTGCTGCAAAGCAGGCCCAATTCATGATGCTTCATTCTTCATACTTTACAGAATCAGAATCTTTATTTTTATTGCCAAGTATATTTACAGGTAAATATACGAGGAATTTGACTTGACATTGGGCGCACACGTTAGGCGCATCCAATGACGCGGCAGCCATGCAAGGCGCCTGTCATAACAGTGGGGGGTAAAGAGAGGGAGGAGGGGATGGGGGGGAAACACAATAGGCAGAGAGAAAAAAGCATTGTTGATCAAAATAAAGCTCATTTTATGACCAAAATTGTGATTACAAGAAAAAAACTCTCAAATGCACAATTAGCAGACAATAGAAAGATCACACAATAACAAGCGAGAGAGACCAGTGTATGGGGCTGCATGGTGGCGCAGTGGTTAGCACTGCGGCAGCACAGTTTACCCTTGGCCGGGGGATTGTGGGGATCGTGGGATCGTGGGTTCGATCCCAGCCCCCGACCAACAGTGATCTGTGTGGAGTTTGCATGTTCTCCCCGTGTTGCGTGGGTTTACTCCGGGATTTCTCCGGTTTCCTCCCACATGCCAAAAACATGCATGTTAGGTTAATTGGCTGTTCTAAATTGTCCCTAGATATCTGTTTCCTATAGGCCCTTAGAATAGAGGGTTAGTATTAATGAAAGCGCTTTGAGTGGTCTTTGTGACTAGAAAAGCGCTATATAAGTGCAGGTTAGTTAGTTAGTTAGTTAGTAGTCAGCATATGATCAGTGTGTAATGCAGTGTGGAGGCGTGTCAATTGCTGGTGAACAGCAGAGGGCACCCCCTGGCAACGGATAGTCATGTGTTCTACACGGCATGTCCAGAGTTTATCTCTCCTCATGCAGGTGGCAAGTTCTGTAAACACATGAGCGCTGTCCTTGAGGAGCTCGATCTGCAGAACAACAGCCATTGTTTGTCGATGTTTGGGTTAGCAGAGCCACTTCTTCCGCTTATCACCATTGAGGAGGAATGTAAACAGGGCACCAAAACAAGGTCAAATCTGCACAGTGCACACAGAGAATAGAATTTTCCTCTCTCACGCGTTTCTGCGCTTCATAATTTCCATATACAGGCTTAAAACATTCCTGGAGAGCACTAGCGACTCGCAAGATGTATTCCACCATCTGAATCAGTCCCCATTCAGTTCACCATGCCGTTGTTCGTGCCCTCCCCAACTGGTCGAATTTGGTGAAGGAGCTTGCCTGGGTCCGCGTTGAACAGCTCCTTAACCATCCACAATTTCTGATACATCAGGAGCTCCAAAGCCAAAAAAAGTCCTGTGATCATGCCAATAGATGTCTTCTGCTCCAATCTTACAGACACATGCGTCCCAATGTTCATGAGTCTTCCCCTTGGGTTCCCCCTTGACCCGATCTTCTTTTAAAGTGGTGGCAATCACATTTAAGCCGCTTTCCAGATCCATAATTTCCGTTTAGATTAGGATTCAGCAGAAGGAGCGACTAAACACAGACAAAACGCAACATTGCAAGCTGGGATCAGAAGGGAGAGGATTAGGAGGGAGAAGGAAGAAAGGCGTCTGCTCTCTCTGAGTGCCGGAAGTGAAAAAGATGTTTGGGATGATGTTTTCATGATGACATGCAGTGCCCTTTTTACGTCAGATGTAGAGCTGCATGTTCTTTCCAAACAAACAGTTCAATCTTCGCTTCATCAGTCCACAGAACATTTTGCCAATACCGCTGTGGAACGTCGGTGTGCTCTTTCACAAACTTCAGGCATGCAGCAATGTTCTTTTTAGTAAGCAATGGCTTCCTTTGTGGTGTCCTGCAGTAGATGCCCTGCTTGTTCAATTTTTTACGTACTGTATACTCATGAACACAGATGTTAGCCAGTTCCAAGAATGCCTTCAAATCTTGGGCTGTCACTTGGGGTTGTTTCTTTACATTATTAATGAGTCTTTGTTGTGTTCTTGTGGTCAGTTTGACTGGGTGCCTACTTCTTGATAGAGTAGCCACAGTCCCAAAGTGTCTCCATTTGTAGATCATTTCTAAAGTCTTTGAAATCACTTTGTAACTCTTTATGTAAATCATCAATTCTTGATCTTAGATCCTGCTAAAGCTCTTTTTGGCAAGGCATTCTCATGTAAGCATATTCGTCTTGTACGGAGCAAACTCAAAAAGCTTGAGTGCTTTTTATCAAAGTATCTCTAGTCCACACCTCCAAACTCATTTTCTTAACAAGGGTCCAGGGTATGCCAACACCTGAGGCCAATTAGCTTTTTTTGAGGTCATTAACTCAAACGTTCACATTAGGGATGTTTAAATTAGTTATCAGTTAACTGAAAGTGGCATCGTTCTTTTCAACAGTTTATTTTGGAGCTGCTTAACGTAGCGATCCCTGGCTTCAAGTCTATCCGGGGGGACAGAGATGTGATAAGTAGCTTGAAAAAGAGGGGAGGAGGATTGGCACTTCTTGTGAATGAAAGGTGGTGTAATCGTTTACACATTATGTGAAGGAAAAGTGCTGCAGCCCAGACACTGAACTGCTGGCTGTTAGTATGAGACCCTATTATATACCACGAAAAATGACGTGCGCCTTGGTAATTATCGTCTACGTCCCTCCATCAGCTGAAGCAGCGGTGGCCTGTGACGTCATCAGCTCCACTATGGCCACCTTACCGGAAAAGCACCCGGTATCACAAGACTGAGCATGGGTAGTACCGGGCTCAGGCTCTCAATTTATTTCTGAATATTTTCTGTATTTTTCCAAGCCTTGTGGTGTTTTCCTGTGTTATGATTTCTGATGATTTATCGTTTTGTCTGTTATTTATGTTTCAATATTGTTACTATATTGTCTATTTATGTAGTTTAAGATTGTTTCGCTTTTTCTTGTGACAGGGTCATTATTCCTCCCCTTTCAGACAGCCCCACCTTGTTATTTGCTCACTGTCTGCTCTTTTGGTCATCTCAGCTGTGAGTGCTCTGTAATTAGGTCACTTGCCCGCTCTTGTTCCTCGCACCTGCTGCTTATTGTGCCTTCTCATTCTCCCACTATTTAAGCTCTGCCTGTTCATTCATTCTTTGTGGCAATATTGTTAACTCCTGAGGACTAATCTCCTGCTAATCGTAATCCTCATCTCTTCCAGAGCTAAGGCGGCTCTGGAGCGCACCTCTCTGTAAGTTATTCTTGTTTTGCATTTTTGTATTGTCTGCACTATTTTTTGGACTTTATGTTATTTTTGTTAATAATTGTCACAATTGGCCATTTCCTCTGCCCTGAAGGGGCATACATGATAGAATATAGCTGCCATTGTAAGGCCCAGCTGTTGTAATTGTGCATTTTTCTGTGCTTTTTTTCACTCACCTGTTGTCTGGAGCAATTATGGACACAGCAGGTGGACGTGGCTACCCAGTGCATCTGGGGTGGGAGTGCTGCCGAGCTCTGATGGAAGTAGACGGGCTCTCTACGGCACGCACGTATTCCACCCCGGAAGATGCATTGTGGTATTTGGGACTTGTGGAGGCAGCTTTTCACCGGTGCCCTCAGCTGTCGGAATAAGCTGAGGGTAGGGAGAAGATTACTCTGGTCGCTGTGCTGCAATGCAAGAATGGCGGGAGGAGGAAGAATTCCCCGGAGAAGCCTGGGCTCGCACCGAAGGGGAAGCGCTCCCGGGGCTCCACTGCATTGGCTCCTCGCCAGTCTCCAGTGCCCGTTCCAGCGTCGTCCCGTCCCAGACTGCCAGAGGAATCCTCCTGTCTCTTTGGCAGCCATTCCCCGGACATCGAGATTGACAATTCCCGCAGCAGATCCTCACTCCTCTTTTTCTTCGCCAGCTGTCATGTCAGCCCCATCTCCCTCCGTTGCTGCTGCAGTCTCTGTCCCCTTGATGTCTCCTCCTGCTGCCATGAGGTCCTCCATTTTTTCCTCGGTTACATCTGCTTCCACAGCTACAGGGGCAATTCCTCGTCAATCCTCAAAAGGGCCCATAATCACCATAGCCATGGAGAGGGACGACCTTCCACCCACTGCAGCAGACAACATCAGACACCGAGAGAACAGGCAAGTGTCATTTATTTCTTCTTCCATTAATAATGATATGCCTTGCCTGACTCATGGTGATGAGGCTCAGGGTATGCAGTCCCCTGAGTCCTCACCACCTGCTGCAGCTACCCATTGCTCACCAGCCCTCTACGTGTCTCCTCCTTTTTCCCCTGAATTTCTGTCAGCCCTGGGCCTGAGCCCCCAGATGGGGGAGGAGCCTGAGGTCCTGGAGAGTTCAACTCCAGTACCAGTGGTGAGCCAACCCCCAGCTGCCATGCCAGAAGAGCCACCAGTGCAGGTCACGTCACTTGGGGAAATGAAGACTGCAACCACCATCATGCCTTCTGCAGAGGCTGCCACAGCGAAGTTCGAGGTCGAGCTGGATGTCCAGAGGGTCGAGCCCAAGGTTACATCATCGCCTGGATGGTCGGAGTCCTGGACAGTGGTGGAGCTCGAGCTCAGGCAAGTGCTCTCCTTTGTGTTTCTCCTATCTGTCGTAGAGCAATCTTGCCTGGCTCTTGGTGAGGGTAGCCGGGAGCAGCCATCCACTGCACCTGAGCTCACCTCACCTTGCTCCGCTGCTGCTGGTGACCCTGATCCCCCTTCTCTGTGTGTTGTGTCTTAGTTGCCTCCCAGGGTCACCGGGAGTGTTCCAGCAACACCAGAGGTCTCCGTAGGTCCAGGTTCACCACCCGGGGTCGTCCAGGGTCCAGCTTCCCCCGCTGTGGAGGTCGTCACAGGTTCTCCATCCCAGCCCAGGACCTCCATGGGTCAAGCTCCCCCTCTGCCCGGGGCCGCCATCTGGGTTCCTCCTCTATGGCCCGAGTTTCCATGGGTACTGTGTCCTGACCGGGGATCCTCGTGGGTGCTGTGCTCCGGTATGGGACCACCATGGGCGCTACGCCCTAGCCTGAGGTCCACCGTGGGTGCAGCGTTGGCCCAGCCTGGACCCACCGAGGGTGCAGCATTGGCCCAGCCGGGGTCCACCGATGGTGCAGCATTGGCCCAGCCCGGGTCCACCGCAGGTGCTGCAGAGCTCCAGCCCAGAGCCACTGTGGGTGCTGCAATGCTCCAGCCCAGAGCAACCGCGGGTGCTACAATGTCTCAACCCGAGACCACCGAGGGTGCTGCCGACCAGCCCAAGGATGTTGAGGACTCTCCTCTTCTGCCAGATGCCGTTGGGGTTCCTCTTCCTCTTCTGCCAGACACTGTCATGGTCCCCCATCCTCCTCCGCCACTATACACCATGGTGGTCGCCCTCTTCCGGCCCTGTTTCCCATCACTGGGCCTCCCCGTGGGGGAGCCACCTCCTGGATCACCCTTTGGTGGCTTAACCCTTTGAGTGTGAGAATTTGCGTGGCCCTAGTTGCAGAGCACGGTGCTGCGCCTGTCATTTCACTCTGACATCGATGGCTGCATTGGGGATTTGTACTGATTTGTACTGATCTGCCAGTTTCAGAAGGTAGCAGACATGCACCGGAGGACTCAATGGATGACACGTAATACACCAAAGAAGAAAAACTCCTCATTTTCTTTTCCTGTATTCCCTTCTTTTAGCTCAGAAAGCTAATATGGCCACGATCGGTCATCGTCACCGTGACTTAGACAGCTTTGTACACGGAAAATAGCCGTGGGATACAAGCGAAATTTATGTGGGATAATCATAAGACTTTGTAGATATAGTAGAGAGTATAAATGACCGACAGAGTGCAAAATAACGACCATGATGGGTGAAAACGCAGCGACTATGGGAGCGAGGGAGTCCCGTTAGCCATCAGTAATTAACTTATTTCTGTGGGTTTTTTTTAAATATTGTACTGATTTCTTGTTCATATACTTTAAAGATAAGATGATGAGGTACTTCTGTACAAAAAAATGGTGTCAAAAGACTGAACCATTCTTTGTGTAAATATGTCCAAAGTTCAGTTTTGACTGAGTTATGGAATTTAAAGAGCTGCCATGACATTATGCAAATTAGATGCGTAAATTTACTCCTAAAACTTTGGATCATATTTTACACCTTTCTAATTGACAGTAAGCCATTATCTCTTACCACTTTCAAGTTATAGCCTTGGAAATCTGAACTATTCTATTGACAAAAACATTTATCACTCTTAACCACTAGGGGTTATGTCACAATTCGGCGACAGACACACTCAAAGAGTTAAGAACTCAGGCCGGCCACCCGAAAGACTGAGCTGCTGGGTCGGGTGGTCCTTATTCTCCGGCAGGCCACCAGACTCATACCACCTGGCCGTACGGCTGGTCTGGGACTTTGGCTGGCCACCCGAACTGTCTGGGGGGCCCAAGGCTTTGATGTAGCATGGGTGTGGGTCCTGAGCGGGCCTTGTAGTTTTGCTCCCTCCTTACCTGTTTCCCCCACCTCCCACCCAGGTTTGTTTTTTGCTGTACCTTTTTTTTTGAGGGGGGGGAGGGCTGAGCATGGGTAGTACTAGGCTCAGGCTCTCAATTTATTTCTGAATATTTTCTGTATTTTAACAAGCCTTGTGGTGTTTTCCTGTGTTTTGATTTCTGATGATTTATCTTTTTGTCTGTTATTTATGTTTCAGTATCGTTATTATGTTGTCTATTTATGTAGTTTAAGATTGTTTTGTTTTCTTGTGACAGGGTCATTATTCCTCCCCTTTCAGACATCCCCACCTTGTTATTTGCTCACTGTCTGCTCTCTTGGTCATCTCAGCTGTGAGTGCTCTGTAATTAGGTCACCTGCCCGCTCTTGTTCCTTGTTCCTTTATTTTTGTTAATAAATGTCACAATTACAATTCAGCGCCTGGGTTGTTTCCTCTGCCCCAAAGGGGCATACATGACAACTGGGCGCATTTATGGCCATCACGGGTGATTTTAATCATGTCTCATTGGGAAAAACATTACCAAACTTTCACCAGTTTGTTGACTGTCCCACCAGAGAAAACAAAACACTGGATTTAGGCTGTGTGTCCACCAAACACATTTTTTCCGCTCTGGGCAGCTATTTTCCATTCATTCTCTATGTAGTCCAACGTTTACAGCGCTGAGCGCCCTCAGCACAGAAACGCTGTCAGCGGTGGCCATTTTTTGTTGCGGCGCTCAGGACGGGCAGAGCTGAAAAAAGTTCAACTTTTCAGAGACTGCAGCTGAGCTCGTCAATGTCAGACCAAGCAGCCAATCAGAACTGCTACATGGGTGGGACATAGGATGCCGGTACTAGTCTGTACTCAGACTCCTGCTTTCTGTGTCATCATATTTTACATCGTGAGCTGCTAGAATATGTTTCCTGTCCATTGTTATTTAGAGACTGCTGTTAAAAAATCAGTACAAAGTCTGACCATAGGAAAAGTGGAAGTGCTGAGCTGAGAGTGACAAGCTGTTGCTGGGATACAGGGCAGAGATTTTGTTTTTTTTTTTTTTCCCAGAGCGTTGTGCACAAACGCTGAAAAAAAATGCTCAGGGTGGTTGGGCGACAACACGTTTGGTGGACACCGTATGCTAATGTCAGAGATGCATATAGTGCCACAGCTCTACCCCACTGGCAAATTGGATCACTGCATTGTCATGTTATCACCCAAGTACGTTCCCCTTGTGCAAAGGCAGCCTGCTTATACACGGACTGTGAGGAGGTGGACACAGGAGGCTGCTGATGCACTGCAGGACTGCTTTGAGACAACGGACTGGGGTGTACTCTGTGAACCATATGGGTGGACATAGACAATATGATCGACTGCATGACAGAATACATCAGATTCTGTGAAGACACAACCATGTCAGCTCAGACTGTACACTGTTTCCTCAACAACAAACCATGGGTCACCAGTGACCTGAAAGCACTTCTGAACAAGAAGAAAAGAGTTTTTAGCTCCAGAGACAAGGAGAATCTGAGGGGATTCCAGCATGAGCTGAGAGAGATTCTGAGGAGGTGCAAGGACAATTATAGGAGGAAGTTGGAGGATAAACTTAGGCAAAACAACTCGAAAGATGTGTGGACGGGAATGAAACAAATAACTGGGTGCAAGGGGAGAGTCAGACAGACATCTGGGAGCCAGGAGAGAGCTGATGAGCTGAATCTGTTTTTTAATAGGTTCAACTCATCGTCTGTCACCCCCACAACACAGCCAGACCCCCCCCACACACACACACCCCTCCTCCCACCCTCATGTGCAGCACCTCTCTCCATCTCCCCCCTCACCCCCTCCTCCTCCTCAGGGGACACCAGTCCCCTCTCTCGCATCACTGTGACTACAGACCAGGTTAAGAAACAGCTGGAGAGACTCCGTCAGCGAAAGGTTGTGGGCCCCGATGGCATCTCCGCCAGGATCCTGAGGACCTCTGCCAACAAGCTAGCTCCAGTACAGAAACACCTGTACAACCTGAGCCTGAGTCTGGAGTGAGCACCGGTGCTGTGGAAGATGTCCTGCCTGGTTCCTGTCCCCAAGAAGTCATCTCCATCAGACCTGAATGACTATCTACCAGTTGCCCTCACATTTCATGTGATGAAGGTCCTGGAGAGACTGGTCTTAGCCCACCTGAGGCTGCAGGTGAAGACATGGCTGGACCCTCTGCATTTTGCATGCCAGTCCCATTTAGGAGTTGATGCTGTCATCTATCTGCTGCATTGAGGCCATCTGCACCTGGATGGTGGAGGAGACACTGTGAGAATCACATTTTTTTTATTTCTCCAGTGCCTTTAACACCATCCAGCCACAGGTGCTGGGTGAGAAGCTGCGAGTGATGGGGGTCGACAGCTCTATGATCTCCTGGATTACTGACTACCTGACAGGCAGGCCACAGTTTGTTCAGCTGGGAAGTGTCTTGTCTGACGTGGTGGATAGTGATACGGGAGCTCCACAGGAGACTCTGCTGTCTCCATTTCTCTTCACCTTATACACCACTGACTTTCAGTACAACACCGAGTCATGCCACCTGCAGAAATTCTCTGATGACTCAGCTGTTGTGGGGTGTATAAGGGGGGATAGGAGGGGGAGTACAGGGCACTGGTAGACAGATTAGTGGAGTGGACAGAGCAGAATAACCTGAGGCTGAATGTCAGCAAGACCAGGGAGATGGTGATTGACTTCAGGAAGAAGAGGACACCTTCTCAGCGATTGCAGATTAGGGGGGAGGATGTGGGGGTGGCTGAGGATTACAAATATCTGGGTGGCAGGATCAGCAACGGGCTGGACTGGAGATCCAACACCGATGCTGCGCACAAGAAGGGGATGAGCAGACTCTACTTCCTGAGGAAGCTGAGATCCTTCAACGTGTGCAGCAGGATGCTGGAGCTTTTCTACTAGACCACTGTCACCAGTGTCATCTTCTTTGCTGCTGTCTGTTGGGGTAGCAGTGTCCGAGCCAGCGATACCAACAGACTTGACAAGATTATCAAGAGGGCTGGTTATGTAATTGGTCTCAGGCTGGAGATCTTTGAAACAGTGGTGGAGAAGAGGACACTAAATAAACTGTGATCCATCGTGGACAATCCTGATCACCCCCTCCACCACACACTGGACAGACAGTGGAGCACTTTCTCCAGTAGACTACTACAGCTTCGCTGTTGAACAGTTAGCTACAGGAAATCCTTCTTGCCGCATGTCATTTCACTGTACAATAACTCACTCTGATGTTGTATTCTGGTCATAACTATGCTGCCATACTGCACCTTACAGTCTAACTGGTACCTCAAATTTCACTCTGCTCCTGATAATCCTGCTTTGTGCAGTGGGTATGATTCATGTGTTTATACGGGTCACCATCTATTCAGCTATGATGTATATATGCTTTTTTATAGTCGTGTTAGTTTTACTTTCCACAGGTAATCCCTTTGTCTGTCATGCATGTGTTTTCTGTCGTTTGGTTGTCTACTGTCATGCTGCTGTTACACTGCAATTTCCCAGCTTGGGATCAATAAAGTACATCTATCTATCTGTCTATCTATTTGAAAATGGTTAGACCTGGGGATGTACTGGGCAGCCTCCTGGTGTCAATGTGCAACTGTGTGAATGTGAACAGAGCATCCTTGCAAAAGAGAGGTTGCCTCTCAGTGGAACTACCCTGTATAAATAAAGGTTAAATATTTAAAAAAAACCTCATTAAATAATAGCCTGAAAAAGTCAGTAAACACTAACCACGCGGCTTGGCGTTGTTGAAGGAGAAAACCGGAAAAAAAACGGAAAATGAAGGAGACAGTTCTCAGTTTGCAGTCAGGCAGCATGAGAGATAACCTTGTTTTTTCTGTAATTGTTGAAAAAAAATAATGAAAATCCAGAACAGCTGGTCCATGAATTTATCTCATCACAACTAAAACTATCCCCCGAAGTCACAAATTCAATTACCTTCCACCGTGTTCACCGAATTGGGCAAAAAAATGCCCAGAATTAACGTCCCAGACCTATTGTTGCCAAATTTGAGCATTTTAAGCTAAAAATTTTGGTACAGAGGCAGGGCAGGCAGCTTAAAAACACCATTTATGGTCTGAATGATCAATTTCCACAGGAAATCTTGGAAAGGAGAACGAAGCTTTTTCCCCATTAGGAAACAAAACATCCAAGAAGGTTGTGGAGTGTGTGAAATCAAAGGCAGATTCATTTCAGATGATTTATTACACACTCACATCTCTCAAGCAAAGAACAGACTGAACATTTAAGCAGAAACTCTCCTCTTAAGTTTCATGGCATTTACATCACACACAACATGACATTTGCCTCACACTGCATTCAACATCCTTCATCCCTGACTCCTTCCTGCTATCTCACCAGGAATCTCCTGCTCTTCTCCCAAGCTTATCCACTGTCTCCTGTCTGAGATGCTAGATAATCTGGCTCCCCCAAGGTGCTACAAGGTAAACGAGCTATTGTTTCTGTGGATAGACTGTATATAGATGGCAAGCTATTTATGGATGAAACTATAACGCCCTGGTTATTCTAGAGCCTATTTTGTTTTGTGTTGAGTTATTTTTATATTATTTATTTATTTATTTTAGCTACAGGTGGAAAAAGAGTGCGATTGTGCGCAGGTCTCTTACTAGAACTCAGTTTAATTTGTTAACATTTGTCAAAATGTTTATTTCTTTGTTGTTTATGTTGTTTGTTTGTCTGTTGTAGTTAATTTTTTTGAAGTTTTTAGGTCATTGTTGTATGTTATCTGCATTTTTTCACCATTTACTAACCTTTATGTCTGTTTTTTCTCATACTTCTGGTTTATAGGAAATAACTTGAAATACATACACCCCATTTGCTTGCAATTGCAGGCAAATGCCACAGAGACATCATGCACGCACACCCAATTATATATGCGTAGGTGTATACTTTACACACAACATATACAGTATATACACATATATGCATACATTACAGACATATAATCACATAGGCACATTTAGTTAGTCTTTAGTACACAACCAGTTAGTGAAAACATGTCTACTTTTAAGTTTGTCAAGTGGAACATACGTGGAATTGGAACCAGGGAGAAGAAGCTAAAAGTTTTTAATCAACTGAACGATCTACAGGCAGACTTTATTTTATTGCAGGAGACACATGTCTCTAAGTCGTCTGTACATGCGCTCACCTCCCCGGAATTCCCCCACATGTACTCAGCTTGCTTTAATTCTAAACAAAGGGGGGTAGCTATACTGGTTAACAGAAGACACTTTGTTGTGAATAATACCATAATAGATCCGGAAGGTAGATTTATAATACTAAAAATCTCAGTCCAAAATTTGGATCGTCACTTGTGGTAACGTATCGTCACTTTGTAGTTCATGTATCCATTTCTGCATATGATAGACACAGGGGAATGTGTTGTAATTACATGTGTGGAATGACCTCACGTCTCAGAAGAGGACAATGAGTCTCCACCGCAACGAGGAGATGGAGGAGCGGCGGTGCAGACCTGAAAAGACTTCCTGACCCCCTGGGGTCAGGTGGAGGAACGGGAGGACATCGGAAGGATATGACAAGGACGTGTGAAGTCGGCTTTTGTTGTGTAATGCATAATGATGTTGGCTTTTGTTATGTGATGCATAAGTACGGGGGTCTGACTGCGTTCAGTCTCTTTCTGCTTCTGCCTTTGGATGAGACATGTTGGGGATGTGAAGCCGACATTAAATCTGATTTATAAAATCACTCAGCTTCTTCATTTCACGTTCCCCACATTGGTGACCAGACGTGAGAATGGATCAAAGGCATTCTCCCATTGCAGACTCGTCGGAGGCGGCCCAAGCAAGCGCCGTCGCCATTAAGCTCCCAGAATTCTGGCAGAACGACCCAAACTCGTGGTTCAAGCAGGCTGAGGCACAGTTTGCGCTTGCAGGGGTGACGACGGACGAAACCAAGTTGTACCACGTCGTCGCCAGGCTCGACGCCGCCACAGCGCAATGCGCGCGGAGCGTGATACAGCAGCCGCCCGCCAGCGACAAATACGAGGAGCTGAAGGCTACTCTCATCGAGAGCTTCGTTCCTTCGGCCGAGGAAAGGGCCAAGAGACTACTGGCGATATATGGCCACGGTGGGCGCAGACCGTTGGCCCTGATGGAAGACATGCTTCAGCTGAGAGAGACAGACAATGACAACTTCCTCTTTCAGCACATCTTCCTCAGCACTCTCCCGATGCACATGAGAGGGACTCTGGCCAGCATGAGTTGTAAGACCCAGCAGGACTTCTGCGCGCTGGCCCGAGAAGCACAGCGACTCCTCAACTCCTGTGGCGAGCAGATGGCCACAGCAGCAGCGGCAGACCTCGGTGCAGAAGCCCAGGACATCAGGGAGCCAGAGGCAACGGAACAAACCTTGCCCACCATGGCAGTGACGCGGCCGCGACGCAACAGACGAGACGACCTCTGCTACTACCACCGGCGATTTGCTGAGAGGGCATACAAGTGTGTACCACCTTGCAATTTCAAGAGCTCGGGAAACTCCAAAGCCTGGAACCGTTAGCAGCTACGGCTCTCAGCGAGGCCAACAAGCTGCTCTACATAACTGATGAAGGCTCCGGGCGACAAATTCCTCATAGACACCGGAGCTCAAAGGAGTTTCATCACCCCATCCTACGCTGACCGGGTGGCTGGACCCCGCGGCAACGGGGCAATGGCAGTGGACGGCTCAATCATCAGCACTTATGGTGAAAGGACCTTGTCTCTCTCCTTACACGGCCACACTTATGAGTGGACCTTTATCATAGCGGCGGTGAGTTTCAACATGTTAGGGGCTGATTTCTTATGTTCACATGGGTTGTTGGTTGATCTTGCGAACAGACGCTTAATCAATGCACTGTCATTCTCTTCTACCCCCTGTTCAGCTCGAGTGTCCCCACCACCCGTGCAGGCCAACGTCGCCACAGCAGGAGGTAAGTTTGACAAACTCCTCACCCAATTTCCAGCACTCACAGTTCCCAAATTTTCGGCAACAGTAGCAAGACACGGGGTGGAACACTTCATTCCCACAACGGGCCCCCCGGTGTTCGCTAAAGCTCGGCACTTAGACGCGACCAAGCTCGCCATAGCACGCGACGAGTTCGCCAGCCTGGAAAAGCTGGGCATTATTCAGCGCTCGAAAAGCCCATGGGCTTCGCCACTGCATATGGTCCCGAAAGCTGATGGCTCCTGGAGACCTTGCGGCGATTATCGCAGATTAAACAATGCTACAGCTCATGACCGCTACCCAATCCCACACATTCAAGATTTTTCACTACATCTGGCGGGTGCGCGTATTTTTTCTAAAATAGACCTGGTCCGCGGCTACCACCAAGTCCCAGTCCGACCCAAGGACGTCCCTAAAACGGCCGTAATAACCCCTTTTGGTCTTTTCGAGTTTCTGCGCATGCCTTTTGGCCTGAAAGGCGCAGCGCAAACATTTCAGCGTATGATGGACGCTGTGTTACGCAATCTTCCTTTCGTGTTTATCTACCTCGACAATATTTTGGTCGCCAGCGCGACCGAGGAGGAACACGAAAATCACCTCACTACAGTTTTTCAGAGGCTGGAAGAACACGGGTTAATAATTAATCCAACCAAGTGCCGATTCAGTGTGGCACAGATTGATTTTTTGGGACACCGCATTTCTGCAGAAGGGGCAGTCCCATTGCCCGACAAGGTGCGTGCAGTGGCAAATTTTCCCCGACCACAAACGGTCAGATCGCTGCAAGAATTTTGGGGAATGGTAAATTTTTACAACCGGTTCCTACCCCGCGCAGCTCAGCTCATGCAGCCGTTATACGCCGTGCTTAGAAAGAAAAAGCCCTCCAGCGCGGTCGTGTGGTCCCCGGAGCGGGAACACGCTTTCGCGGAAGTAAAAAGAGCCCTGGCTGACGCCACGCTTTTGGCTCACCCCGACCCCTAGGCCCGCATAGCGCTTATCACGGACGCATCAGATTTGGCCATAGGGGCGGTCGTGGAGCAACACGTTAACGGGGTTTGGCAACCGCTAGCTTTTTTTAGCAAATCCCTAAACGAAACCGAGCGCAAATGCAGCACGTTTGACAGAGAGCTGTTAGTGTTTCATTTAGCCATCCGCCATTTCCAGTTTTGGCTGGAAGGTCGGCGTTTCACGGCTTTTGTCGACCATAAACCGCTCACTTTTGCGATGTCTAAAATCTCAGAACCTTGGTCGGGCCGGCAACAAAGGCAACTGGCCGCCATTTCAGAATTTACCACAGACATTCGGCACGTAGCCGGCAAACTCAACGTGATGGCAGATTGCCTCTCCCGCGCCGTGACATCATCAGGGCACGCGGAGGCAGATCATACTACCACAGCCACAGGGCGCAAGCCCAACACGGAAGCGTACGCGGCCCCAGTCCACGTAGGGATAGATTACGCAGCCATGGCAGCGGAACAAGGCAGTGACGCGGACGTGCGCGCTCTCCAGTCTGGACCAACAGGGTTAAGGCTGGAGAGCAGGGGTTGGCGTGATGGTGTGCCCCCCTTAATCTGCGACGTGTCAACCGGGCGACCTCGCCCGGTAGTCCCGGCCGCGTGGCGCCGCCGTGTTTTTGACTCGATTCACTCCCCCGCGCACCCGGGAGTATGCGCTTTGGTGAAAATGGTGGCGGAGAAGTTTGTTTGGCCGGGCCTGCGCAAGCACGTAAAGGAGTGGGCAAGAACATGCATGTCTTGCCAGCGCGCCAAAATTCACAAACACACGAAAGCTCCTTTAGAACCATTCCCAATTCCGGCCAGGAGGTTTGACCATGTGCATGTACACCTCGTGGGCCCCCTACCGTCGTCGCAGGGGTTCACACATCTTTTAACAATGGTGGACCGAACCACATGTTGGCCAGAAGCGGTCCCGCTGACGTCAACTACGGCCGCAGAAGTGGCTCGCGTTTTTTTAACGACCTGGGTGGCACGTTTCAGGGTCCCGTCGGACATCACGTCCGATAGGGGTCCTCAGTTTGTCTCAGAGCTCTGGTCTGCGATGGCCAGCAGCTTAGGGGCGTCAATCCATCGCACTACCGCGTATCACCCACAGGCTAACGGTTTATGCGAGCGTTTTCATAGGTCTTTGAAGGCTGCCCTCAGGGCGTCACTAACGGATGGAAATTGGGTTGACAAACTACCATGGGTTTTATTAGGGTTGCGTTCTGCGCCCAAGGAGGATCTAGACGCCTCCCCAGCAGAGTTAGTTTTTGCACATCCTCTCAGGCTCCCCGGTGAATTCTTACCAGAACATCCGGAGCCGGGGCGCCTCCCAGCTCTGAGACCACTAAGCAGCACGGGAGCGGACACGCTCCCGGGCCCGGTTCATCACACTTTTCCGCGGGTTTTTGTTCCCCAGGCTTTAAAAAATGCAGAGTTCGTTTTTGTTAGGCACGACGCCTTAAAACCAACCCTCCGCCCACCATATGATGGCCCATATAGAGTGCTGGAACCTGGTGATAAGCATTTTGTGCTGGATTTGGGGGACAGAAAAGAGACAGTCAGCATTGACAGACTCAAGCCTGCCTTCACGTTGAGCGACGAACCTGCACGGGTGGCGAGAGCACCTCGACGTGGTAGACCTCCCAAGGGACACGCCCCAAACCCCCCGCAGGGATCAAATAACCACTTTTTTCCTCAAGCTGCAGATCCCTTACAAGACAGCGCCGCTGGGATGCCGAGGCAGGCGTACAGCAGATTCGAAAGACTGTTGAAACCCAGACGACACACAGACTGATGTGAACGGGATAACGGTTTTAAGATATGCTGACAGGGTTATCATAACAGTTTTAAGGCGGACAGGGGGCATAGACTGTACGGTTATGGTTATCACTGTGTTTTTTAATGTGATCAACTTGTATAGTTATGCCGATGATGTCATCATAGTCTGCGAACCTACACATATTGTCCTTTTCTTAGACGTTTGGGGGGGGGCTGTAGTTCATGTATCCATTTCTGCATATGATAGACACAGGGGAATGTGTTGTAATTACATGTGTGGAATGACCTCACGTCTCAGAAGAGGACAATGAGTCTCCACCGCAACGAGGAGATGGAGGAGCGGCGGTGCAGACCTGAAAAGACTTCCTGACCCCCTGGGGTCAGGTGGAGGAACGGGAGGACATCGGAAGGATATGACAAGGACGTGTGAAGTCGGCTTTTGTTGTGTAATGCATAATGATGTTGGCTTTTGTTATGTGATGCATAAGTACGGGGGTCTGACTGCGTTCAGTCTCTTTCTGCTTCTGCCTTTGGATGAGACATGTTGGGGATGTGAAGCCGACATTAAATCTGATTTATAAAATCACTCAGCTTCTTCATTTCACGTTCCCCACAACTTCCTGTTTTGCTGTCTGTCTGTGTGGTTTGCTCTTCTCACTCTCCTGAGCTTTTGGGTTAGCCACTAGCGATGGCTACTAGCTCTCCTTGCTCTCCTCCTCTGGTGTGCTCTCTCTGTCAGATGTTTAGCTACACCTCTGCCTCTTTTAGTGATAATGGTAAATGTAATAAATGTTGTCTTTTTGAGGCGCTCGAGGCGAGGTTGTCTGATTTGGAATCCCGGCTCCGCTGCATTGAAACACCGTCTGCACCAGTTACTCTTGACGGACGCCCCTTAGCTGCCGCGGAGCTAGCTAGCATAGCTAACCCCGTTAGCGGTCCTCCGGCTCTCCTCAGCAGCGAGGAGACTGGGTGGGTGACGGTGACAAGGAAGCCTAGTCGCAAAGCCCCGGTACACCTCCAACCTGTTCACGTTTCTAATCGTTTTTCCCCGCTCAGCGACACACCCGCTGAGGAAAAAACTTTGATCATTGGCGACTCTGTAGTCAGAAACGTGAACCTAGAGACTCCAGCGGCCATAGTCAAATGCATTCCTGGGGCCAGAGCAGGCGACATCGAGTCAAATTTGAAAATGCTGGCAAAAAGTAACTGTAAAATACTCCACAATTGTTATTCACGCTGGCATTAATGACATCCGTCTCCGGCAGTTGGAAGTCACGAAACTTAATGTAGAATCGGTGTGTGACTTTGCCAAAACAATGTCTGCCACTGTAGTATTCTCTGGGCCCCTCCCCAATCTGACCAATGATGACATGTTTAGCCGCTCGTCATCCTTGAACCGCTGGCTGTCTGTGTGGTGTCCTGCAAACAACGTGGGCTACATTGACAATTGGAGCTCATTTTGGGGAAAACCTGGTCTTATGAGACGAGACAGCATTCATCCCACTTTGGATGGTGCTTCTCATTTATCTAACAATCTGGCATCTTTTTTATCCAAATTTCCAAAACCTTGACTACTCAGAGTTGGGACCAGGAAGCAGAGTCTAGTCTTACACGCCTCTCTGCAGCAACTCTTCATCCACCACCCCTCAACTTAGCCCCTGTCTTCCCCATCAGAGAATCATTGTCTGCTCCCTCCAAAGTAAATAAAAATATAATATATAAGCATCCCAAAGTGATTAAGCAAAATATTGGTAAAACTCAAATTAAACATAAAGCCTCTAAACTGAATGATTTGGCCTCTGTTCCTCCTTATAATTTAAAAATTAAATGTGGTTTATTAAATATTAGGTCTCTAACTCCCAAGTCTCTGTTAGTCCATGATCTGTTAATTGGTCATCAGATTGATTTAATATCCCTTACAGAGACTTGGTTAGGGCAAGAGGATTATGTTGGTTTAAATGAATCAACTCCCTCTGGTTATTTAAACTGTCAAAATCCCAGAAGTTCTGGTCGTGGAGGAGGAGTAGCAACAATTTACCATTCCAAATTACTAGTTAATGTAAAGCAAAAAACATGTTATAATTCCTTTGAGGGCCTGGTCCTCAGTATTGGGCACTTTAGCAATTTTAGGTTAAACCCAATTTTATTTGCCATAGTTTATCGTCCCCCATCAACCTACTCAGAATTTTTATCCGAATTTCCTGATTTCTTAGCTGATTTAGTGCTGAAATCTGATAGAATAATTATAGTAGGGGACTTTAATATACATGTGGATGTAGATAGTGACTGACTTAATGTGGCATTTAATTCAATATTAGACTCGATTGGGTTTTCTCAGAAAGTAGGAAATTCTACTCATTACCTCCACCATACATTGGACCTTGTTCTGACATATGGCATAGAAATAGAAAATCTTGTAGTGTCTCCTCATAACCCTGTACTGTCAGACCATTGTCTGTTAATCTTTGATTTTACTATTTCTGACTATTTGGCTCCTAAAGAAAAATATTATTACAGTAGATGCCTCTCAGATGATGCTGTTACCGAATTTATGCAGATTGTTTCCTCTATGCCATGTGTCAACACAACGGAAATAAGCTATAGACAGCTTGCTCCTTCTGTAATTGATAACATGGTGGATAGTGTTACAGCTTCTCTGCATCAGACTCTAGACTTGGTGGCCCCCTTAAAAAAGAAAAAGTCTAATCAGATTTCTAACTCCTTGGTTCAACACAGAAACTCGTAGCTTAAAACAGAAGACTCGTCAATTAGAAAGAAAATGACGCTCCACTAATTTAGATGAAATTTATTTAGCTTGGAGAAATCGTCTTTTAATTTATAAAAAATCTCTTAGAAAAGCTAGAACGAGTTATTATTCTGCATTAATAGAAGAGAACAAGAATAATCCCAGGTTTCTTTTCAGCACTGTAGCCAGGTTGACAAAGAGTCAGGACTCTGTCAATCCTAGCATTCCCTTAGAGCTTACTCGTCAGGACTTTATGAACTTTTTCAATAATAAAATTTCATCCATCAGAGATAAAATCAATCAGATTCTTCCCACAGTTAACTTAAATACTGTAACTACTACAACTCCTTCAATTGATGTCTGTCTTGATGAGTTTACTCCAATCGACCTTCGTGAGTTAGACAAAATAGTTTCCTCATCCAAACCTTCAACTTGTCTTTTAGACCCTAATCCTACCAGGTTATTTAAAGAAGTCTTCCCACTTACTGGTAGCTTTATTCTTTATATAATCAATTCTTCATTAACTTTAGGCTATGTACCGCAGGCTTCTAAAATGGCTGTAATTAAACCCTTACTCAAAAAGCTAACACTAGATCCAGGAGCTTTAGCTAACTATAGACCAATGTCTAATCTCCCTTTCATTTCAAAAATCTTAGAAAGACTTGTTGCTACGCAATTATTTGACCACCTGCAGGGAAATGGTTTACTTGAAGAGTTTCAATCTGGGTTTAGAATCCATCATAGTACTGAAACAGCCTTAGCGAAGGTCACTAACGACCTCCTCATCGCATCTGATAATGGACTGGTTTCTGTACTTGTCCTTTTAGACCTTAGTGCAGCTTTTGATACTATCGATCATAATATTCTACTTGATAGATTAGAACACTATGTTGGACTTAATGGAACTTCGTTGCAGTGGTTTAGATCGTATTTATCTGATAGGTTCCAGTTTGTTCATGTAAATAATGAGTTTTCTTTCAACTCAAAGCTTAGTCATGGAGTTCCCTAGGGATCTGTGCTAGGCCCTACTCTTTTTAGTTTATATATGCTTCCGTTAGGCAACATTATTAGAAAGCACTGTATACATTTTCATTGTTATGCAGATGACACACAATTATACCTGTCAATGAAGCCAGATGATAGTAATCAATTAGCCAAGTTAGAAGCCTGTCTTAAGGAAATCAGAGCTTGGATGACTTGTAATTTCCTGCTATTAAATTCAGATAAGACTGAAGTCATTCTTGTTGGTCCAAAAAACCTTAGAAACACCTTTCTGTCACCATGGGTTGAGATGCCGTCTCGGCACTGAGCCCATGTTTTCCCTCATCCCTGCCTCCCATTGAGCAGCGTCTCAGCTGGCCCCCAGCTGGCAGCATTATGGACGGCTGGGGCCAATTAGTCTTCATCAGCTGGGGCGCTGCCAATGAGGATAAATAGGAGCAGCCTCGATGACTCGGGGCTGCGACATAAGCACTGCTAGGCTGAAGCCCCTTCGTCTGGTGTCAGCCTCAACTCCCCTTGCAGCATTCCTGTGTTTGTATCCCGCTGTGAGGATGTACGTCTTGCTACCCCCACGTCCGGTACGAGCTGCTTACCTCTGCGCTGTGCAACCTGTGAGTGTACCTCTGCATGAGTATCTGTGCTCTCCTCATCCCTTATCCCTTACCCAAAATAAACCATCTCGACTCACTGGCTTGTCCCTGGCTCTGATTGCCCGGCTCCCTAGAGCCGGATATGACACTTTCCAAATCAAACTTTTAGTTTGGATGCGGTTACTCTTTCTCTTAATAGCTCTGTGAGGAACCTTGGAATTATTTTTGATCAAGATCTGTCCTTCAATTCACATATTAAATTTGTTTCTAAGACTGCCTTCTATCATTTGCGTAATATTGCCAAGGTTAGGAGCATCTTGTCTCAGAGTGATGCTGAGAAAATGATCCACGCTTTTGTTAGCTCGAGATTAGATTATTGTAATTCTTTATTATCAGGCTGTCCTAAAACATCTTTAAAAAGTCTTCAGCTGATCCAAATTGCTGCAGCAAGAGTTTTAACAGGTACTAGAAAGAGAGATCATATCTCTCCGGTTCTGGCCTCCCTTCACTGGCTTCCCATAGAGTTTAGAATTAAGTTTAAAATCCTTCTTCTTACTTACAAAGCTCTAAACAATCAGGCTCCTTTTTATTTAAAAGATCTGATACGATCGTATTATCCTAACAGAGCACTGCATTCCCAAAATGCTGGATTACTTGTAATACCTAGAATCTCCAAAAGTACAATGGGAGGCAGAGCCTTCAGTTATCAAGCTCCTCTCCTGCGGAACCAGCTGCCAATCTGGATTCGGGAGTCAGACTCGATCTCTGTTTTTAAGAATAGGGCTAAAACCTACCTTTTTGATATAGCCTACAATTAGGGAGGGATCATGTGTTTCTGAATCCTCCCTTAGTTATGCTGCTAATAGGTTTAGTCAGCCGGGGGACCTCTAATAATGCACTGGGCCTCACTCCTTTCTTCACTCTCAATGAAATATTTTTTTTTTTGCTGGTCATTAACATCTGTTTGTTCTCTCCCATAGATTGAGACTCCATCGTGCTGTTTGCTCTCTACATGTCTGTTCTTTTCATCTTCTCTGTCCCCTCACCCCCCAGCCAGTCACAGCAGATGACTGCCCCTCCCTGAGCCTGGTTCTGCTGGAGGTTTCTTCCTATTAAAAGGGAGTTTTTCCTCTCCACCGTCGCCAAGTGCTTGCTCACAGGGGATCGCCTGATTGCTGGGGTCTTCCTGCAACTGTGGGGGTTCCCCCTACAGTTGATAGTGCTATGAGATGACTGTTGTTGTGAAATGGCGCTATATAAATAAAGTTGAATTGAATTGAAATCTATGTATTGCAAGCATTTATGGCCCAAATGTTGACGACCCATCCTATTTTCACACTTTTTTCACTTCTCTTTCTGAGCACTCGGACACCACACTTATAATAGGAGGGGACTTCAACCTGGTATTAAACCCTGCAATCAACAGGCTTAGTACATTGGGGAATTACCGAAAATGGCAGGCTACTGACACTCTCAAATAGTACGTGAATGATTTTGGTCTTTGCGATGAATGCCGTTCTCTTCACCCAACTCTTCGGGAATACACTTTTTTTTTTTCATCAGTTCATAGTTCACATTAGCGTCTAGATTTCTTTTTAGTCAGTAACTCTATTGTGATGGACATCACAGACACTGAAATATGTTCAAATCAAGCTATTAGCGATCACCATCCAGTATCTCTTACATTAGTAAACAGGAAAGCTACAAGGGAAACTAGGAGCTGGAAATTTAATGCATCACTACTGAAAGACAAAGATTTTATTAACTATTTTAATAAAGAGTGGGAATCATATCTGGAATATAATGATGTGCCAGGAATAACCCCTGGTGTTCTTTGGGAAGCAGCAAAAGTGGTCATGCGAGGTAAAATAATCTCTTACTTTTCATATAAGAATAAAAAAGAAAAAGCACTGGTACTGGACTTAGAACAGAAAATTAAATCACTGGAGACAACCTGTGCCATTTCTCCACAGGTACAGACACTTAACGATGTGAGAAAATTAAAGCTGGAATTAAAAGAAATTACCAACAAAAGACCACAGTTTTTAATACAAAGACTGCGTCTTGAGAACTTTGAACACAGTAATAAATTGGGGCGATATCTTGTGAACCAGCTTAGATTGAATAAAGAGAAAACAACTATCCACTCTATCAAGGATATGACTGGAAATATTACCCATAAGCCTGAAGAAATAAATAACTCCTTCAGAAAGTTTTATGAAAACCTCTACTCATCTCAGGTTAACCCATCTGACTCAGAGATAAATACATTTTTGGATGATATTAATTTACCACAATTAAATAATGAACAGATTGCAGCTCTGGATGCACCTCTTCAGGTGTCTGGACTCCAGGAGGCACTTAAGCACATCCCAAACAACAAAGCCCCGGGACCAGATGGTTTTCCAGTAGAATGTTATAAAGAATTTTGGCCTGTGTTGGCACCTACCTTTTTTAAAATGGTGAACCAAATTAAAGAAGATAATGCAATTCCTCCGAATATGAATTTGGCTAGTGTTATCCCGCTCCTTAAACCTGGAAAAGAACCTACACTTCCATCCAGCTACCGTCCCATCTCACCTATGAATGTCGATCTTAAAATAATTTGCAAAGCTCTCGCCAAAAGACTGGAAAGGATAATTCCATTTATTATACACCCAGATCAAACAGGTTTCATCAAGGGTATGCACTCGGCTGATAATACACGCAGGCTATTTAATTTAATAGACTACTGCAAGGTCAATAATGTAGAAACTACAATCTTGTCCCTGGATGCAGAGAAAGCCTTTGACCGTGTTAACTGGAAATTTCTTTTTATGGTGTTAAACAAGTTTGGATTTGGTTCATCTTTCATAAAGTGGATTAAAACACTATATAGGTGTCCAGCTGCGTCTGTCCGAACAAATGATCAGACTTCCCGAAGCTTTAATCTCCAGAGAGGTACTAGGCAGGGGTGTCCACTCTCTCCCTTACTTTTTACCATCTTTATTGAACCATTAGCAGCAGCCATACGACAAAATGTTGATATCAGAGGTGTTCAAACTGGAGAAAAAGAACACAAGATAAGTCTTTATGCTGATGATGTATTGATTTTCCTTGAAAACTCACAAAGATCTCTTCTTCAGACAGTGGCGCTCATTGATAAATTTTCATCATTATCAGACTACTCTATTAACTGGGTAAAATCAATAGTTTTACCTATAAATTGCAATTTCTCAAATACATCTACTATTCCAATACAATCAGGAAATGTTAAATATTTAGGAATAGATATTTCCCCCAGGCTCTCAGAGTTATTGCGACTAAATCATATTCCTCTTTTAAAAACAATACAAGACGACCTTACGCGCTGGAGGACACTACCTTTATCATTAATGGGAAGAGTCGCAACCGTTAAAATGATGGTCCTTTCTATAATCAATTATTTGTTCTCAATGATCCCTACCCAACCATCAATGGCCTGGTTTAAGTTTCTAGACTCAAATATAAGTAAATTTTTATGGAAGGATAAACCATCACAGATTAGTTTAAAAACCCTCCAAAAAGCGAAAGAGAGTGGAGGCTTAGATTTACCAATTTTTTTTAATTACTTTTTAGCCAATAGACTGCAGTTTGTTTTAAGATGGACAAAATCAACACCACGAGGAAACCCATGGTTAGATGCTGAACAGGCTCTCTGTGGGTTGCTAAATATCTCTGACTTACCTTTTATAAGTCCCTGTATTAAACGCCATGACTGTTTTAAACGTTTTAATATCAGCTCCTCTCTGATGGCTTGGTGGAAATTTTTAAAAATAACAGGGTCTTCACTTGTCCCCTCTAAACTCATGCCCATTTGGAATAATCCTGATATCCTGCAACAAAAGAGGACATTAAAATTTCCACTATGGCAAGAGAAGGGAATAAATAACTTAGAACATCTTATTCAAGGTGGAAATTTTATCTAATTTCAGGATCTAGTGTCACAATACGAAATCAGTGATAAAAAGTATTTTGAATATCAACAGCTTAAATCCATAATAAAAGCAAGATTTAATCTTAATCAGACAGATTTAGAAGTACCAGTTAAGGTGGCAGAGTTTGTAAATCTCCGTTCCCCAAAATTGATATCGAAAATACATGGACTATTATCAAAGTTGGATGAGTCCTTATCTCTTCCAATACCAAAATGGGAGACAGACTTATCGATTAATAAGGAGGAAAGTTTCTGGACACAAATATGTTTAAACACTTTTAAGATGACTAAAAACTCTAACTTATAACTTATACAGTATAAAGTTCTTCATAGAATTCATTACACAGGACAAAGGATGTTCAAAATGGGCCTGAGTCACACAAATATTTGCTCTCACTGCACTAACAACGTCCCGGATAGTTATATGCATGCTATGTGGTCCTGTGCACCGGTTCAAAAGTTCTGGCAGAAGACATGTGAAGACCTGTCGGCATGGCTTGGGTATACTGTCCCACCCTCACCCACACTTTGCATATTAGGTGATCTAAGTGAAATAAATATAGATGCAAGGATGTCACACATGGTTCTCACTGCCTTATGCATCGCAAAGAAAACTATCCTCATGAATTGGAAATCAAGAAATAACTTATGCATGACTTATTATAATAACTTACGATTGGATTATATTAGCCTGGATAGAATGTAAGCCTCCTCAAATAATCAGTTGGCAGAATTCAATTCTCTCTGGTCCCCGCTTATTAATTCTATAATCTGAGGGGTGGCGGGTGGTGGCTTGCTCTCCTTGGCACCTCTGGCGGCTGGCTGCGCCCCGACCGCGGGTGTCCGGGGGACCTGTTCCGGGGTGACCGTCTGTCTGGCCCTGGGGGGGGGGGGGGGGGTCTGGGTCTGGCCCTGGGCCCCTGGTGCTGAGTGGGGGGGCGTCCCCCCCTGGGCCGGGGTCAGGTGTGCGCTGGTGGTGGGGGTTGTCCCCGGTGCATCCTTGCACGGTGGGGTTGTGTTTTCCCTGGGGCCCTGGTGGCACCCTGGGGTTGGTGCCTGCATCCTGGGTCGCCCTCCCCGTCCACTGGGGTCTGCGGGTGTGGGTGTGCGTGCGTGTGTGAGAGTGGGTGTGAGTGTGGGCTTGTGTATGAGCGGATGCGGAAGTGGGTGTATGTTGAGTGGGCAGGTGGGGCTGTGTGTGGGTGTAGGTGGGTATGTGTGATGGTGGGTGGAGGTACGTGTGTGTATGGAAGCGGTTACTTGTGGATAGATGTCTGGGGGGTGGAGGATGTGTGTATGGGTAGGAGAACTTTGTGGGGTGGCAGGGGTTTGACAGTCCATCTAGTTCAGGTTCAGGTTCAGGTCACTTTATTTGTACCCGTAGGTAGATTTGTTTTGCAGTCTGGTGACATCCATATTTACAAGCCACAAATTACATTCAACATAGACACAAACACAGGCACATATGAAGCTGACTATAAACATGATAAGAATACTCAAGGCTCCATCAATCAGGGCATAAAAAGACAAAGAGATGGGAGAAAAACCAGAGATAAGAGAGAAGGGTCATATTAAAAGTTAAAAACTAGTCAAAGAGGTTAAAAACTCAAAGGTCTAAAACCCAATAAAATATTTAGAACCCAAGTGACATCCTACAAAAATAAGTAAATATAAAATGGAGTTAATAAATAGGTACCTAAATTATGTGCAATACTGTATATTGTTACAGCTTGTTCAACTCTTTGACAGCAGCAGGGACAAAACTGTTTTTGTAGCGCTGGGTTCTACTTTTTGGGACAGCAAACCTCCGTCTGGAGGGAAGAAGCTGAAAGTGGCAGTGCAAAGGGTGGGAGTCATCATTTAAAATGGAGGTAGCCATCCTCTGTACTTGTCTGGTGTACAGGGATGTCAGGCTCAGCTGTGGCTCACCAAGCAAACGACTGGACCATCTAACTACCTGATCCAAGGATTTCCTCTGTTTCAGTTTTATCTGGCCAAACCATGACACTAAAGAAAAGGATAAAACAAATTCAATAAAAGCCCGATAAAACATTGTCATTATGGTTTGGTCAACTTGGAAGCATGCAAGTTTTCTCAAGCAATGCAAATGTTGCTGACCCTTTTTTGCACACCCTTTCACAGTTCCCTTCAAAGTTTAAATTACTATCAATAATCGTCCCAAGACATTTGTAGGATTGTACACATTCGGTGGTCTGGCCTTTTAGTACGGTGACTTTGTGCCTGGGATTTTTCCTCCTAAAGTCAATAATCATGTCTTTAGTTTTTGTCGTATTCAGCTGCAGGTAGAAATCCTCACACCAGTGAACAAAACCATCAACTACTGGGCCGTGGCCACTCTCACCATCCTGGAGGAGACTGACAATAACTGAGTCATCAGCATACTTTATAATGTGTCTGCTGTCATGTCTCCTCCGACTCATGTTTGTGTACAGGATGAAGAGTAGTGGTGACAACACACACCCCTGAGGACAGCCAGTAGAAGAGCACTTTAGGTCAGACAATGTACCATTGACCCTTACTCCCTGCGTCCTGTTGGTTAAGAAATCCAGAATCCAACCCACCAGATTATTGCTCAAATCAAATTGCTGCAGGAGCCTTTCAACTAAGATATGAGGTTGGATTGTATTAAAGGAGGAGGAAAAGTCCACAAATAAAAGTCTGGTGTGTGTCCCATTAAAATCCAGATGTTTAAAAAGCATGTTAAACAGAGTGACAGTGGCATCCTCCACTCCTCTGTGAGGCCTATAGGCAAACTGCAGAGGATCCAATGCATGCTCAGTCTGCTTTAGGACCTCACATCTGACCAGTTTTTCAAAAATTTTCATTAAAATTGAAGTCAAAGCAACTGGTCTAAAGTCGTTTACCGTTTTAGGACAGCTGGATTTTGGAATGGGAACAACCACGGCTTCTTTCCAGATCTTAGGCACATGTTGTGTCTGTAAGGACTTATTGAAAATGTAATGAAATATAGGGTTCAGTTCATGTGCACAGGACTTTACCAAGCGCCCACATATATTATCATGGCCCTGACTTTTGTTCACTTTTACAGCGCAGAACTCCCTTTTAACATCCTGCACCTCAATATTAAAATGCTTATTGTCTTTGAGTTTCTGTTTCAAATCTTGGGTTTCTGTGCTAAAATCAAAGGAGTCAAAATGACCATAAAAACAATTAATAGCATTAGCCAGCTCTGTGTCTGAATTAAAACCATCTAAAAACACACGATTACTGTGCTCTGTGCTCTGAAGGCCTGCAATAGTTTTCATACTGGCCCAGGCTGAACCAAGTTTCTTTGTTGCCATCTTGCTTTCCAACTCTGATTTATAATTCTGATTTGCTCTTAAAATTTCGGACTTCAGCTCTTTTGTGGCAACCTGTAGCTCAGAAACAGACCCCTGTTTAAAGGCAAGTGCTTTCCTCTGTAAGCAGGATTTAACTGATTTTGTAACCCATGGCTTGTTGTTGGGATATATTTTGACACGTTTACGTGGAACAATCTTATTTTTACAGAAAGCCATGTATGAGCATGTGACGTCCACCAAAGAGTCCAAATCATCCCCGCAGGACAGTGTGAACATCTCCCAGTCTGTACAGTCAAAGCATTCCTGGAGGCTGTGCACTGAATCTTCTGTCCACACATCAATGTCTCTCGTCTCCACCTTGCCTCTTCTGAGAGCAGTTTTATATGTGGACAGCAAATGTACACAGTTGTGATCTGAGGATCCTAAAGGAGGAAGGGGGAGTGATTTATAGGCCCTCTCTATGGATCCATAGCACAGGTCCAATGTCTTTTTTCGCCTGGTTGGGCAGGAGACATACTGATAAAAGTTTTTAAGTGTCTTCTTTAAAGAAACATGGTTAAAATCCCCAAGAATGAAGTTTGGCGCCTCTGGAGAAATTGATTGCAGCTGCTGGATCACATCAAAGATTATGCTGCAGGCGGAGTCAGTGTCTGCCCTCGGGTGAATGTACACAGTTGTGATGAAAAGCTGGGGGAACTCGCAAGGCAAATAAAAGGGGCGTAGTGACACAGACAGCAGCTCCACATCGGGTGTACAGATGCGCTCTCTGACTGTGACAGATGTGCAGTACTGCTTATTAATGTATAAACATACGCCGCCCCCCTGACGTTTTCCTGTTACCTCTTCCTGCCGATCTGAGCGCAGCGGGGCTCCAAAGCCGTCAATCCACAGGTCTGCATCTCGGTCATGCGCAGTAAGCCAAGATTCGGTGAAAGCCATGACACAGCAGTTCTTAAAGTCCTTCTGGTAGCGTACATTCCCTTGAATTTCATCCACCTTGTTTCTCAGAGACTGTACGTTCCCAAAAATCATCGAAGGAAGAGGAATGTTACCAAACTGACGTCTTCTCAGGCGCAATTTCACACCTCCACGCCTTCCGCGCTTCCTTCTGCCGTCTCTGCCGTCTCTCCCATCTCTCTTTTCACCGCTGTGTCCGTCTCTCAAAATAAAGTCCAGCAGTTGTGGCTTAGGCTCAATCACAGCCGCTGCATCAACTGTGTTTAAATGCAGCAACATGTCCCTGGAATAATGTATCCTGCCCGCCATGATGCCGAACATGTTTATCTCATAGACAAAGAGCCGGAGGAAAAGCAGCAGCAGTGCAAGAAAGGGAAGGAAGTCCATGTTGTTGGAACCAGGGAGCTCTTCGCCATACAGTCCTCAAACACTCCAGGGCAGAAACGACATAGAGGATTTCGTAAAATCATATAAAAGTACATAAAAACAGACACACAGATGACAAACTTTTTCACCAGCTGCCGGTCGCTGCGTGCACATGCGCCCGGTAATGGCATGGGGGCTGGCGTTTCGGGGCCTTCTTGTCCCAGCCGCCCTGCTGTTGTGTTGCGGGGTGAGGCACTTTTGTCGCATCGCCCCTGGTGTCATTGGTGGTGGGTGTGTGTTGGTGCTTGGGGGTGGTTGGGGGGTCATTGGCGCGGGTTGATGGCCATGTGTCCATCGGGTTGCTCCGGGGTGGCTGTGGTTGCAGGGCGGTCTGCAACTGTTGGTGTGCGTCTGGGGTGGGTGGTCGTGGGCCTGTGTGGGCGCACGGGGGTGTCGCCTGGCGTGTTGGGCGCTGTGTGGGTCGGGCCCATTGTTCACTATTGTGACTGTTGTCCATGTTTGTGTGTGTAAGATGAGTGGAAATATGTTTGGCTGCCCCATCATGTTAGTGGTGCTGGGAGTGCCGGGGTGTGATGCTGATGGGTCCTGGGCTGCTTACACTGGTGGCCCTCGCCCTGGGTTGGGATTTGGGGGCAGTGGGTGGCCTCATGAACCAGTCTGCAAGCTGGCTTCTGGGGGGGGAGGGGCGCTCGCTTTTAGACTGCCTACCTCCCAGTCTTATTTCCCGCCCTCCCCCTCCCCCTGACTCTGGGTGGAATATACAACTTTTTTGTTACATTTAGGGCTTTGGGGTGGGGGTGTGCCGCACTGTGTCGGTGAAGGGGATACCTTTGCTGCGTGGTGGGGCTGCACTCACCTCAATTTTAATTGCACTTTAGACACTGAGGGCTTGGGGGGATGGGGGCCCTGCTGCCCATTGCAGTGGCTAGCGATGCTCCAATCATTATCCCCCCAATTTTAATTGCACTTTGGTAGTCCACACAGTTACACACGATTATATCATATAACCGACACACCCACCATGTTCTGTGCTGGGGGAGGGGGTGGGGGTCTTCCCCCATCCCTGTTGCCCTGCTCTTGCTGGGGGCGTGGGGGCCTGGTGGGGAACCTGGGATCTATCATGTTGTCAAAATCCCTGGGTGCTACTGAATATACAGATACAACCAAGGAAGTGAGAGGGGGGCTGAATATGAGTCTAAGTGAGAGTGAGGGGGTGATGAATAGAGGTGGTAATGATGGGTTGGTTTTGTGTGGCGCTTTGCATGCCGGGTGACATCTTGGGGCGCCTGCGGTGGTCTGCTGATTGTTCGCTCAGATGGGCGCCGAGGGTGGGGGTCTGCTTCTGTGGCCTGTGCCGGTGGTCTCCCTGGTCACTGCCGGGCACTGGTGCGTGTTCCTTATGAAACAAAGGTGAATGAGGGGTGAGTTTGAATGGGTACAGGAGTGAGAGAAAATGGGTCCATCTGGGTGAGTGAGAGGGGTGTGCATGGGAGCATGTGGGTGTGAAGGTATGGGGAGGGGTGTGTCTGTGAGTCGGGAGGTGCTGGATTAAGGGGGGTAGTGCCTCTCGGCAACATGGGCTCCCCTGGGCGGGAGGACTTCTTTGGACATGGGGGTCCCCGGGGTGTGTGACAGAGGCGCTGGGGCGGGCCCGCTGTGGGGGTGCCTGGGGGAGCTCACGCCGGGGGGCGCAGGCCGGTCTCTGCCCCGGGGGGTGGGGTCGCTGGCCTTCTGGTGCCTGGGGCCCGGGGGCGGACGTTGGCCCCGCTGGGGGTGTGGGGGTCGGGCGGATCCGGGGGTGTGGGCTTACCGAGCTGGCCGCCAAGCAGCCTGGCCTCCCTTGATTGTCCCTCCGGGGGCGGATACCTGGCTTTCCTGGAGCTTGCTGACCTCGGGGCTGGGGGTTGGTGGCGCTGCCTTTCCTGCTCAGGGTTCCTGGGGGGGGAGCTGCTGCAACCGGCCCTCCGCTCGTATGTTTCCTGACAAACCACTCACATGCACACACTTATTTTGCGCGCGTTCTCATATATATGCACACAGACATACACCCACAAGTGTCTCTTCTTTAACAGGTGCGGAAACCAGACTCGTGTTGAGACATCTTCGGTGGAAGAAGCAGTTTGTCTTTTGTTTATTTTAGTTGTTTGTTTGTTTGTTTTTGTTTTTGTTTTGTTTTGTTTGTTTTGTTTTTTGTCTGTTCCCCTCCCTTTTCTTTTCCCCCTTCACACACTTCCTTTCCCTCTTCCCCATCCTGTTGGGTCTTCCATGGGTAAAACAATTAAAATAAAGTATTAAAAGTTATTACAGGAGGAGTTTACAACAATATACAATACACAGTTAGGTACTCTATAAGCTTCTCTTAGCAAAGTAAATCTGTTTTGGCACAATAAGGGTGACAGATCCCTGTTCTGTTTGCCTAGCTGCCTGACAGGACAAGGGGAAAAAAAAAAAAAAAAACTCATTTAATGTAGTGGCGTTGCCAGTCCTGGTGAGGACACTTTAGCCTAATCTCTACCACACCTGACGTACTTCAGTCAAGAAAATGAAGCGGTCTAAACAGAGTGCAATGTGTGATTATTTTAAACTGGTAAATGCTAACTACAAAGCTAAATGTACACTATGTGGTACTACATTTAAATAGAACCTGTTAGAAAAATCCTTGAAGACCTTCAGTCAAAAACCAGGCTGGATCAAAGTTTCAGAAAATTTAATTACACTGATCAGCGGAAGACAATACAGAGTACAGCTCTCACAGACTGCTGCAGTGCATTGGCTTAACTAACAGAGTTTTCTGGCTAATATATAGCCAAGGGACCATTGGGGTGGGGTCTCTTCTTGATAAGTTCATTCATGACTCAGTGTGATAAGGTTTGCTGAGCTTCTTGATAAGTTCATTCATGACTAAGATTGTATCTGCTGAATCCATGAAGAAAACACTAGTGATAAGCTGTACAGTCAGTGATAAAACTGAACATTCACAGTCACATCAGCATCCTTCAATCTGTTTTTTCCACTACTCAACAACTCCAAATATGGTAACAGGATTTCCTAGGTATACACATTATGCTTTATAAAGAAAAAAATCATATTCATATTCATAAAAATTCATATAACTCAGTGTAACATAGATTTTTTCCATCACAACAACTAAACCAGTTTGCTAAGTTGCCACCTAAAAAAACTTGCATTCAGCCATGCTGCAAGGAGCGATTAGTTTGGCTTCATCACAACCGACAGTTACCACAGTCTTGGGGAAGCAGGTATGCGATGTGAGGAAGACAGAGAGCATTACTCAGAGGATTTGCAACGTGATGGAAAAAGACATGATGCCAATAAATAATGTTGAAGGAGAGGGCTTTCAGGAGCTGATAAACTTTATTGAGCCAGGGTATAATATTTTGTCTAGAAGACTGATAACTACCAGTTTGGAAGGAAAGCTGACCTGAAAACACAGCTAGCCATTGAAAACGTGGCACTGACAATGAGTTGTTGGACTGCAGTAACTACAGAAAGCTATATTACAGTCACTTGCCACTATATTGATAATTAGAAAAGCACTCGGAGAGCGCAGACCTCCGCCAAGCGCCACAGTTCCCCCCATACAGTGTTTGTGTGTACGTTTTCAGATTCCTTGACCATGAAAACATATGACTAGCAATTGGATTGACAATGATAGGATTAGTGGTTCAGTAGTTATTCACGAAAATCACATTTTCCGTAATGGCGGTTTTCTTGTGGACGGTTATCCGGATTACCTACGTTTTTAGATTCCTTGACCATGAAAACATATGACTAGCAATTGGATTGACAATGATAGGATTAGTGGTTCAGTAGTTATTCACGAAAATCGCATTTTCTGTAATGGCGTTTTTTTTCTGGACGGTGATCCGGATCACCACCAAAATGTAATCATCTGTAGGATACCCCATTTCTGACAATCTCTGAAAATTTCATGAAAATCCGTCCTTAACTTTTTGAGTTATCTTGCTAACAAACAAACAAGCAAACAGACAAACAAACAGACAGACAGACAGACAGACAAACCAACGCCGATGAAAACATACCTCCTTGGCTGAGGTAATGACTGGCATGTAAAATCAGCAGTTCTTCTCAAAGAGCATGTCCGATTGTAGGTAGTTTTTAATATTATGTGGACTAAACCCACATATTTTTTTTATTCAGAGTTTATGTTGCTGAAGTTTAATATCAGCCAGTGCACACACTTTTATGTTATAGCAGCCTTAATATTTATTTTTCTGAGTTTATTTTGTTGTTAATGTTTAACATGCAACGGATTAGATTACATTAATAAATCAAATCCTTGAGGAAAATGATGTATTTTTTTATTCAGCATATCAAACAATAATTGACTTTTTATGTTATAGATTTTAGATTTAGTATACTTTATTGATCCCCAGAGGGGAAATTGAGGGCATCCACCACCTGGATGGATGAAGCAGCCACGATACGGCGCTATCCCTTAACCATTCACACACACATTCACACCTAGGGCCACTTTAGAGTCTCCAATTAACCTAGCCTGCATGTTTTTTGGCATGTGGAAGGAAACCGGAGAAATCCCGGAGTAAACCCACGCATACACGGGGAGAACATGCAAACTCCACACAGATCACTGTTGGTCGCGGGCTGGGATCCAACCCACGATCCCACGATCCCCCGGCCAAGGGTAAACTGTGCTGCCGCAGTGCTAACCACTGTGCCACTGTGCAGCCCCAAATAATGATAGATAATGTACCAAGGGAAATTCGAATTCCCAGGAAAAAATGCTGCTTATCAATTAATCGCTAATCGATTGATAAGGTGAATCAATTAACAATTAATGAATTGATTGTTAACTTGCATCCCTAGTTCACACACTTTTTCCACCAGCACTATGAGGGTTTTAAGGTTCTTGATCAAGGCATGAAGGATTAGATTTTTTGTGTTATTATTTTAGGCACATTATATATTTGTCAATACGGCAGCGCGGTGGCGTAGTGGTTTGCACTGCAGCAGCACACCAACACACCCTTGGCCGGGGGATCCTGGGTTTGATCCCAGCCTCCGACCAACAGTGATCTGTGTGGAGTTTGCATGTTCTCCCCGTGTCTGCGTGTGTTTACTCCAGGATTTCTCCCGTTTCCTCCCACATGCCAAAAACATGCAAGTTAGGTTAATTGGCATCAAACTGGGGATTCTAAATTGTCCTTAGGTATGACTGTGAGAGTGAATAGTTGTCTGTCTCTCTGTGTTGGCCCTGCAATGGACTGGTGATCTGTCCAGGGTGTACCCTGCTTCTCACCCAAAGATACTGGGATAGGCTCCAGCCCCCCCTCCCCCCCGCTACCCGAAAAGGATTAAGCGGAAGAAGATGGATGGATGGATGAATATTTGTCAATACCTGTCATATTCTGCTTTTCAAGCAGATAAAAGGTGAAGGTTGGAGGACTCAACGTGCAGGCAGGGATGCAGTGCAAAACGATAATTTATGAACAGAAAACTCAGAGAAAACAAAAGGCAGCACGTGGGCTGAGAACTAAACTGAACTTGGCATGGCAAAAGCTAAACTAAACTTTGCCAAGAACAAGCAGAGCGAGGCAGGAACAACTTACATGGAACAGGAGCATTGACTGAGACATAGCAGGGTAAGCGACATAGCGTAGTAGACATGATGACCTCTCAATGCACACAGAACAGAAACTCACATATAAAGGGGCAGGACAATCAACAAGATGCTGGACAGCTGAGAACAATCAAGGGTTGAGTAATTCACACATGAGGAAGAGTGGCTATGGCTATGGAAACACGAGTAGCTGAGGACAATAGGTAAACAGGCACATACACAACCATGAACTAAGACAGGGGATGACACAACATGACTAAAGACAACAAGGACAGCAACACTGAAAATAGAAATAAACAAAGATCATACAATGTAACTAAAATACAAAAAGACAGCCATAAAACACAGACAACACGGGATGACATGACATGACTGTCATGAACCTGGGTTTGGTGGTGTCATGAATCCGGATTTGGAGGCCAAACCCGGCTCTAACTTATTATGATTTGTCTTAGTTTCCTCCCGACAGCTATGGCACGCCCCCTCCTCTTATCAAGCTCTGTCAGCTGCACTGTCACGGGTGCTCACACACATACACACACACCCACATGCACACACACATGCACACACTCCACTCACTCTCATTCGCACACGCTCTCAAACACCGGATGCCAATCAGTTCTGCCCACACATTCCCCCACCGGCAGTCTCTTTCCTCATTAGCTTCTGGAGTATTTGTTGGCCGCTCCAGAGGAAAGAGATTTTTAGGGCATTCACCCTCGTTCATGGCAGCAAACTCTTCATGAATGACGTACCACTCCCTTCATGTACTCAGCCCGACATCTTCAGATGATCAATCCCTTGGTGTTCGCGGCTGCCTCAGCTTTTAATCCTTTTCCACCAGACTGCTTGGTTTTGCCCTGGATCAGCTCCAGCTCAGTAAGTGTCTTTCTTTGCCTTTTCTCCTGTGCTCTGCAGTCCTGCAGCAAGAGGCTGTGCGCCTTTTCTTTTGTGCTTTTTGCAGCCCTGCAGCACGAGGCTCCATTTTAGACCAGGCTGCTGAGCATTCGGCTGGCAACCTGCATGTTTGGTGGCCAAACCTTGTTATTACATCTCTCCGTATTTCTGTGGTTGAACGGAACTGAACTTGGTGATAACTGGACTTGTTATTTCCTTTGTGTTGTTAATAAAAGTGAACCATCAACTCTCGCTCTTGGGTTTTCATTCTCTCTCCCGTGCGCTGAGCTATGATGCACGGAGGTTTATGACAGGTGGTCCCAAACCCAGTTCTGACACTGTGGCTATTTTGTCTCTTTTCATTGTCTATTTTCCATCAGGTGCTTCAGGGAGCCCTTTGGGTCCTCCACTCCCTGACAGCTCGGCCACGCCCCCTCCTCCTGTCAGTGTCATCAGCTGTTTTTCATTATTGGTGTCTCCCTTACGCAGGCACACATACACACATGCCTCATTCATTTCCATTCACATGCTCAGGCACTCATCCATGCCACCTGATTTCTATTTGGTCCAGCCCATGCTCTTTCACACCAGCGGTCTCTTCACTCATTAGTATTATCATTACTTCAGTTCTGTTTGAGTGGGAAGAGATTGCCAGAGCATTGCACAATATACACAGTGTGGTGGACACACTCATGGAGATTCTGTGACTCACATTTTAGGTCAGAACAAAGGCAGGAAGCTGCAGGAATATTAGCTTTGGTATGCAAGGCCTGAGACTGTGGGGGTGCAATTAAAGGATTAAGGAAAGGATGCATGGGAGACAGTTGAAGTGATATCATGGAGAGAAATGCATTGTGACTGTCTTTATAATGCAAAGTGGTCTGTGTGACATGTGATCTACGAAGTGTGAAGTCCCTGATATTTAAGGACGAGAGTTTACTGTTTCATTCTCTTTTTTCTCTCTGCTTTGAGATGATGGTGTTGCGAATAAAGTTGACTTTGAGAGAGAACTCTGTCTCGTCATTTTCACATCACCACACTGGTGACCCGAGACGTATCATGGAAGAAGAAAATTCCCCCGGGCCAGCCGCATCAGGAGTCCCCAGCCAAACGAATGCTGCTACAGTCCAGCTACCGGACTTCTGGCAGAACAATCCGCGCTCCTGGTTCAACGCGGTTGAGGCGCAGTTCAACCTCCAGGGGATATCGGTAGATGCCACGAAATTCTACCACGTAGTCGCAAAGCTGGACAACAACACGGCCCAGCATGTGGAGAGCCTGATCGACCAGCCACCGGAGAGCGACAAATACGGCGCGTTGAAAGCTGCACTCATCCAGCAATTCACCCCCTCGGCGGAGGAGCGAGCAGAGAGGCTCCTGGCACTGACGGAGGGGGAAAACGACATGCCCGCGAGCCTGATGGAGAAGTTGTTGAGGTTGAAAGACTCTGACGATGATCACTTCATTTTCACCCACTTCTTCCTCAGGACTCTACCGTCAGCAGCGAGAGCGGTTCTGGCCAGTTCGCCACTGTTGGCCCTACGGGACTACCGCGCGCTGGGCCGGGAGGTGCAGCGAATTGTCAACGCCACCAAGCAGTGCGCAGCCATGGCCGTTGCAGCGGAACGCGGCGCGACGACCGGAGACGACAGGGGGCCAGAGGCAGCGGTGCCAGACTCACCGACGACGGCGGCGGCAAGGGCCAGAGAACGTGGACCGGACGTCCTTTGTTTCTACCATCGCCACTTCGCAGAGAGGGCACGCAAGTGTGTACCGCCGTGCCAGTTCGGGCGTTCGGGAAACGCCAAGACCGGGGGTCGGTAGCAGCCGCGGCCCTCGGGGAAGAGAACAAGCTGCTCTACTTGTCGGACGCACGCTCGGGGAGGCAGTTCCTCGTCGACACAGGCTCCCAGTTGAGCTTCATCACACCTTCCTATGCGGACAGACTAGCTGGTTCCGGAGGTCCCCGGGTGACGGCAGCGAACGGCTCGGAGATTAAGACCTTTGGTGAGAAGACTCTGCTTCTGTCTCTACACGGCCGTACATTTGAGTGGACTTTTGTTGGAGCAGCAGTAAATTTCAATATGTTGGGGGCTGATTTTTTGTGCTCACATGGTTTGTTGGTTGATCTCGCTAACAGGCGCCTGGTTAATGCACTTTCTTTTGATTCTATCCCCTGTACAGCGCGAGTAGCCCCGCCAACAGCACAAGCCAACGTCACAGCAGCAAGCGGTAAGTTCCACACACTGCTCACCCAGTTCCCAGCACTCACGGTCCCCACATTTTCGGCAACAGTCGCTAAACACGGGGTGGATCATTTTATTACCACTACCGGACCGCCCGATTTTGCAAAAGCTCAGCGCTTGGATGCAGTTAAACTAGCCATAGCGCGCGAGGAGTTCACCAACCTGGAGAGGTTGGGCATTATCCGACGTTCAAACAGTCTGTGGGCTTCCCCCCTGCATATGGTCCCGAAAGCTGACGGATCATGGTGCCCTTGCGGGGATTTCCGCAGGTTAAACAATGCTACAGTGCACGACCGCTACCCAATCCCATATATCCAAGATTTTTCCGTTCATTTGGCAGGGGCGCACATTTTTTCTAAAATAGACTTGGTCCGCGGTTACCACCAAGTCCCAGTGCACACTGAGGACATACCCAAAACAGCGGTAATAACTCCGTTTGGCCTATTCGAGTTTTTACCCATGCCATTCGGACTTAAAGGGGCTGCTCAGACGTTCCAGCGCATGATGGATGCGGTGCTTCGCGATCTCCCTTTCGTGTTCGTCTACCTGGACGATATTTTAGTAGCCAACGCGTCCGAAGACGAACACGAAAAACACCTGGCCACAGTTTTCCGAAGGTTGGGAGATCACGGGTTAATAATCAACCCAGCAAAGTGTCAGTTCGGGGTGGCGCAGATCGATTTTTTAGGACACCGCGTCTCCCCCGAAGGAGCAGTTCCGCTGCCTGACAAAGTGCGCGCGGTGGCAGATTTTCCCCGGCCGTAGACGGTCAGGTCGTTGCAGGAGTTTTTGGGAATGGCGAATTTTTATAACTGTTTTCTCCCCCTCGCGGCGCAACTCATGCAGCCATTGTATGCCGCGCTCAAAAAAAAGAAACCTGCGGATAAGATCGAGTGGCCCCCGGAGCGGGACCAAGCGTTCTCGGAGGTGAAAGCAGCCTTGGCAAAGGCTGCGTTGTTGGCACATCCAGACCCAACGGCCCGCATAGCGCTCACCACTGACAGAGGTGGCCATAGGGGCGGTCGTGGAGCAACATGTAGCCGGGGTTTGGCAGCCCCTCGCCTTTTTCAGCAGGACCTTGCGCGATAGCGAACGTAAATACAGCGCGTTCGACAGGGAGCTGCTCGCTCTCCATTTGGCCATCCGCCACTTCCAGTTCTGGCTGGAAGGACGCGCTTTCACTGCGTTCGTTGACCACAAACCGCTAACATTTGCAATGGCCAAGGTCTCTGAACCATGGTCAGGCCGGCAGCAGAGACAGCTGGCCGCCATATCAGAGTTTACCACTGATATTCGGCATGTGGCGGGCAAACTCAATGTAGTGACAGATTGCCTCTCACGCGCCGTGGCGGCCCCAGTCAGCGTAGGGGTAGATTATGCAGCCATGGCCGCAGAGCAGGTTAATGATGCAGACGTGCGCGCGCTCCAGTCTGGACCAACAGGGTTAAGGCTGGAGAACAGGGTGCTGCAAGACGGTATGTCCCCCCAATCTGCGATGTCTCCACTGGACGGCCGCGTCCAGTAGTACTGGCCGCGTGGCGCCCCCGCGTTTTTGACTCGGTTCATTCATTAGTGCACCCTGGAGTGCGCGTGTCGGTCAAAATGGTGGGAGAGAAATTTGTGTGGCCGAGCCTCTGCAAACAGGTCAAAGAGTGGGCAGCAGCCTGCACAGCGTGTCAACGAGCCAAAGTACACAGGCACACGAGGGCTCCTTTGGAACCGTTTCACATTCCGGCCAAGAGGTTCGATCACGTTCATGTGGACCTCGTCGGACCCCTCCCGCTGTCACAGGGGCGCACACACCTTCTGACAATGGTGGACCGCACCACGCGCTGGCCTGAAGTGGTCCCGCTGGCATCAACCACAGCCGAGGAGGTGGCGCGCGCGTTTTTAACAGCTTGGGTGGCGCGCTTTGGCGTTCCATCGGACATTACGTCCGACAAAGGCCCTCAATTTGTGTCCGAGCTTTGGTCGACAATGGCCTGCAGCCTGGGTGTCACAATTCACCGCACAACTGCGCACAATCCGCAGGCTAACGGGTTATGCGAACGTTTTCATAGGTCATTGAAAGCGGCTCTCAGAGCGGCACTGACGGATTCAAATTGGGTTGACAAGTTACCATAGGTGTTATTGGGGTTGCGTTCTGCACCTAAAGAGGATCTACAAGCCTCCCCAGCTGAGCTAGTGTTTGCACAGCCACTCCGGCTGCCTGGGGAGTTTCTCCCAGATAACCCTGCTCCAGATGCCTCCCCGTCTCAGCTGTTGCGGAGTAACATAGAATCAAGCACGCTGCCCGGCCCCACGCACCACAGTTTTCCGCGCGTTTTTGTGCCTAAAACTTTGAAGAACGCAGAGTTTGTTTTTGTTAGACACGATGCGCATCGAACCCCGTTGCAACCGCCTTATGACGGACCATTCAGAGTGCTAGAAACGGGGGACAAGCAGTTTTTGCTAGATTTGGGGGGTAGGAAAGAGAAAATTGGCATAAACAGACTTAAACCCGCTTTTGTGGTGGCAGATGAGCAAGTGCTGTTGGCAAGGGCCCTGCGGAGAGGTAGACCACCTCGTGGGGCTTCACACAGTAATGTTTCTCACAAGAATGTTTCCCCAGAACACCCGCAGAGACTGACAAAGGGTTTTTGCCCCCAGACGGCAAACCCCCAGCGTGACAGCATGTGGACTGATGTGTATTCTCTTGTTGTTCTGTTGTCTAAAATGCTGGGGGGGCTTGGTGTGGTGGACACACTCATGGAGATTCTGTGACTCACATTTTAGGTCAGAACAAAGGCAGGAAGCTGCAGGAATATTAGCTTTGGTATGCAAGGCCTGAGACTGTGGGGGTGCAATTAAAGGATTAAGGAAAGGATGCATGGGAGACAGTGGAAGTGATATTATGGAGAGAAATGCATTGTGACTGTCTTTGTAATGCAAAGTGGTCTGTGTGACATGTGATCTATGAAGTGTGAAGTCCCTGATATTTAAGGACGAGAGTTTACTGTTTCATTCTCTTTTTTCTCTCTGCTTTGAGATGATGGTGTTGTGAATAAAGTTGACTTTGAGAGAGAACTCTGTCTCATCATTTTCACATCACCACAACAGTAGTGTTTTCCTCTGTGTATGTAAGCCTTCACTCCCTACGTTCAACTTTCAGCCTGACAAGTTAAGTCTTCTCTATCGCTTCTTGACTGTTGCTGGTTATCTGGCGTTAGCGGCTCCTGCCTCGCCCTCCTCCACCGGACAGCATGGACTGCCTTGGACCACTCCAGCCCGTAAGTTCATGTTTGCCTTTCTCCCTGTGCCGACAGCTGTTCTGCAGCACTAGGCATTCCCCTCCCTCGGGCTGTAGAGCATCTGTGTGGCACCCCTGTTTTCCTGGTGGCCTCTATTACAGTTATATCAATCCTCTGTTTAATACCTTGACTGTTTGCTGGACTAAGTTTGTTTTTGTTCAATAAAGTGCACATTACTACTTCTGCACATGCGTTTTGATTCCTTCCTCTGTGTGCTGCATAATGGTGCTGGGGAATCATAACAGAATGCTCTGGCCCATAAAAGAAAACCCAGCAGAGTAGTCATGCATTTTTTCTTTTCCTTATCACCCTTTTCTTTTTCCCCTCCAAGCTACACTATGGTGGTCTGGACGGACGAGGAGCTGAGAGCACAGGACCTCTTGGAGCAGGCGCTCTTTTCTCCTCAGTGGCCGCAGTCTCCCGAGGACGTTTGGCTGGCGCGGCTGTCCACTGAAGACATCATGCAGTGTCATCCAGACCTCTGGCTAGTTCCGAGGGTGGACGACATCCGCTTCATCCTCTTCCCCCAGCCAGATGCGGAGTCAGAATGGGCCTCCCCGATGTTGGAGCCATCCTCCTGCTGGAAGAAGCACTCGCAGCAGAGGAAGATACCCTCCTCCCATGGCTTTCCCGCTCCTGCATCATCCCTCAAGCCTGGACATGCTCCGTCCACTGATATTATGATGGAGGAGGAGAGACGGGCCCTGCTAGCCCAGATAGACCACCAAATTGAGCAAGAGCACTGTGAGAAGGAGGAATGGGGACTCGTTTTGCTGGCTGAGGCTGCTTCATTCTTCATCCATTGCAGTCCCCTGAGTTCTCCGCCCCAGTGGCATGTAGTTGCTCTTCACCTGACCTCTCTAAACCCTCTATGTGTGCTCCTACGAGTTCGCCGGCCCCAGAACCAGGGTGCCCGAGGGAGGAGGAACCTGAGGCCCTGGAGGATCCAGTTCCAGGGCCAGCGGTGAGGCAATCCCCGGCTGCCACACCAGAGGAGCTGGTTGCGTCGATGACGGTGCACGGTGGCATTGAGACTGCAACCACCATCACGCCTGCTGCGGAGGCTGCCACAGCAGAGTCACCCTGCAGGCCAGACCTCCAGCCAACTGGGCCCAGGACATCATCATCGGCATCGTCAGAGTCCTGGATGGTGGTACAGCTCGAGTACAGGCAAGTAATCTTTCCTGTAATTCTCTTGTCAGTTTTTGAGAGATCTTGCCTGGCTCTTGGGAAGGAGAGTCAGGTGCCACCCTCAGCTACATCTGGACTCCCCTCGCCGGTTCCGCCGCTGCCGGCGACCCTAACCATCTTTTCTCTCCCGTCTTCTCCAAGCTCCTTCCTAGGGTCACTGGAGAGGAGATGCCGCAACCTAGGGTGTCCGCAAACGACGATGATGTGAGCACAGCCGCCCCGAGAGAGGTCGACGTGGGTGCAGCACCTGGCGGACCGATGGAACCAGCGCACCCTAGATCACTGGAGTCCTGGACAGCGGTGGAGCCCGAGTTCAGAAAAGTGTGCTCCATAATGTCTCCAATGCCTATGTTGAAGTCACACTGCCTGACTCATGGTGAGGAGGGCCTGGGGCAGCTCGCAGCAGCTCTCAGGCCCACCTCACTGGGCTCTGCCACTGCCGGCAAGCCTGACTCGGTCTCTTTCTCTCTGCCTCCGGTTTCGGAGCTCCTTAGCAGGGTCGCCGGAGAGCAGTCAATCCCTCCAGAAGCCGCCAAGGATCTGGGTTCAGTGCCAGGGTCCGTGAAGAATCCTACCTCCCTCGCTGGGGAGGCCACCGCAGGAGCAATGAGGTCCTGGATGGGGACCACTGCAGGTGCAACTGCGCTCCAGCCGGAGCACACCATGGGTGCAGTAGAGCTCCAGCCGGAGTCCATCGCCGGTACAGCTATGTCCCAGACTGGAGCCATCTCGGGTGCTACAGTCCCCCTGCTCCAAGCATCAGAGGGCAGGGGGGGCTCCTTCTTTGTCGCCAGATGCCATTGTGGTTCCGGTTTCTCCACCACCAGCAGCCATGGGGGTTTCTATCCCTCGACCTGGTCACCCACTTCTAAGTTCCCCAGTGGGTAGGCCACCTCCTCACTTTCCCCTCCAGTCCTGATGGCTCAACTACGCTGGCTGGCCGCCAGAAAAATTTGGTCTTCAGGTCGGGTGGTCTATCGGTCCTGGCAGGCCACCTGACGCTGTTCAGTGGGTCACCTGCTGGGCTTGGGACTCTAACAGGCCACCCAGTCAGTCACTCCTCACCATGCCTGGGGCCTGGGACTCTGGTCAGCCCCCTGAATTTCAGACTTCTGGAGAGGGGGGTTAGTGTTCTAGGTTGGAGCTGTTAGGAGGTTCACCTCACTATTTTTGTATATTATTGTTGCATTATTTACTTGTTGCTTCCCTCCTAACCTGTTTTCCCACACCTCCCACCCTGGGTGGTTGCTTTCCTCTGGGGGGGGGGGGGGGGGGGGTGTTCGTTATTGTGCTTTTGTGTTTTTCTTCTGGTGGCACTTGGGTGTCTGGAATCCACCCTTTGGTCCCAAACCCAGTTCAGTTTAATACTGTGACTGTTTGCTGGACTAAGTTTCTAAGTTTTTGTTCAATAAAGTGCATGTTACTACTTCTGCACATGGGTTTTGATTCCTTCCTCCACGCGCTGCGTAATGGCACACAGGGAATCATAATAAGGACAGCCAATGATCAGGGAACACAGGGGCACTTAATAATAATAATAATAATACAGTGGAAAAGCAAAGACTAAAATGAACATAAAGCATGGGCACGGTCCCTAGCCGAGCCCCAATCATAACAGTACCCTTGATTTACGTAGATGAAGATCAGATCACATTTTATGACAAATTCATACAGAAACCCATGAAATTCCAAAGGTTCACAGACTTTTTCTTATCACTGCAGGTATCCACATTGAAGGAGCACCACCCTGCTGCAGCTTTCCTCCATTTCCTTAAAATGCAGATCCTTTCCATTTATAATGTCAATAAATGTCAGACATGTCATTGTTTATGAGGCTAAGTATGTCAAGTTTAATCTCCCTAATCATTTTTGCTTCATGTTTCTGTAGTGGACTTGAAAAACACCATTAAGGGATAAGGACCTGTACTTATGTAACGATTTTCTAGTCACAAACACCACTCAAAGTGTTCAACTAGTAGGTACACTAACCCTCTATTCTAAGGGCCGATAGCAGAGAGATACCTAGGGATAATTTAGAGTCACCAATTAACCTAACATGCATGTGTTTGGATTGTGGGCGGAAACCAGAGCCCCCGGAGTAAACCCACACAGCATAGGGAAAACATGTAAACACCACAGAGAAAGGTTCCCACCCCTTCCAGGCTGTGAATTCAAACCTGGAACCTTTGAGCTGTGAAGCAATAGTTGAAACCACTGTACCACTGTGCTATGTTACTTGACAAGACATTCAGCAAATCTTTTATTACCACCCAGGTCTTGGACAAATAGAAGCCAGTTTTCTATCAGGTTTAGAGGATCCATGCTCTGGAACTCTTACTCTCATCATATTGGAACTGTTCCATCTGTAAATGTTTATAAAAAAGAATTTCAAATTAATTTTAATGACAGGAGAATGACTCTGCTTATGTTATATTTTTTCTGTTTTCTTTTTGTTCTTATTACCTTGTATGGCTGTGGGAACGGCCCTGATTAGCCTTGGTAGTGTTTAGTCCTTTCTTTCACATTGATTTGTTTAAAGTTTGCATCTGATTTCAGCCTTGTGCTAGAAATTACACTGTGTACCTACATCTATTTACTCATCTGACAACTATTTCCCAAATTTTTATCTGTTAATATCCACTGATTTCCTTCACTAGATGCAAATAATTTTGTATTTTCCAAACTCAATTTTCCACTCTTGAAAAAAGTGCCAATTTTGTTAAAAAATTATCACTCAATTATTTCTTTTGCTGGAATCACACACAGTAAATGTTGGACTTTGAGCTGAAAATGAGGAGAGCTTTTTCTGTATATGGGGACTGAAAGGCTGCCTGGGGCAGAGTGCATGTTAGGTTATTGTGGGTGGATGCAAAGAGGGAGATCCAGAGAAAAAAAACAAAAAGGACAACAGAAGCAAAGGAAACCAGTAGGAAGCAAGGAACAAAGTGAGGAGGAGAAAAACAACCAACCACTGAAGGTACCTACACTCTGTGGAAATAGGAGAAGTAATAAAGGTGTGAGGATAGAAAACAAACATGAAATTCTCCTTACAGGCTACTTGTGATCCAGTTACTGCAATATCAAATCCCAGATGCACACAAACAAAGCTAGGACTCTGAATAATTAATTGGATCTATGCTTAAATGAGTGCATGATGTGGATATATGGGTGAGTCATTTAAGTAAAGTTGGATGCCTTGTTGATTAAAGGGCCCAAACCACATTTTCCATATTTTCTGACTGATCTGCATACAGTATAAGATGAATTATCATCTTAAAAGTGTCCAGTGGCTTAAAAAAATGTTATAAGTAAGTTGTAGCAATTATAATGTTTTTGACCCATCCATTCATCTGTTCGACATTTTATGTTGCTGTTACCATAACTTCTACATTTTTGATTGGATTGACTTTACAGTAGGGCTATATGACATGGCTTTCCCCCCACAACAATCCTACATTTGATTCATGATTTGATTTGGTATATATATATATATATATATATATATATATATATATATATATATATATATATATATATACGTATATATACGTATATATATATATTTGTGGACTGGTGCCATTGGAACTGCCTCCAGATCAACGCGAGGAAAACTAAGGAGCTGGTGGTGGACTGCCGCAGGCAAGGACAACCCCTCACAGCACCAGTAAATATACAGGGAACATACATCGAGATGGTGACATCCTACAAGTACCTGGGTGTTCATCTGGACAATAAACTAGACTGGTCACACAATACCGACGCACTCTACAAGAAGGGACAGCGCAGGCTGTTCCTACTGAGGAGACTCAGGTCTTTTGGTGTTCAAGGGGCGCTGCTGAAGTCATTCTATGACACGGTGGTGGCATCAGCCATCACTTTTGGAGTGGTCTGCTGGGGCAGTGGCATTATAGCAGCCGATAGGAAGAGACTGAACAAACTGATCAAGAAAGCTAGCTCTGTCCTGGGGCAGCGCCTTGACCCAGTGGAGGAGATGGGAGAGAGAAGGACGGTGGCTAAACTGTCATCTCTGCTGGAGTCCAAGTCCCACCCTATGCAGGACATACTGAACGCACTGAGGAGCTCATTTAGCAGCAGACTACATCATCCTAGGTGCGCAACCGAGAGGTTTCGCAGGTCCTTCCTACCTACGGCTGTCAGACTGTACAACCTAAGCAGGGCTGCTCGCAGAGATAGCAAAAAGACGTGACAACCTAATAGTACTGAATGCAAAAGACGCAATAGACTTACACAATGGTCCCCTCCGGTATACAACTAGGAAAATACCAGTCGCTATGGAGGGTGAGAATATGTATGGGTACATAATCCTACCATGTAGGATAACTAAGTAGAAGGTTGTGCTGTTTCATTCCATCTAGCTACAATGCTCCGCACTGTGTGTGTTTATATATTTACATATTTATTCCATCTAGCTAAAATGCTCCGCACTGTGTGTTTATATATTTACCTCCGCCAGGCCGAAAAGGTCAGGAGGAGGTTATGTTTTTGCCGGGGTTTGTTTGTCTGTCTGTCTGTTTGTCTGATGGTTAGCAAGATAACTCAAAAACTTTTGGACGGATTTCCATGAAACTTTCAGGCGTTGTTGGAAATAGTACAAGGAAGAACTGATTAAATTTGGGGGATGATCCGCATCACCGTCTGGATACAGGAATTTTTTAAAGCATTTATTAACACTGTAACATACGGCCATTTTCAACATGTGCGCAGGCGAAATGGAGGACGCTGGTCGTTGTGTCTGACCAACACAAACTCCGCGTTCTTCAACGTTTTAGGCACAAAAGCACGCGGAAAACACTGGTGGCCTGGGCCCGCCAGCGTGCCTGTGTTTGCGCGATGCTGCAAAACCTGACACGGGCAGCTGTCCGCCGCCGGATTATTTGCCAGAAATTCCCCGCCCAGCCATAGGCGCTGCGCATTTGGCAGAAATTCACCGGCCAGCCATACGCGCTGCGCAAAAACGAGCTCTCTGCCGGGGAAGCTTCTAAATTCTGTTTTGCCGCGGAGCGCAACCCCAATAATATAATATAAAACCCACGGCAACCTGTCTACCCAATCAGCATCCGTCAGTGGAGGAGATGGACACAACAGCAACACTTCAGTTGATTACCTCCGCCAAGGAGGCAATGCTTTTACTACTGAACCACTAATCCTATCACTATCAGATTGATCGTCATTGATTAATTGTCTATGTTTATTGCACTGTCCCTGTCAAAGAAACAAATAATCATTGTGAATCCAATTGCTAGTCATATGTTTTCATGGTCAAGGAATCTGAAAACGTACACACAAACACTGTATGGGGGGAACTGTGGTGCTTGGCGGAGGTCTGCGCTCTCCGAGTGCTTTTCTAGTTACATATTTATTCCATCTAGCTACAATGCTCCGCACTGTGTGTGTTTATATATTTACATATTCATTCCATCTAGCTACAATACTCCGCACTGTGTTTATATACTCATATATTTATTCCATCTAGCTACGATGCTCCACACTGTGTTTATATATTTATATATTTATTCCATCTAGCTACAATGCTCCGCACTGTGTGTCTATATATATATATTTATATTTATATGTACATATGTATACTCGCTGCTCCGCTTTTTCTCTTGCCTTCCGATTGTTGCTGAGTGTTGCTATCCCTGTGCTGTTGCAATCCTGGAATTTCCCCATTTTGGGACTAATAAAGGCTTATCTTATCTTATGTTATCTTATCTTATCTTCTATTTGTGTGTGTGTGTGTGTGTGTGTGTGTGTGTGTGTGTGTGTGTGTGTGTGTGTGTGTGTGTGTGTGTATCGATAGATAGATAGATAGATAGATAGATAGCTAGATAGATAGATAGATACCAATTCGCGAGTCTATATTGAGTCCCAGTGTGGTTTCAGAGCTGGAAGGTCCACAGTGGATATGATCTTCTCCCTCCATTAGCTTCAGGAGAAGTGTCGAGAGCAGAAGCAGCCATTGTTCCTTGTGTTCATGGACCTGACCAAAGCCTTTGACTTAGTTAGTCGAAGCGGGCTCTTCCAGATCCTGCAAAAGATCGGTTGTCCCCCAAAGCTCCTTGCAATCATCTCCTCCTTCCACATGGACATGCATAGTACTGTTTGCTTTGATGGAGCCACCTCAGATGCCTTCCCAGTCAGCAGTGGAGTGAAGCAGAGTTGCGTTCTAGCATTGACTCTCTTTGGGATTTTTTTTTCAATGCTCCTCCACTACGCCTTTGCCGACTGTCCTGAAGGTGTCTACGTCCGCACAAGATCAGACGGAAAACTCCTCAACATCGCAAGACTTCATGCTAAGACCAAAACCTATGAGGTCCTCATACGTGAGCTGCTGTTTGCAGGCGACACTGCTCTAGCATTGCACAGTGAGGAGGGCCTGCAGCACTTGGTAAACAAACTGTCCCACACCTGCAAGGAGTTTGGGCTCATGATCAGCCTCAAGAAAACAAACATCATGGCACAAGATGCTGTCTCCTCTCCTGCCATTACCATTGACAACACACAGCTGGAGGTTGTGGACACCTTCACCTACTGAGGGTCCACTGTTTCAAACACGCTCTTGCTGGACACCGAGATCAGCTCCAGAACTGCCAAAGCAGCTGCTGTCATGGCCAAACTCAACAAGCATGTGTGGAACAACAATCTGCTGAGTTTGAAGACCAAGCTACTCATCTACTAAGCTTGCATCCTGTCCACTCTTCTGTACGGCAGCGAGTCCTGGACAGCCTATGCCAGGCAGGAGAAGCGGTTAAATGGGTTCCACCTCCACTGTCTTCAGCGCCTTATGCACATCAAGTGGTAGGACAGAGTCCCCGACACCGAGGTCCTTGAGCGCGCTGACTTGCCAAGCATCCCTGCATTTCTCAGCCAGAGATGACTCCGGTGGTTCGGCCACGTGCACCACATGGAGCCTGACCGCCTGCCGAGAGAAATCTTTTACGGAGAACTGCGTGTGGGCGTCCGCCGTGTGGGCCGACCGCTGTTGCGTTTTAAAGATGTCTGCAAACGTGACATGCGGTGTGCACAGATCAATGCCATTAACTGGGAGGTTATCGTCAAAGATCGAGTCACCTGGCACCACAGTGTCAAAGAGGGTGTTCTTAAGATGGAAGCAAACACGAGAGTCCAGATGGTAACGAAGCGTGCGGCGAGGAAAGAACGTGCAGTATTAGCACGTGCACCATCAATTTTCATCTGCGCCAACCTCTCCAAAGACTGCCACTCAAGGATTGGGCTGTATAGTCATTCCAGGTGCTGCTCCAATCCTTGATGCGCTAACCATCACCTCTTCGAGACGAGAAGGCACCACTTTTTAAAAGTGCTGTTTTTAAAAACTGCATTTTGTGTTTACTTTTGTTGTCTTTGTCTAATATATATTAGTGGTGTTGGACAATTTTTAATCATGATTAATCTTGACTGTCTGTGGTGCATTTGTGCACCTGGCAACCCCCCCACCCCACCCGGTGGTCAAGATCGTTTTTAAGAAAATATTCAGTTTAGATGCCAGAGATTTCCAAGGCTATAACTTGAAAGTGGTAAGAGATAATGGCTTACTGTCAGTTAGAAAGATGTAGAATATGATCCAAAGTTTGAGATAGGAGAAAATTTACGCACAGTAAAAGACTGTGATACCTCTACACATATGTACCTGTAGCTTCACACTAATGTAATCACTGATGAAGTTATTTTCTCCTTATTCAGTTCTTATTTAGAACTGTTTACCTTCATTTTGTCTCTCTGTTAAATCCACTGTAACATGATGGTAGGACCCAGGGGACAGAAGACAGACTCGAGAAGTATAATTAAACTTTTATTTCACCCAAGTGTAATGTGTGAGTGCGTGTATGTACAGTTGTGTGCTGTGCTGAATGGGTGCTGGAGCTGAACAGGTCTCGCTGCTGCCTGGTAACCCTAGGGAGACAAAGCAGAAGGATTACTACTGCACCGCAGTGGGGAATGTGATAATGATTGCTGCTTACTTGCAGGTGGCGATGCTGAGCCTCTGCTTGCTCTGCAAGCAGCTGCCAGGAGGGGAGAGTGCTGCTCGGCGTCGTGAGACGGAGGAGTGACTCCGGTGCCGGGGAGGAGCTGAGCCGCCACCGGGGAGGATTGATCCGCCGCCTGGAGGATCCACCTGTGCACAGGGGAGAACAGCTTGGCAAGGTAAGTGCGAAGGTTGCTTACGTGGCGTGGCGTGGCGAGCTAGGTCAGGCGTGGCGTCAGACTGCGGCTGTGAACATGGGACGAGTCTCTGCGATGCTGACAGACGGCTCCGTGCAGAGTCGCTGGCAGGTCTGGCTCTTATAGCCCACCGGGAATTGATGACAGGTGTGCACGCAGCCGGCACTGATGAGGGCCCCGTGGCCGCCATGACACACTGTCTTTTCTATCACTTTTTATTTAGCTTTTCAGCTGTTTTCCTGTGAAAACTGTGTTATTGATGGGGTCAAAATTTTTTTCAAGAAATTATTCAGTTTAGATGTCAGAGATTTCCAAGGCTATAACTTGAAAGTGGTAAAAGATAATGTCTTACTGTCAATTAGAAAGATGTAGAATATGATCCAAAGTTTGAGATAGGAGTAAATTTATTTATCAAATTTGCATAATGCCACGGCAGCCATATCAAATTACATAGCTTTCGGTCAAAAGTGGACTTTGGACATATTTACACAAAGGATGGTTTTGTTTTTTGTCACCATTTTTTTGTTTTGGGCTTTTTGTTATCTTATCTTCAAAGTATATGAACCAGAAAATCAGTACAATGTAAACAAACAAAGAAATTCATCAGACTTACCGCTGGCCAGGAGGCTCATTTCGTCCATTTTTGTCATCCTGGTCGTTATTTTGTCTTCTGTTGGTTATTTTCGCTTTCTCTCCCACATCCAGAAACTCTTATGATTATTCCACCTCAATTTAAGATAAGATAAGATAAGATAAGATAAGATAAGCCTTTAGTAGTCCCACAACGGGGAAATTCCAGGATTGCAACAGCACAGGGATAGCAACACTCAGGCAAGAAAAAAAAAAAAGCAAGCAAGCAAGAGCAGCTAATATATATATATATATATATATATATATATATATATATATATATATATATATATATATATATATATACACACAGACACACAGTGCAGAGCATTGTAGCTGGATGGGATAAATATATGAGTATATAAACACAGTGCGGAGCATTGTAGCTAGATGGAATAAATATGTAGATATATAAACACCCACAGTACGGAGCATTGCAGCTAGGTGGAATAAATATGTAAACATATAAACACACACAGTGCGGAGCAATGTAGCTAGATGGAATAATATGTAGATATATAAACACACAGTGCGGAGCATTGTAGCTAGATGGAATGAATCCCTAGGCCTTATTATCTGCCTAGGGAATTCAGCAACGTGTTTGTAGTCGGTGTTTACATAGCGCCGAGCGCTAACGCTAAAGCTAATGCTAAGAAGGCACTCGGGGAACTGCACAATGCAATCAGTGAAATCCAAACTTCACACCCGGACAGTTTTGTGGTGGTTGCGGGGGATTTTAACCACACCAGCCTAAAGACTGTGCTCCCCAAGTTTAAACAATGTGTAGACTTTAAGACCAGAGGAGAGAATATGTTGGACTTAGTGTACACAAACACAGATGCATATAAAGCGATACCCCGCCCCCATCTCGGCCGTTCTGATCACATATCCGTGATGCTGGTGCCTGCCTACAAACCTTTATTGAAGCGCAGCAGGCCAGCAGTGAAACAAATCAGGATTTGGCCAGAGAGTGCAACCCCTGCACTGAAAGACTGTTTTCAGCACACAGACTGGAAGGTCTTCAAAATAGCAGCCTCCCAGGAAGGCAGGACAGATGTGGAGGAGTATGCTGATTCGGTCACCAGCTACATCGCAAAGTGCACAGAAGATTTCACTACAGTGAAGACCATCACTATGCGGGGTAATCATAAGCCCTGGATGATTGCAGAGGTGCGCTCGCTGCTCACAGCCAGAGATGCAGCCTTCAGAGCGAAGGACAGGATCGCCCTCCGCTCAGCCAGGTCTGCGCTTTCTAAGGGAATTAAGGCGGCAAAGCACGCCTATGCGGAGAAAATCCAGGGACACCTCTGTGACACTAGGAACACCAAGCAGATGCGGCAGGGAGTTCGGACACTGACGGGCTTTAAGCCTAGGCAGGGGGGTCGATGATGATGACGCTTCGCTTCCAGACAGGCTTAACGACTTCTTTGCACGTTTTGAAGCATCAAACTCGACAATCAGAGGGAGGGCTGGCCCTCCCCCACCATCGGTCGGACCAGCTTTTACCATCAACACAGCGGACACACAGAGGACCCTAACCAGAGTCAACCCACGCAAAGCTGCAGGTCCAGACAACATTCCGGGATGTGTGCTCCGAGACTGTGCGAGCGAGTTGGCGGATGTCCTGACTGACATTTATAACATCTCCCTGAGTCAGGCCATCATTCCCAGATGCTTCAAGACCTCTATCATTGTACCGGTGGCAAAGAAACCAGTGGTGTCCTGTTTGAATGACTATCGTCCTGTTGCACTGACACCAATTGTGATGAAGTGTTTTGAGCGGCTTGTCAAACCACACATTACAGCCTTCCTCCCTGCATCACACGATCCGCTCCAGTTTGCATATCGTTCAAACCGCTCCACGGAGGATGCTATAGTCACCACCCTACACTCTGTCATCACCCACCTGGACCAGAAAGACACCTACGCCAGACTCCTGTACATTGATTTCAGTTCAGCATTCAACACCATTATTCCCCAGAGACTGATGGAGAAATTACTCCTTCTCGGTCTGAACACCGCCACATGGCTCTGGATCCTGGATTTTCTGACTGAGAGACCTCAGTCTGTCCGGGTTGGAAACAGCATCTCCAAGTCTGTCACGCTGAGTACCGGATCCCCTCAAGGCTGTGTACTCAGTCCACTGTTGTTTACACTTCTAACACATAACTGTGTATCCAGACACAAGGGGAACCAGATTATTAAGTTTGCAGATGACACCACGGTGGTGGGACTTATCCAGAGGGATGAGGAATCAATGTACAGGGAAGAAGTGAGAGACCTGGAGGGCTGGTGCAGGGAGAACAATCTGGTGCTCAACGTGGACAAAACGAAGGAGATGATTATCGACTTCGGGCGGTCGCAGCCTGAGCACGCCCCCCTTAGCATCGGTGGCCGTTTAGTGGAGAGAGTAGAGAACATCAAGTTCCTCGGAGTGCAGATCTCGCAGGACCTGACCTGGAGCAAGAATTCCTTGGAGATCAGGAAGCGGGCTCAGCAGAGACTGCACTTCTTGAGGAAACTCAAACAGGCCTCTCTCCCCATCTGCATCCTCAGAACCTTCTACAGAGGTGTGGTGGAGAGTGTTCTGACGTACTGCATTGCTACATGGTACTCCAGCTGCAGTATGTCAGACAAAAAAGCCCTGCAGAGGATAGTCAAGGGGGCGGAGAGGGTAATTGGAGTCTCCCTCCCCTCTGTCCAAGAACTTTTTCAGAACCGTTCTAGGAGCAGGGCACTAAACATTGTCAAGGACCGTTCTCACTCTCTGCATAAACACTTTGAACTTCTTTCATCTGGTAAACGATTCCGGAGCATCAGAGGCAGAACCACCAGACTGATCAACAGCTTCCTTCCACAAGCTGTCAGGATGCTGAACAGTTGACCCGGAATCTCTCATACACACTACTGCACCTACGGACATTTTGTATATTATAGTTAGTTATTCTTTTTTTTTCCCCCAAGTATGTCTCAGGGATGTGTGAATGGATGGGGGGGTGGGGGTGGGGGGGAGCTATGTGGGAATGTGTCTTAAATCATACTGCTTCTTATATGGATGCCGAGAGAAACGCAATTTCATCTTGCCTGCACTACAGTTGTATGTACAGCAATATGACAATAAAGTTTGATTTGATTTGATTTGAATATATAGATATATAAATATAAACATAAACATAAACACACCCAGTGCGGAGCATTGTAGCTAGATGGAATAAATATGTAAATGTATAAACACACACAGTGCAGAGCATTGTTGCTAGATGGGATGAAACAGCACAACCGTCTACTTAGTTATCCTACATGGTATGATTATGTGCCCATACATATTCTCACCCTCCGTAGCTACCGGTATTTTCCTAGTTGTATGCCGGAGGGGACCATTGTGTAAGTCTATTGCATCTTTTGCATTCAAAAAACTATTAGGTTGTTACGTCTTTTTGCTATCTCTGCGAGCAGCCCTGCTTAGGTTGTACAATCTGACAGCCGTTGGTAGGAAGGACCTGTGGAACCTCTCGGTTGTGCACCTGGGATAATGTAGTCTGCTGCAAAATGAGCTCCTCAGTGCATTCAGTATGTCCTGCATAGGGTGGAACTCGGACTCCCGCAGAGATGACAGTTTAGCCACCGTTCTTCTCTCTCCTATCTCCTCCACCAGATCAAGGCGCTGCCCCAGGACGGAGCTAGCTTTCTTGATCAGTTTGTTCAGTCTCTTCCTATCGGCTGCAGTAATGCCACTGCCCCAGCAGACCACTCCAAAAGTGATGGCTGATGCCACCACCGTGTCATAGAATGTCTTCAGCAGCGCCCCTTGTACACCAAAAGACCAGAGTCTCTTCAGTAGGAACAGCCTGCGCTGTCCCTTCTTGTAGAGTGCGTCAGTATTGTGTGACCAGTCTAGTTTATTGTTCAGATGAACACCCAGGTACTTGTAGGATGTCACCATCTCAATGTCTGTTCCCTGTATATTTACTGGTGCTGTGAGGGGTTGTCCTTGCCTGCGACAGTCCACCACCAGCTCCTTAGTTTTCCTTGCGTTGATCTGGAGGCCGTTCCGATGGCACCAGTCCATGAAGTCCTGGATAAGCCCTCTGTACTCAGCTTCAACTCCAATGGAGATGAGGCCAACGATCGCAGAGTCATCAGAGAACTTCTGTAGATGGCAGTGTGTTGTGTTGTGTGAGAAGTCCGCAGTATAAAGAGTGAACAGGAAGGGAGCCAACACTGTTCCCTGGGGGGCCCCCGTGCTACCGATGATCGTGTCGGACACACAGTCCCGGGTTCTCACAAACTGAGGCCGGTTCGTGAGATAGTCCAGGATCCATGATGACAGGTGCTGGTCCACCCCTGCGCGCAGCAGCTTGTCCTTCAGGATCATCGGTTGGATGGTGTTGAGAGCACTGGAGAAGTCAAAGAACATGATCCTCACCACATTCCCGGGCTTCTCCAGGTGGGACAGAGAACAGTGAAGGAGGAAGATCGCCGCATCCTCCACCCCAATGCCATGCTGGTAGGCAAACTGGAGTGGATCCATCGCTGGTTCCACCAGGGGGCGGAGGTGAGCAAGGAGCAGTCTCTCCAGGGTCTTCATCAAGTGGGACGTCAAGGCCACCGGTCTGTAGCTGTTCAGGTCTTTGGGTTGGGAAGTTTTTGGTACAGGTACCACACAAGATGTTTTCCACAGCTGTGGTACCCTCCCCAGCTGGTCTGCACAGGACTTGAGGAGCTTTGCGCTGATGCCGTCCGGTCCCGACGCCTTTCACTTTAATTCAGCCTCAATTTATCTTATATGACGACACGGAACCGGCGCGATTGTTCTGCCCAGTCACATGGAGCTGGGGTTGATGGCAGGTGAAAATTAACCAGCTTCGGCCACCCTCTGTTATAACAAAATGTAGATATTTACCTTCATAAGCTAAATAATCTCTTTTTAGAAGCATAGTTGTCAAATTTGGGAGCAAATGCCTCCTCCGTGTTGCGATGGAGCACATAAGCATTTGTTAACAAATTCTTCTTCTTTGGGTCGTTCTTTGGGAGACATCGGTCCTCCAAGGCAAGAGCAGTAAGTTATACATGTCTGCCACCTTGTGAGGTAGAATACTTAGTACATCTGGGGATTTTTTATGGTTTATGGCCACATAACATGACAGGCGCAGAACTGGGACATAGACAGTGAGGGCGCTGTCTATGTCCATGAAATCCGGACACAAGAAGGGTTAATCTTTTAGAATGTTGAGTTAATCATGATTAATAACATGTTAATTGTGTTTTTTTCCACACAGATACAGTGTGCCTTAAGTCGGTAATTTTTCAAGTTTGTCATACTCTTATGAACATGGGAGTGGACAAATACAGTATACTTGCTGTCTTCACCTGCAGGTTTATTAAAGCTCTCAACATATCAAAAATGATAAAAATGATCCAGAATATTTTCCAGAAAATTCTCAAAAGTAGACTGCATGTGCAAACAATGGAATGCCAGGGCTCATTAACGTCACTGCAACACAACTCAGCATCCAACCAGCAGCCACAAATAGAGCTTGCCCTTTGTCCCATAGCAAACATCCACAACTTTTAAGCAGATCAACACAGACCCATGGACCTCGTGTGTCACAACAGACACAATTTCCCTTTTAGCAGAAAAACTGCAAACATAAACAACTATCTCGCCCATGATGACACCCCACCATGCTGCAAAAATGGCGGGGGAGTGAATGGATATTATGAGCTCAGCTTGAGAATTTTTTAGACTGGTACTCACCAACAGTTGGACCCAAAGCTATGAGGATGAAAACTGGTGAATTTCTGTCTGTCAGCTGCTGGAGGTCGGCTACAACCTAGCATGTAGCTACTAGCCAGCTAGCCAGCTTCCACAGAAGAAGAAGAACCCAACATCCAGGCTAGGTTTTGGAGGAGGCTGTGACAATTATCCAGGTGAGAGCTCAAACAGATAACGTAAACTTAAACATGACAGCACTTTGGGGATTTCCATGTGTCATGATCTGGCCCCTCAGGGCAATGAATGAAGACCCAGGCGCTGGACTGTGAGTTGCGGATGAATTTGAAGAAACACAAACCCACATAACATCATATAATACTACTGAGATAAGGAAAAACAGTGAATAATCAAAAATGAACTCAGAGCATGAGCACGGTGTGTCCACCGTGCTCAGCATCATGACACCATGGCTGTAATCCAGCTTGTTTGACTTTGCAATGTCTGCATGGCGCGCAGTGTCTGTGGCCAGAGCAGCTTTGGTACAGAGAGCCACTAAGCCAAAAAGTATTGTTTGTCCTTTCTGCCGTTAACTGCCGTTTACTGCCGTTTACTGCCATTAACCGCAATCACAAAATTTGTTGCTGTTAAGGGGGGCAAAGCGTTAATGGGAGATTAACGTGATAATGCCAACACCACTAATATATATAAATATAAAACTTCCTGGCCATTTTATAATGATCACAGTTCTCAATAGGGGCCCCTAATATGCAGATGTGTGGAGTATGTGAGCTTGCTCACGAAGGTTCTTTTATTCTATTAAAAAATGAACTAATTTTGCTCAAGGGTTAAGGTAAGGCTTAAAGTAAAAGTAATATACTCATCTAGCTATACACTAAAGCAAAGAAGGTTCAATTCTAACATTATTCTATTGTTTAAATTAACAGACATTCATCCATAACCTAAACTATACCATGAACTTAGATTAATTTTCAAGTGACTTAAGTCATTGTCTCTTTGTTTCCTTCTGCAGGTCCTCGCAATGTGAGTGAACAAATACTGGTCTCCACAAAAGGAGACATTCCCAGATGCTCTCAGGTGTCTGAACCAGCTGTCCGGTTTTGCACTTTGCACCTTGTAACTCAAGAGTCTGAGTGTCTCCTTCTCCCCCTGTATCATCCATCATTTAACTACCTCCTTTAGAGAGCTTTGTTTGGTATCAATCATTTAGGAGCACTGTCCCCACGCCAACAAAGAGAAGCTGGTTTGTAGTAAAAATCCAAGATGTGCATGAGACTAACCTGTGAAAAGCACTTTAAAGCACCATTTCAGATTAAGACATCTGTAGCTTGAATATGAACAAGGAGCCATATCAACAGAATTTCTGCTGGCAGGCAAGTGTAGTAGCATCGACTGTTATGAGAAATTGATGGAGCCATGTGGCATGAGCAAAGTCTTATTTTTGAAGAAATGAGGTGAGCATTTTGGTTCTGCCCATTTTGGATTATTGAACCTGAATGTGACCAGTGAGAGGGAGCAGCACTGTATGATTGTGAGTGTGATGGACTCCTTCTAAGACCCCTTCTAAGTCTAAATGTGACTATAATTTCCCAAATCAGGGAGCATGTGCCAAACACACTACAGGTTATCTTTCCAGCCAATCTCTTCAACAGGTGATTTCTCTGAATTTCTTCCAACTGACTGCTGATCAGTGAAAGCACATTGTTTAGAGACTGGCCTGAAAGAAAACCTGCAGGTTCTTGGTGCCATGAACCTTTCAGCACCCTCTCGTAGTGGAGTGGTGGCCTAGTGGTAGAACACCCGCCCCACAGCTGGGCGGTTTTAGTTTCAAGCCATGGCTGGACCACTCCGAAGACCATATAAACAATGGTACTTCCTGCCTTCTAGCTTGGCACTTAATATAAAAGAATGGGGGAAGTGAAGCTGTTTGTAGAGTGCTTTGCGTGACTGCAGCCCCTCTGATTCTAGATGATGCTAAATAGATTAAAAAAAAGTCACAAATACTGCTGTAAATCTGGAAAAAAAACCATGACAAAATGTGGCAGTTAAATTCAACAAGTGCTACTTTACAACTAGCAACCCATATTTGAGCAATTCACAAAAATATTTTTATTATTGTATTGTACGTTTTAGGTAAATATGAATGAGTGAAGTTGGGATGTTGTAAAAAATGTAAATAAAAACAGAATACAGTGATTTGCAAAAATTTTTCAACCTATATTCAGTTGAATACATTACAAAGACAAGATATTTAATGTTCAAACTGATAAACTTATATTGTTTTTCCCCAAAAATATTCGCTCACTTTGAATTTGATGCCTGCAACACATTCCAAAAAAGCTGGGACATGGGCATGTTTACCACTGTGTTACATCACCTTTCCTTTCAACAACACTCAATAAGCATTTAGGAACTGAGTACACTAATTGTTGAAGCTTTGTAGGTGGAATTCTTTCCCATGCTTGTTTGATGTATGACTTCAGCTGCTCAACAGTCCAGGGTCTCTGTTGGAGTATTTTGTGCTTAATAATGCACCACACATTTTCAATGGGAGACAGGTGTGGACTACAAGTAGGCCAGTCTAGTACCTGCACTTTTTTACTACGAATCCACTCTGTTGTAACATGTGCAGGATGTGGCTTGGAATTGTCTTGCTGAAATAAGCAGGGATAGCCCTAAAAAAAAAAAAAAAAAAAAAAAAAAGGTGTTGCTTTGATGGCAGCATATGTTGTTTCAAAACCTATATGTACCGTTCAGCATAATTGGTGCCTTCACAGATGGGCAAGTTATTCAGGATTTCCACTGACTCAGGATGCGGTCCGCTATAGCTACAATCCAGTCTCCGCAGCAAATAGTTCCTGTTAATGTTCTGCTCCCCACCTGGTCTGATGAACCATTGCAGAACAAGTCCGGCTAATCGGATTTGGATTGCTAAAAATATGCAACAAGTCTATTTTTGATGGATGCCGGATCCAGCCCACAAGGAAATCCCCCAGAATCTACTGTATTTAATAATTGTTTGTTCATTAAAAAGGATCACCCTTATTTTTTAAGGTCTACTCCTCCACCACTGTGTCAAAGAAGATAAAAACTTTGACAGAACACACACACTTCACAGAATTAAAGTGAATGGGCTACTTAGGTATTATTGAAGCACACAAATATAGGAGGAGAGCCAATATGTCACGCTTCCTTGTTGATTGCAGTCTGTTCTCCCCGGTCTCTCTCGGGTCTTTCTTGAGTTCTCACATTGTTTTTATGTAGTTCTCATGCAGTCTTGTAATTCGAGCACTGTTCTTATCCATGCCACTTCAAAACATAAATGGAGCTGGTAGGGATGGTCGCAGGGCTCCATCTACACTGCATCTGCAACAGACTGAAATTCGGAGTCAGTGGAAAGCCTGGGTTACCAACGCCATGGGCACTAACACACCCCGTACCATCACAGATGCTGGCTTTTGAACTTTGCACTGGTAACAAACTTGATGGTCCTTTTCCTCTTTAGCCCACAGGACACAATATCCATGATTTCAAAAAACAATTTGAAATGTGGACTTGTCAGACCACAACACACTTGTCCACTTTGCGGCAATCCATCTCAGATGAGCTCGGGCCCAAAGCAACCAACGGTGTTTCTGGGTGTTGTTGATACACAGCTTTTGTTTTGCATGGTAGTTTTAACTTACATTTGTAGATGTAGTGACGAACTGTGTTAACTGACAATGGTTTTCCAAAATCTTACTGAGCCCACGTGGTAATATCCTTTACAGAATGATGCCAGATTTTAGTGCAGTGCCGCCTGAGGGACTGAAGGTCACAGGCATTCAGTGTTGGTTTTCGGCCTTGTAGCTTACGTGCAGACATTTCTCCAGATTTTCTGAATCTGTTGATGATAATATGGGCTGTATATTATGAAACTCCTAAATTCCTTGCATTTGTACATTGAGAAATGTTGTTCTTAAACTGTTGGACTATTTGCTTATGCAGTTGTTCACAAAATGGTGAACCTCACTGTAGTGTCCGAAATAATGAGGAGGCGAGGTGACGTTTATAATGTTTATTACCAAGAGCTATAATACACTTAGGGAGACCCTACCGCGAGTACAGGAGTGTGACAAGGAGACCGAAGGTCTCCTGCCTCAGGCTTTTATACTACAGATGATGCCACCTCCCAGAGGCAGGGCATCACCCCTCCCAGCCTAGGGCACTGCCACACTAATATATTATATAATATTCCTATCCTACATCCCCCCCCCCCTTGAAAAAGCTGCAGACACACTAATTACCCAACCAAGAACAGGCCTATTCATTCGCACCACACTGGCTCAGCGGAACCCTTCGCTATGTAAACACAGAAGTCTCTGAAAGAAAAATGAGCCACTCACCAAATTAAAACAATCCCTCCTAAGCTAAACACATAACAAAATTGACACAGACAATGGCGGTACCAGTCCCATAAACCCACAGAATACATATACACATGTAAACAGGGAACTTGTCATGCGGTGATCCTCGCGGATCACCATAAGACGCCAAGAGTCACCGGAGAGTTTTGCAATGATGTTTATTTACAAGACAAGACATGACACAATACTATGAGCCGCTAAGGGCAAAAACACACACTACGAGGTACAGGGGCTCGTAGGGCTAACCCCAGCCACTACGAGCTAAACTATGACATAACAAGAAAACGAACGAACCTGACATGAAGGTCTGACGAGGTTAGAGCGCCGACCAAGCTTGACCATGACTTGACAAGGGTTAAACGAATGTTCGACGATACTCCCGCAACTTGACTGCCGTCAGCACCCACCTAATAAGGGCAAGCGCTAACGAGCAGTAATGACAAACAGCTGACTGTCTTTGACAGCCGGAAGCCCCACCGAGCGCCTTCACAATAAGAGCCCGGTGAAGCCAGAATATAACCCACAGCTGTCAAAGGCAGCAGCGAATATACGTACATAGCCCGAGCGCGGACAGGACCGGCGCTCGGGTCGTAACAGTACTCCCAAAAATAAAGACAAGGAAAAAAAACACTTTCACACTATGGGCCATAATGACACCATTCGCACAGAGGTGATGCTACACCACACTCTCACAACAGTCAACACATACACCCATACACCACAGTGATCCTGTGCCTATTTAAATGACTCTCCCTATCACAGTGGAATTATGTCCCTAAAGAGACCAACAAAAGCCAGGGGAACTAATGACAGGGGAATCTACTCAGCAACTCGTGCTGGAATTAATAAGTAAAATACAACAATGTACACAATGTGAACTACTGTACCCTCATACCCTGACCATAAGGCAATGCACACCAACAGGTCACCACACAGTAAATACGCATCATAATAGTTGCAGTTTCTTCTTTTTTTTTAAACAGAACAATTAACTACAACTCAGAACAGTATAATAAATTGCACAATAGATACATTGTTAGCCCCATGCATTCAGCCCGGGTCTTTCAAAGCCCCCCTCCCCCTGAGTGTTCGTCACGTGGCCCACTTCCAGAGCGTCTCCGCTTTGTTGAGATTGGAGATGGACTGCATCGACGCCCCACTGTACTCTGACGTCGCAGCTCGTAGGGATGCCTGTCAGACCCATCAGTCAATTTTAAGTAGCCATCGCCGCCGGACTGGACCACCCGCAGATCATCCTGTCCTGCTGTCCCGATTCTGGAACTGCGCACCCGACCAAGCCGAGGCTCAACCCTAGAGCGCACGTAATCACCCTCGCCTAGGGGAGCACCCACTTGTTTCCTCCTTCTTCTGCGCTGCGTTTTGGCTCTTTTATGACTCAGTTCATGTCCCTTGGTTAACGGCACGGTTGGGGTCTGGGCCGTCTGGTGTTGCCTCGGACACCAGATGATGGTGCATTGGAGCGGCATCAGTCACTGCTGGCTCAACAGTGGTATCCAGTCAACCACTGGAACCCGGCAACTCATGCTCTCTGGACCTTTCCTCCTCCGCAGAGATCAAACCATGCCATGTGGGTCCATCCTCTGTTGGACCACAAACACTGGCGCTGGATCCCCGCCTCGTCGGTGTGCTATGGTGCCGACGGTATCCCTCTTCACCTGGAACAGGCCACCTAAAATCCCACACTTCTGTGCCACTTCCCACGTAAAACAAAACACCACCTGTCAGATCACTGCCTTCTTGAGACACTATAATGTCAAGGGGATCATTACCGTAATCGCAACATGCAGTGCCCGTTTTATTCACATTGTGGGGAAAATACCGTCTTACGCTTGCCCAGTTCAGAATGGAAGTTGCCGACTCTGTGTCCGCCAACATTGGCACCGGCATCCTGTCCGTGTTGGGAGCGACAGCGTGGGCCACTGTAGGCTTTCCACCGTCCCTAGCAGACCTCCGTCATTCCTTGTCGAAACTGCAGTAAAGTCTGGCGAAGTGATGGAACAGACCGCATCGTCCACAACGCTCGCCCCTTGCTGTATACTCCCTGGCTTGAAAACAGTGTATAGCGGATCTGCAGCCATAGCATTGTGGTGTCCCCAGGGTGGACTGTATCTTGATGATGGCCGTGTACTCGTCGTCACTGCCCTCGTCAAGATCCAAAGCCAGGGCCTTCCCGTGTGCGCCGCTCTTCTGAGGGGCTTCTTTGTGGCTAATGTGCTTCATCAGCCGCTCCGCTGCCTTTTTTTGTCGTGCTGGCTCCAAGGGTACTATCGGTGCTAGCTCACCAGCGCGAGTTAGCAGGCCTCTTGCTGGGGGGCCAGCCACGTGTTCTGCTAGCTGGCCGTGGCCCAACTCCTCTTCCAAAGTCCCAAGCCTGCACTCACTCGCAAGCCGTCGAAGGTCTGCCACAAACCGTAGAACCAATTCTCTGGGTTCCGCTGTTTGACTTGCATGCACCGTCTTATGATGTCTTCAGCGGTGCGAAAGTAGCCCGCCATGAGCCCAGTCACATGGCTGAACAGGTCACCTTCTCCAAACATGCTCAGGACTCTTCGGCTCTCCTCATCCAGGTTATGGACCAGGATAGCCCGTGCACATAATTTATCAAGGTTGCCGAGGTCTAACGCAAGTAAATAGTGTCCGAAGGCCACCCACCACCTGGTCCACAGGACCAACGGCTCACCCAGAGCCTGCAGCACAAGGCGCAGCGTGGCAGCAGCCCTCTTCATTTCCAATTTTCCTCATCGCCAAATGTAGTGTTCTAAATAATGAGGAGGCGAGGTGACATTTATAATGTTTATTACCAAGAACTATAACACACTTAGGGAGACCCTACCACGAGTATAGGAGTGTGGCAAGGAGACCGGAGGTCTCCTGCCTCAGGATTTATACTACAGGTGATGCCACCTCCCAAAGGTGGGGCATCACCCCTCCCAGCCTAGCGCACCGCCATACTAAAATAATATTTAATATTCCTATCCTACACTCACCCCATCCTTGCTTGTCAACAACTGAGCCTTTAGGGGATGCCCGTTTTGTACCCAATCACGACATTCACCTGTTTTCAATTAACCTGGTCACCTGTGAAATGTTGAAAAGGTGTTTTGTTGAGCATTTCTCAACTTTCATAGTCTTTTGTTGCACCTGTCCCAGCTTTTTTGGAATGTGTTTTCAGGCATCAAAACTCAAACTGAGTGAATATTTACAACAACAAAAAAAACAAACAAAACAATAAAGTTTAGCAATTTGAACATTAAATATCATCTCTTTGTAGTGCAGCTGAATATAGGTTGAAAAGGATTTGCACATCATTGTGTTTTGTTTTTATTTACATTTTACACTGCATCCCAACTTCATTGGAATTGGTGTTTGTATTTACGCATTTATTTATTTAGAAAACTGACCTTTTGGGATTTGATCCTCTATCATCCCATGAAAGTGAAACACCCTTTAGCTGATGATGAGGACATGATGAGGTTATGCTGCAGTGAACAAGATATCAAAGGCCAGTGTCCAAAATTAACCTCATGACTCATTAGCCAATGGGAATGGTTTAAGAGAAAAAAATAGTTGTGCTGTTTTTTAATGTTACCTGGCTGTTTCATTTCCTGGGGGAGGTCAGGTAAATATTTCCATGTTTACAACTTACAAACCTCATTGGACCACAGAAGGTGGCAGATGACTTGAGATGAGACACCATCAAAATTCCAGCTGTATTAATCAATAAACAAAACAAGAAGAGAAATATACTTCCTCAGTGAATGCCATGCCAACAAGCAAGAAAATGGTCAACCAAAACCATTCAAAATGGTACAGTAAGTACAGGTACATCTCAATAAATTAGAATACCATCAACAAGTTAATTTATTTCAGTAATTATATAGTATTATATAGATTCATTACATGCAGAGTGATATATTTCAAGCGTTTATTTATTTTAACTTAGATGATTATGGCTCACAGCTAATGACAACCCTAAATTCAGTTTCTCAAAAAATTAGAATATTGCATAAGATCTACTGAAAGTATGCCCATGTACACATTCTATACTTGGTTGAGGCTCCTTAGCATGAATTACTGCATCACAGCGGCATGGTATCGAGGTGATCAGCCTGTGGTACTGCTGGGGTGTTATGGAAGCCCAGGTTGCTTTGATAGTGGCCTTCAGCTTGTCTGCATTGTTGGGTCTGGTGTCACATCTTCCTCTTGACAATACAACATAGATTCTCTGTGGGGTTTAGGCCAGGAGAATTTACTGGCCAATCAAGCACAGTGATACCACGGTCATTGTTGGTGCTTTTGGCAGTGTGGGCAGGTGCCAAGTCCTGCTGGAAAATGAAATCAGCATCTCCATAAAGTTTATCAGCAGAGAGACGCATGAGTGGTGGTCAAGAGGTAGAGCAACCACCTCACAACTGGGAGGTCGGGGTTCAAGTCCTGGCCGGGTCACGCCAAAACAATATAAAAATGGAACTTCCTGCTGTCCAGCTTGGTGCTCAGCAAAAATGGAGCAGAGGAGGGAAATGTGGGTGGCAGTGGCTCAGGAGGTACAGCGGGTTGTCCAGCAACCAGAGGGTTCGTGGTGTGAATCCCGCTCTCCCCAGCTACCTTGCCGATGTGTGTCTGGGCAAGATACTTTACCCACCTTGCCTACAGCGTCCATAATATTATGTATTAAAATGGCACATTATTGTGAAGTGTGGTGTGGTGACATGCACGTCCCGTCACGTCACCGCACTGCTCTACATATAAGGCAGAGGGCATCCATATTGTGGCCTCTTTGATTGGTGCCCTCTGCCAGGTGCCTGCCATATTACTGCATTATTGGTTCCATCAATAAAGCTGTGTTCATCCAGTCATCTTGCCTCATCCTTCACCCAGCTATTTTATCATACATAACATTCGATGATCCAGGATTAACTCATGGAGGCTTGTATCCCACCACTTCGCCCCTTTCTTGAGCTGCCAGGCGAGCCGCCCGTGCCTTGGCCCATGTGGTTTGAGGCTTTCCAGACCTACATCACCGCGCTGGACCTCGCTCGGTAAGCTCGACAAGTTAAGAGCACGTGCGTTTCTTATTCATAACCTGGGTATTGAGGGCCAGTGAGTCCTGTGCACACTCGGAGCTTCGGAATCTTTTTGTCATAAATGGCCCTTTCAGGGTAGAAATAAGGCACCATTCGCATTCAGTGAGATTGCACATTTAATGAATAATAATAACAAAAACAATGCTTGGCACAACGGGCAAATTACAAAAAGCATTTACAAGACCACAAAGAAGTGACTACAGAAAAATCCAAATGAAGGAAAACCATGAACGGTAACTTACTATTAAACTGGACAAGCAGAGAAAAAGGCTGAGACTTTATAACAGGAATCAGGTGAGAGGATTCCTGTCTAAAGACGACGAGGTAGCAGCAAGGAATGCACCTCTTCCGCAAGCTTAAATAATACCAGAACAAAAACCAAAATGTGAATCAGGTGTGGAAAATGTGAATCAGGTGTGGAAGCACGAGTGAAAACATAATAAGTGACACAAAACAGTTGTGGCAGGCTGTGGACAGACTTTACAGGCGGAAGTCCTGTCACAATGCTGTCAAAATAAAAGCACAAACAATAATGGCAAAAATCAGGACTAAATACATAAACAGAAAAAGGATAATAACCAAAAGACCCGAGCATGGTACAGACCCACGCTCGGCATCATGACAGTGCCCCTCCCTTAAGGGGTGGCTCCAACACACCCCGCAGCAAAAGGAAAGAAAGTATACCCACTCACCCCCCTCCAAACAGAAATGACTGAAGAAAATGACCCCAGGAGGGGGGGGGGGGATCCAGGCCTGGAGGGAGAGACACAAAAGCAAAACAATCCAAAAAACGCATGATCCACACGCTGACAAAACAGAATACTAAGAAAACTAAACAATACAAGATAAACAAGGAAACTGTTCAGGTGGCCTCCCAGAATCCCAGCTCCACCCGACCATCAGATGGAAAAAGTCAGGCGGCCTACCAGGTCTCCAGAGCCCCCATCCAGGTTGACAGAGTCCATTGGGTGGTCTTCCAGGGCCCCGAAGCAACCGAGAAGGCCCGGGCGGTCTCCCCGCATCTCTGGGCCAGCGGGTCACGGAGCACCACCCACCTCCACCTGGAGGCACCCAGCTCTTCCAACCAAGAGCCAGACAAGATCTCTCCAATACTGAAACAATGAAACAAAGGAGAGTACTTGCCTGAGCTAAAGTTCCACCGCCATCCAGGACTCCGTCGATCCAGATGACGATGTCTTGGTCTTGGCCTTCTGGAGGTCCAACTCGACCTCTGCTGTGACGGCCCCACCAGCAGGCATGATGGGCATTGCAGTCACGTACCCCCCTGGCGATGTGACCCACGCAGGTGGCTCACCCGGCATGGTGGCAGGAGATCTGCTTCCTGCTGGGGCTGAATTCTGCATGGGTGAACCCCAGGGAAGCTTTCTCGTCGGCCCAGGCTCCGGATGGCAGACAGCCCCCTTCCTCTGTCCAAACCATGGCTGCAGGGCTGGAACCAGGTTCTCCAGGGCCACAGGCTCCTCCTCCATCCGACGGCTTAATCCTGGAACCAGCGGACACTCGAGGGGTATTGGAGGAGACACAGAGAAAGCAGGTAAGGTTTTGTTGGCTGCAGCAGGTGGTGAGGGCCCAGTGGACTGCATAAACTGAGCCTCACCCCCAGGAATCAGACAACATAATTCATCAGATTGTGATATAGAGTGAAAAGGCACTTGCCTGTTTTCCCAGGGTATGGTGGTTCCTGCTGCAGCAGACCGAGTCTCTTTCCTCTCCATGGCTGTGGAGTTTGTGGGCCCCTCTGGAGGACAAGGAGGAGCCGCTCCTGCAGACACGATGATGGGCAGAGCTGAGAGAGAAACAGCTGAGCTCTCAGCAGTTGAAGAAGGCGCCATGGAGGAGGGGGAAACAGCTGCAAAACCTCGGGATAGGGAGCTGACGAGACAGTCGGTAAGGTCACCCAAAAGGCTGAAGCTGCTGTAGTTCCTCTCTGACATGGCGAAAATAGTCCTGCTGTCTGAGAGACAGAGGAGTTGTCATAGCTGGGTAATGGTGGGGAAGTTGTGGTGACTGGACCCGATAACGCTCCTCCATCTGCTTCGGTACAGCTGTGTCACGGGGAGGAGTCTTCGGGCTGGTGACGATCCAATCGCCAACCCCAGAAATCGCTGTTGAAGCGCAGAGATGGTGGCCAGCAGCTCGGCGAAATCTGGATAATTAAGTATACCGGGATGTGCCTCCACAATCCCGACTGCTGCCACCATGCTCTCTAGAAACTTCTTTGGGCCACGAGAAGTGAGAGCTTCAGCAACATGGCCCTGGATGAACTCAGCTGCCCACTGCTCATCCATGCTGGGGCCCCTGGCTGCCTTCCTCCTACGGCACGCTGGGAACATGCTGACAGCCACTCAGTCCAGCCATGAAAAAGGTGAGAGCAAAAAAGAAAAAAGCAGGAAAAAAAAAAGGCAAACCCACTGCTGCTGGCACCTACTAGCTGCAACCTACTGTCATAATTGGCCCTTTCAGGGCAGAAACAAGGCATCGTTCGCCTGCAATGAGATTGCACATTTAATGAATAATAATAATAAACACAATGCTTGCCACGAAGGGCGAATTACAAAAAGCTATTTACAAGACCACAAAGGGGTGACTACAGAAAAACACAAATGAAGGAAAACCATAAAAGGTAACTTACTATTAAACTGGAGAAGCAGAGAAAAAGGCTGAGACTTTAAAACAGGAATCAGGTGAGGGGATTACTGTCTTAAGACAATGAGGTCACAGCAAGGAATACACCTCTTCCGCGAGCTTAAATAATACCAGAACAAAAACCAAAATGTGAATCAAGTGTGGAAACATGAGTGAAAACGTAATCAGTGATACAAAACAGCTGTGACAGGCCGTGAACTGACTTTACAGGTGGAAGTCCTGTCACGACGCTGTCAAAGTAAAAGCATAAACAATAATGGCAAAAATCAGGACTAAATACATAAACAGAAAAAGGATAATAACCAAAAGACCCGAGCACGGTACAGACCCACACTCGGCATCATGACACTTTTGAAGATGTTGTGGAGCTGCTAGTAAACCATTTTCACACACCGGATAGCATGACTGTCCGGAGGATTTGTTTTCAGCAGTGACATCAGCAGGTAGGTGAGCCTATTCATCAGTTTGTCGCCGACTTGAGGCAGCTATCTAGCGAGTGTCGCTTTGGGCCATTGGAAGATGAAATGGTACGTGACCAGCTTGCAGAGCACACATGCAACGCCGCATTGTGGGCTAGGCTAGTCACGGTGCCCAATGACTTAACATTAGCCAGAGCTGTCGAACTAGCTCTCCAGATGGAGGCCACAGACAAGCTAGCTTTGGAGCTAACCTGGCACCAGTCATAGCGGCCAATGGAGCACTCGGATAGCTAGGATAGCTTGGATGACGATGCTACGGAAGCCAATGCTGTCAACCGAAGGTCTGCCCTGGGAAAACACCTGTGTAAGGATTGTGGGTCTGCAACACACCGCAATAAGGCTAAGGACTGCCCGTCTAGGGGAAAACATTGTAGCAGATGTGGATGCTTGAACCATTATGCTAGAGTGTGCCATGCATCTGACCTGGAGAGCCCAAGGAAGAAATCACTCCACCCACCCCAGACGACCATCCATATGGTGTCCCCCAGTACAAACGGGTATACGTTTTGCGCAGTGGAATTGAACGGTGTGGAGGGGCCGCTGCTGCTTGATACGGGAGCGGAGGGGTCATTGCTGAATTGGGCCACGGTGAGGATGTTTTTCCCCCACTACAGGATTAGAGGTAACCCGGCAACATTGTATGGTTATGGAGGTGGCAGGCTGTGCAAGGTTGGGGCTTTGGAGTTAATGGTCCGGTACAAGTCTGCAGAGATGGTTGGCTTCACGTTCCAGGTGACAGAGTGAGGCGATAACATCATGGGTTGTGACTTATTTTACGGACTGGGTTTTGCCATAAAAGACGATGCAGGTCAGGTTGTGGCCAATGGAACCCTCCGGTTCCAATAGTCGATGAGGACGTTGTGTGGGGCGAAGGGCTAATGGACACCACGGCGGTCAAGCAGGGCCAGCTTCACTCAGGTTCGGAGCAGGAGGGTCTCAGTGCTGGCACTCAGGATACGGTAGAGAGGGGTACCCAGTGTGGCAGCGAGGCACCTGTGCCGGGGAGTGACACCGTTGTGCTAGCCCCAGATACCCCCGGAGCTTGGTCGCAGAGGGATGGAGGGTCTGCAGCTACGATGGTGACCGCTACAACGTTTTTAGAAGAAGTCGGGGTCAGACCGACGAGCATCGAGGAACCGCATGCTCAGCAGCACCACGTTAGGCTGAGCCAGGGCCCGCTGAGGGTTTTGGACTTGGTTCGGGTTCGGGGTGAAGAACGCCCACAGCGAAGATGGGCCAAACGATAGCCAGCTAAACATCGAGGACATCTGCGCATAGTGATTAACCCTTTGAGTGTATATGGTGCAGCACTGTGACATACCCCCTAGTGGTCAAGAGTGGTAAACATTTTTTGTCAATAAAATAGTTTACATTTCCAAGGCTATAACTTGAAAGTGGTAAGAGATAATGACTTACTGTCAATTAGAAAGATGTAAAATATGATCCAAAGTTTCAGATAGGAATAAATTTGCACATCTAATTTGCATAATGTCGTGGCAGCTCTTTAAATTCCATAACTCAGTCAAAACTGGACTTTGGACGTATTTACACAAAAAATGGTTCAGTCTTTTGACACTGTTTTTTGTACAGAGGTACCTCATCATCTTATCTTCAAAGTATATGAACAAGAAATCAGTACATTTAAAAAAAAAACAGAAATTTCTCACTTACTTTTGACAAAGTCAGAGTGAGAAGGCAGGCGCAGTGCCACGCTCTGCCACTAGGGGCACGCAAATTCTCACACTCAAAGGGTCAAGCTGAGTGCAGCATACTTGGTTGTCTGATGTCTTGGTTGTCTGATGGCTTGTCGAGGTACGCCAATCAGCTTCGGCATGTCCGGGAAGAGGCTCCAGATGACGAGGCTGGATGGGAGTCGGTGTCGGTGGTGAAGAAGCGGAGCTTCATTGTCTGGAAGATCAACCATCGTCAAAAAGGTCTGCTGCTTCCTTGGGCGCACTTGCTGAGGGGCTGCCCTGGGCACCCCCATGCCAGTTCTGCCTCTCCCACCCAAGGGACTGTGCTGTAAATAATGAAGTGTTTATAGTTCTTGTGTTCTGATATATATGCTATGATATGGGATTATTTTGTGTTTTTCTTTAGTTTAGGAGCATGGCGTGTGATTTTAGTTTTATGTATGGACTTTTCTTTAGATATGGGTGGCAGAATAATCCACCCCGCTGTGTGGGCTGTATGGTAGTCCACCCGTCTGCCCTATTTTAGGTTGTTTTGTATGAATGAGTTTGGCCATTTTAGTACATTGTTTTTTGTTATTTTAGTGTGTGATTCTGGTCCCCAATTTTTTTTTTTGGGGGGGGGGGGTTCAATTGTGTGTGTGGTTTTGGACTTTTCTAAAAGGGGGTGTATTATGTATTAAAATGGCACATTATTGTGAAGTGCGGTGTGGTGACGTGCACTTCCTATCACGTCACCACACTGCCCTGTATAAGTAAAGGCAGAGGGCATCCATATTGAGGCCTCTTTGACCAGTGCCCTCTGCGAGGTGCCTGCCCTGTTACCACATTATTGGTTCCATCAATAAAGCTGTGTTGGCCCAGTCATTCTGCCTCATCCTTCATATATTACAATACATAACGCATAACACTGGGTATGAGTGGTCGGAGAGGCCATTGGTATGGATTGGCAGCCATGTTTTTGTCAGTCTGCCCCAGGGCAGCTGTGGCTACAGTAGTAGCTTACCACTATCAAAAAATGTCTGGAGTGAATGAATAATGGACTCACTGTAAATGCTTTGAGATGTCACTTGACATGTAAAGTGCCATATAAATCTAATCCATTATTATGAAGTGCTCTAAAATGTTTTGGTAGACAGATGTGTTGACTTGGACTTGATAAAACACAGTGGACCAATACCAGCATATGACATGGCCCCCCAAATCATTGGGGACTGTGGAAACATCACACTGGACCTCAAACAACTTGGATTCTGTGCCTCTCCACTCTTCCTCCAGACTCTGGGGCCGTTATCTCTAAATGACAGGACTTGGCACCTGATTTGGGGAACCATGTCATCTACTGCTGTTGATCCACTGTGTTTTATCAACTCCAAAGTCAGCACAGCCATCTACCAGGAAATTTTACAGCAGTCCATGCTTCCCTTTTGCTGATAAGCTTTATGGAAATGCTGATTTCATTTTCCAGCAGGACGTGGCACCTGCCCACACTGCCAAAAGCATCAATACCTGGTTTAATGACCATGACATCACTGCGCTTAATTGGCCAGTAAAATTCTCTTGACCTAAACCCCATAGTGAATCTATACACTATTGCCAAGTGGAAGATGAGGGACAGCAGACCCAACAATGCAGACGAGCTGAAGACTACTATCAAAGCAACCTGGGCTTCCATAACACCTCAGCAGTGCCACAGGCTGATTGCCTCCATGTCACGCAACATTGATGCAGTAATTCATGCATGCCTGAGCTACAAATTAAGTCGTTGAAGCATAGGCATGTGACCCCATCCCTCTGCTACGGTGGTCCCAAAATTCCACCAAGAATTGAAGCCCAAAGGTGAGGAGTGCTATGATCTGGGCTTTTGCCCTCTGACCTTCCCCACACTTTATATTCTCCTTTGATTTCTTGGTTTCTCCCTTTGAGTATTATTGTTATCATCATCATCAACATTATTATTAAGTGTCCTTATGTTCCCCGATTGTTAGTCTGTCATGTCACGTCATTCCCTGTTGTCTGTGTTTTTAGGTTGTCTTTTGTATTTGGTTTTATGGTTCAATCCTGGTTTATTTTTACTGTTAGCATTATTTTTCTTGTGCCTTTAGTCATGTTGTGCCTTCCTTTGTAGAATAGAATAGAATAGAATAGAATAGAATAGAATAGGCTTTATTGTCATTGAATAGTTGTACAGTACAACGAAACTGTGGGTGCTCCACCAGGCTACTGCGCAATAAAGTGAGAGAGAAGGATTAGATAAAGCATGGTTATAGAGTATGGGGTATCGGGCTTGTTGTTACGAGCTATTCGGTCTCTGTACGACCGTTGTGAGAGTTTGGTTTGTATTGCCAACACTCAGTCGGAGTCATTCCCAGTGAGAGTTGGACTCCGCCAGGGCTGCCCCTTGTCACCGATCCTGTTCATAATTTTTATGGACAGGATTTCTAGGCGCAGCCAGGGAATGGAGGGTGTCATGCTTGGTGACCACAGGATCTCATCTCTGTTGTTTGCAGATGACGTTGTCCTGTTGGCTTCATCCAGCAATGACCTACAGCTCTTGCTGGGACGGTTTGCCGCTGAGTGTGAAGCAGCTGGGATGAGAATCAGCACCTCCAAGTCCGAGTCCATGGTCCTCAGCCGGAAAAAGGTGGATTGTCCTCTCTGGGTTGGGGACAGGCTCCTGCCCCAAGTGGAGGAGTTTAAGTATCTTGGGGTCTTATTCACGAGTGAGGGGAAAATGGAGCGAGAGATTGACAGACGGATCGGAGCAGCATCTGCAGTGATGCGGACGTTGTACCGGTCTGTTGTGGTGAAGAGGGAGCTTAGTTCTAAGGCAAAGCTGTCGATTTACCAGTCAATCTACGTTCCTACTCTCACCTATGGTCATGAGCTTTGGGTAATGACCGAAAGAACGAGATCGCGGATACAAGTGGCTGAAATGAGCTTTCTCCGTAGGATTGCTGGACTCACCCTCAGAGATAGGGTGAGGAGCTCAGTCATCCAGGAGAGGCTCAGAGTAGAACCGCTGCTCCTCCACATTGAAAGGAGTCAGCTGAGGTGGTATGGGCATCTGATTAGGATGCCTCCTGGACGCCTCCCACTTGAGGTGTTTCGGGCACGTCCCACTGGGAGGAGACCCCAGGGCAGACCCAGGACTCAGTGGAGAGACTATGTCTCCCAGCTGGTCTGGGAACGCCTTGGTATCCTCTCTGAAGAGCTGGAGCAGGTGGCTGGGGAGAGGGAAGTCTGGGCTTCTCTGCTTGAACTGCTTCCTCCGCGACCCGGACCTCCGGAAAAGCGGTAGAAGATGGATGGATGGATGGTTATAGAACACACAATTAAACCCATGACTGAAAATTAAAATAGCCCAGGATTATGGAAATATACACAGGTATGGTAGTGGCTTTGTGGGTGGAACTGTGTACATGAGAGTGCGGTGTGTAGAACACACAATTGAGCACACGATTGAATAAAATGGTCCAAGGATTATGGAAAACATGCTTAGGTAAGGTCGTGGTTTCATGGATGGGTCAATATATGTACATGAAAGTGCAAAGTGCAAAGACAGGTGTGTTATTGTGATAATTAAAAGGCTCTCAATTCTGTACATGTGAGTGTTCAGAGGGAGGGGGGTGGGGCCTCTGACTCATTGCAGTTCAGATGGCCCAGGGGAAGAAACTGTTTGTCAGTCTGGAGGTGTGGGACCTTGTCTGTCCTCTGTGACATAATCATGGTCTGGTGTGTGTACTTGTCCCCCTATTGTCCCCAGTTCCTCATGTTTCCATACCCATAGCCACTGTCCCTCATGTGTGCTCTGTTCAGCCCTTGATTAAGATAAGATAACATAAGATAACATAAGATAACATAAGATAAGCCTTTCTTAGTCCCACAATGGGGAAATTCCAGGATTGCAACAGCACAGGGATTGCAACACTCAGAGCAATAATTTAGAAGCTAAGAAAATAAGATCAGTGAATATACATATGTACACATAAATATATAAATGTATATACACAGTGTGGAGCATTGTAGCTAGAAGGAATAAACAGCATAACAGTCTATTTAGTTACCCCACATAGTATGAATTTGTACCCATACATATTGTCACCCTCCTTAGCGAATGATATTGTCCCAGTTGTATACTGGAGGGGACCATTTTGTGTAAGTTTGTTGCATCTTTTGCATTCAATATTATTAAGTTGTGACATTTTTTTTTACTATCTCTGCGAGCAGCCCTGCTTAGGTTATAAAGTCTGACAGCCGTAGGTAGGAAGGACCTGCAAAACCTCTCAGTCGTGCACCTAGGAGGATGTAGCTGACTGCTAAATGAGCTCCTCAGTGCATTCAGTATGTCCTGCATAGGGTGGGACTCGGACTCCAGCAGAGATGACAGCTTAGCCACCATCCTTCTCTCCCCTATCTCCTCCACTGGGTCAAGGCGCTGCCCCAGGACAGAGCTAGCTTTCTTGATCAGTTTGTTCAGTCTCTTCCTATCGGCTGCTATGATTCCTCTGCCCCAGCAGACCACTCCAAAAGTGATGGCTGATGCCACCACCGAATTGTAGAAGGTCTTCAGGAGCGCCCCTTGTACACCAAAAAAATCCTGAGCCTCCTCAGTAGGAACAACCTGCGCTGTCCCTTCTTGTAGAGTGCATCGGTATTGTGTGACCATTCTAGTTTATTGTTCAAATGAACACCCAGGTACTTGTAGGATGTCACCATCTCAATGTCTGTTCCCTGGATGTTTACTGGTGCTGTGAGGGGTTGTTCTTGCCTGCAGCAGTCCACCACCAGTTCCTTAGTTTTTCTCGCATTGATCTGGGGGCAGCTCCGATGGCACCAGTCCATGAAGTCCTGGATAAGTCCTCTGTACTCAGCTTCATCTCCGTTGGAGATGAGGCTGATGATCACAGAGTTGTCAGAAAACTTCTGTAGATGGCAGTGTGTTGTGTTGTGTTGTGTGAGAAGACCGCAGTATAAAGGGCGAACGGGAAGGGAGTCAAAACCGTTCCCTGGGGGGCCCCCGTACTGCCAATGATCGTGTCGGACACACAATCCCGGGTTCTCACAAACTGTGGCCGGTTTGTGAGGTAGTCCATGATGACAGGTGCTGGTCCACCCCTGCGCACAGCAGCTTGTCCCTCAAGATCACTGGTTGGATGGTGTTGAAAGCACTGGAGAAGTCAAAGAACATAATTCAATTCAATTCAATTCAACTTTATTTATATAGCGCCATTTCACAACAACAGTCATCTCATAGCACTATCAACTGTAGGGGGGAACCCCCACAGTTGCAGAAAGACCCCAGCAATCAGGTGATCCCCTGTGAGCAAGCACTTGGCGACGGTGGAGAGGAAAAACTCCCTTTTAACAGGAAGAAACCTCCAGCAGAACCAGGCTCAGGGAGGGGCAGTCATCTGCTGCGACTGGCTGGGGGGTGAGGGGACAGAGAAGATGAAAAGAACAGACATGTAGAGAGCAAACAGCACGATGGGGACTCAATCTATGGGAGAGAACAAACAAATGTTAATGACCAGCAAAAAAAAAATATTTCATAGAGAGTGAGGAAAGGAGTGAGGCCCAGTGCATTACTGGAGGTCCCCCGGCTGACTAAACCTATTAGCAGCATAACTAAGGGAGGGTTCAGAAACACATGATCCCTCCCTAATTGTAGGCTATATCAAAAAGGTAGGTTTTAACCCTAATCTTAAAAACAGAGATCGAGTCTGACTCCCGAATCCAGATTGGCAGCTGATTCCACAGGAGAGGAGCTTGATAACTGAAGGCTCTGCCTCCCATTGTACTTTTGGAGATTCTAGGTATTACAAGTAGTCCTGCATTTTGGGAGCGTAGTGCTCTGTTAGGATAATACGGTAGTATCAGATCTTTTAAATAAAAAGGAGCCTGATTGTTTAGAGCTTTGTAAGTAAGAAGAAGGATTTTAAACTTAATTCTAAACTCTATGGGAAGCCAATGAAGGGAGGCCAGAACCGGAGAGATATGATCTCTCTTTTCTAGTACCTGTTAAAACTCTTGCTGCAGCATTTTGGATCAGCTGAAGACTTTTTAAAGATGTTTTAGGACAACCTGATAATAAAGAATTACAATAATCTAATCTCGAGCTAACAAAAGCGTGGATCAGTTTCTCAGCATCACTCTGAGACAAGATGCTCCTAATCTTGGCAATATTACGCAAATGATAGAAGGCAGTCTTAGAAACAAATTTAATATGTGAATTGAAGGACAAATCCTGATCAAAAATAACTCCAAGGTTCCTCACAGAGCTATTAAGAGAAAGAGTAACTGCATCCAAACTGAAAGTTTGATTTGGAAAGGAATTTCTAAGGTTTTTTGGACCAACAAGAATGACTTCAGTCTTATCTGAATTTAATAGCAGGAAATTACAAGTCATCCAAGCTTTGATTTCCTTAAGACAGGCTTCTAACTTGGCTAATTGATTACTATCATCTGGCTTCATTGACAGGTATAATTGTGTGTCATCTGCATAACAATGAAAATGTATACAGTGCTTTCTAATAATGTTGCCTAACGGAAGCATATATAAACTAAAAAGAGTAGGGCCTAGCACAGATCCCTGTGGAACTCCATGACTAAGCTTTGAGTTGAAAGAAAACTCATTATTTACATGAACAAACTGGAACCTATCAGATAAATAAGATCTAAACCACTGCAATGAAGTTCCATTAAGTCCAACATAGTGTTCTAATCTATCAAGTAGAATATTATGATCGATAGTATCAAAAGCTGCACTAAGGTCTAAAAGGACAAGTACAGAAACTAGTCCATTATCAGATGCAATGAGGAGGTCGTTAGTGACCTTCGCTAAGGCTGTTTCAGTACTATGATGGATTCTAAACCCAGATTGAAACTCTTCAAGTAAACCATTTCCCTGCAGGTGGTCGAATAATTGCGTAGCAACAACTCTTTCTAAGATTTTTGAAATGAAAGGGAGATTAGAGATTGGTCTATAGTTAGCTAAAGCTCCTGGATCTAGCGTTGGCTTTTTGAGTAAGGGTTTAATTACAGCTGTTTTAAAAGCCTGCGGTACATGGCCTAAAGTTAATGAAGAATTGATTATATGAAGAATAAAGCTACCAATAAGTGGGAAGACTTCTTTAAATAACCTAGTAGGAATAGGGTCTAAAAGACAAGTTGAAGGTTTGGATGAGGAAACTATTTTGTCTAACTCACAAAGGTCGATTGGGGTAAACTCATCAAGACAGACATCAAAAGAAGGAGTTGTAGTAGTTACAGTATTTAAGTTAACTGTGGGAAGAATCTGATTGATTTTATCTCTGATGGATGAAATTTTATTATTGAAAAAGTTCATAAAGTCCTGACTAGTAAGCTCTAAGGGAATGCTAGGATTGACAGAGTCCTGACTCTTTGTCAACCTGGCTACAGTACTGAAAAGAAACCTGGGATTATTCTTGTTCTCTTCTATTAATGCAGAGTAATAACTTGTTCTAGCTTTTCTAAGAGATTTTTTATAAATTAAAAGATGATTTCTCCAAGCTAAATAGATTTCATCTAAATTAGTAGAGCGCCATTTTCTTTCTAATTGACGAGTCTTCTGTTTTAAGCTACGAGTTTCTGTGTTGAACCAAGGAGTTAGAAATCTCTGATTAGACTTTTTCTTTTTTAAGGGGGCCACCAAGTCTAGAGCCTGATGCAGAGAAGCTGAAACACTATCCACCATGTTATCAATTACAGAAGGAGCAAGCTGTCTATAGCTTATTTCCGTTGTGTTGACACATGGCATAGAGGAAACAATCTGCATAAATTTGGAAACAGCATCATCTGAGAGGCATCTACTGTAATAATATTTTTCTTTAGGAGCCAAATAGTCAGAAATGGTAAAATCAAAGGTTAACAGACAATGGTCTGACAGTACAGGGTTATGAGGAGACACTACAAGATTTTCTATTTCTATGCCATATGTCAGAACAAGGTCCAATGTATGGTGGAGGTAATGAGTAGAATTTCCTACTTTCTGAGAAAACCCAATCGAGTCTAATATTGAATTAAATGCCACATTAAGGCAGTCACTATCTACATCCACATGTATATTAAAGTCCCCTACTATAATTATTCTACCAGATTTCAGCACTAAATCAGCTAAGAAATCAGCAAATTCGGATAAAAATTCTGAGTAGGTTGATGGGGGACGATAAACTATGGCAAATAAAACTGGGTTTAACCTAAAATTGCTAAAGTGCCCAATACTGAGGACCAGGCCCTCAAAGGAATTATAACATGTTTTTTGCTTTACATTAACTAGTAATTTGGAATGGTAAATTGTTGCTACTCCTCCTCCACGACCAGAACTTCTGGGATTTTGACAGTTTAAATAACCAGAGGGAGTTGATTCATTTAAACCAACATAATCCTCTTGCCCTAACCAAGTCTCTGTAAGGGAAATTAAATCAATCTGATGATCAATTAACAGATCATGGACTAACAGAGACTTGGGAGTTAGAGACCTAATATTTAGTAAACCACATTTAATTTTTAAATTATGAGGAGGAAGAGAGGCCAAATCATTCAATTTAGAGGCTTTATGTTTAATTTGAGTTTTACCAATGTTTTGCTTTATCACTTTGGGATGCTTATGCATGATATTTTTATTTACTTTGGAGGGAGCAGACAACGATTCTCTGATGGGGAAGACAGGGGCTAAGCTGAGGGGTGGCGGATGAAGAGGAGCTGCAGAGAGGCGTGTAAGACTGCGACTCTGCTTCCTGGTCCCAACTCTGAGTAGTCATGGTTTTGGAAATTTGGATAAAAAAGATGCCAGATTGTTAGATAAATGAGAAGCACCATCCAAAGTGGGATGAATGCTGTCTTGTCTCATAAGACCAGGTTTTCCCCAAAAAGAGCTCCAATTGTCAATGTAGCCCACGTCATTTTTAATCCTCACCGTGTTCCCAGGATTCTCCAGGTGGAACAGGGAACGGTGAAGGAGGAGGATCACTGCATCCTCTACCCCGATGCCATGCTGGTAGGCGAACTGGAGTGGATCCATCACTGGTCCCACCAGGGGGCAGGAGGTGAGCAAGGAGCAGTCTCTCCAGGGTCTTCATCAGGTGAGACATCAGGGCCACTGGTCTGTAGCTGTTCAGGTCTCTGGGGTGGGACGTCTTTGGTACGGGTACCACACAAGATGTTTTCCACAACTGTGGTACCCTCCCCAGCTTCAGGATCAGGTTGAAGATGTGCTCCACAATCCCATACAGCTGGTCTGCACAGGACTTGAGGAGCTTTGCCCTGATGCATTCCGAACCAGAGGCCTTCCTTGCCTTGATCTTCCTCAGCTCCGCCTTCACGTGGGTCTTAGTGAGGGTCAGGTTGGGGCTGGGGGGCTGTGTGCTGGGAGTGGGGGGGTGTTGGTGGAGGGGAGGTGGACAGCAGGTCTTGATGACGGTAGAGGCAGCAGTGGTTGGTGTCCAGGCGGAGGGGAGGGTGGTTGGTCAAACCTATTAAAAAACAGGTTCAGATTGTTCACACACTCACTGCCCCCCGTGACCTGGGAGGAGGTATTCTGGAGTCCAGAGATGGTTTTGAGGTTTCTCCAGACCCCGCTGATGTCGCTCTGTTGCAGCTTGTCCTCCATCGTCTTCCTGAAGCTGTCCTTGCCTTCTCTGATCTTCCTCCTTAGCTCCCTCTGTACAGACTTCAGCATCTCCCTGTTCCCTGACCTGAAGATCGTCTCCTTCTCTCTCAGTAGTGATTTTATCTCAGGGTTGATCCAGGGTTTGTTGTTTGAGCAACACCGTATGATCTTGGTGGGTACAGTGTTGTCCACACAGAAGTTGATGTAGTCTATGATGGTGTGAGTGAGGCTGTCGATGTCCTCACCATGTGGATCGCAGAACTGCTCCCAGGCAGTGATTTCAAAACAGTCCTTTAGAGCGTCCATTGCCTCCTCAGACCATACCTTCACCGTGCATGTAACCAGAGGTTGTCTGTGTACTAGGGTTTTGTACACCGGCAGGAGATGAACCAAGTTGTGAACCGATCTCCCGAGTGGGGGGAGTGGCGATGAGGTATACGACTCCTTAGTATTCACATAAAATAAATCCAGTGTTTTATTGTCTTTGGTGTGGCATCTGACATACTGGGTGAACGTGGGCAGAATGGGGGACAGTGAGATAAGGTTAAAATCACCGGAGATGAGGAGGAGAGCATCTGGGTGTTTTGTCAGAAGCGTGCCAGTGACTGAGTGGATGGCGTCACGCGCTGCCCCAGCGTTTGCCGTCAGATTTGCATAAATAACAAAGAGATCACGTGTGAGTATTCCATCGGGAGGTAAATAGGCCGCATGCTAACAGCTAGCAACGCCATGTCTTTGCTGCAGTGTTGCTCTTTAACCGTGATGTGTCCCAGTTTACACCAGCTGTTATTGACATACATTATCACTCCTCCGCCCCTTGCCTTCCCACTGTCTGGTGTTTGGTCTGCCCGTATTGTGTGGAAACCCTCCAGTTCGATGTTAGCATCTGTTGCTAGTTCTGTTAGCCACGTCTCAGTAAACCACATCATGCTAATCTCTCTGAAGACGCTCTTGTAGCGGGACATGGCCGCTAGCTTGTCTGTCTTATTTAGTAGCGATCGTACGTTCCCCATGATAATGGATGGAAGGACGGGTCTGTACCTTATATTCCTCACCCGCCGTCTTACTCCAGCTCGACATCCATGCCATTTCCGTCTTATTTCTCCCAGTATGTCGAATTTTTGCGTTAGCACCGTGGGCCGGTTAAGTGCTAACAGCTGGTCCCTGTTGTACCATCTCCTGCTATAAACAGTGGCTCCGTCCGCCAGCTCGGGAGACATTTGGGGCAATCTGTGTGTCCGTGATGGATAAGGTGTCGCCAGATCAGAAAGTTTAGCCAGAGAAGCCAGATAGTAAATAAGAAAGAGGAAGAAAAACTCAGAATTGAGCCGCTGTTGCAAAAAGGCAGCTGACTCGTGCAGCGCCGGAAGTTTAATATGATTGTTAAATGTTAATGTGATTGTTCACCCAGCTGTCCTGCATCTGTAATTATCTGTCTCCCCTATGTTATTTTGAGTTGTGCTCCCCATGGCATCATTAATGTTCATTTCGTCAGTCTGATCCAGTCTTCCCATGCTGTTTTCCCGTGTTCTCCCAGCTACCTCCGTGAATTAGTTGCTGACAAATTTTGGTTTTGTTTCCAGCCCTCGTGCTGCGCTTTTGCTTGTTCATTTGGGTTTTCTGTTATTAAGTCATCATTTTCACACCAAAGTCCTGGCTGTGCTCTGGGTCCTCCTCTTTCCACCTACCCCTGCTGATGGCAGAACCTAACAGAATGACACCACCGCAAAAGGACTCAGCAGGTATGGGCTTTGGAAGTATGGCTTTAAACATTGATCAAGTGTGGGTGGCCTCCTCTTTTCACCTACACCTGCCAAAGGCAGAACCTAATAAGGAGTACCTAATCACAGTAGAAATGGACCACACCAACCTGCGGCACATGGACCTTCAGAGCAGTGAACCCACACATAACCATAACAGCACACCATCCCGTGGAGGACTGAGATCCTCCAGCCACTGAAACAAAAGCAACTGCAGTGAGTTGATTAGACTGAAAGTGCATCCGGCGTAAAAATCCTTGCTAAATTAAATTATTAAATTTGATATATAATTTTTTATATAAAAAGAAAAACTTTATTATATAAGATAATCCTTTATTAGCCCCACAACAGGGAAATTTACAGTATTGCAGCAGCAACAGGATTGTAGCACTCAGAGCAATAATAAATAATAAGATAAAGTAGGGCAAAAACAGTGTATTACGAGTGCGATAAGATAGAAAAAAGTAAAATAGTTTTTACTAATTTAAGTTTTACTCCTCGTCTTTTCACCTACACCTGCCGAAGGCAGAACCTAATAAGGAGTACCTAATCACAGTAGAAATGGACCACACCAACCTGCGGCACATGGACCTTCAGAGCAGCGAACCCACACATAACCATAACAGCACACCATCCCGTGGCGGACTGATATCCTCCAGCCACCGAAACAAAAGCAACTGCAGTGAGTTGATTAGACTGAATATTATATGTAGCAACTAGAGAGTTGTGGATTCAAGCCCTGGCTGGATCATACCATATGAAAAAGGTACTTCCTGCCTTCTAGCTTGGTGCACAGCATAATAGAATAAGTGAAGGAAAGTTGGTTACCCTGCCACAGGAGGAGCACAAACCAGTGTACTCCCTGTGCCAGTCCTAAGCCCGGATAAATGGAGAGGGCTGGGTCAGAAAGTGCATCCGGCGTAAAAATTCTTGCTAAATCAAATTATTAAATTTGATATATAATTTTTTATATAAAAAGAAAAACTTTATTATATAAGATAATCCTTTATTAGTCCCACAACAGGGAAATTTACAGTATTGCAGCAGCAACAGGATTGTAGCACTCAGAGCAATAATAAATAATAAGATAAAGTAGGGCAAAAACAGTATATACCGAGTGCGATAAGATAGAAAAAAGTAAAATAGTTTTTACTAATTTAAGTTTTACTAAATTTACTAAGTTTTTAATAAGTAAACTAGTACTTTGTCATGATTACTAGAAATATCAGCCCACGTGCAAGATGCTACACCAGAGAATGCACACAGCGCAGAGAGGCAAAGTTTTAAACACAATTTTATTGAAAAGTTGTTGCAAAGTTAGTGGGAAAAAAAAAACACCTCACTAGCCAAAGGAGCGCCCAGCCTGTAATGAGGAAGACGAGAGCACATTAGAACGAGGAGGGAGGCAGGTAATAATGAATCATAGGAAAAACTCTTACGAGTGAGAGCAGAGAGACAGACAAGGAACCCAGGAAGTTAAGGATGAATTGGACCGGAAGCTGCAGATGAATAGGGCTGGTGAGATGTCTGACTGGGTGGAGTAGTCAATCTGGAGTGAAGACAATGATGAAGGAGCAGGTGAGCGCACAACGAACCCCCAGAGACACACTGCAGAGATGGCAGTAACCTGAGAAGGAGGAAGAGAGAGACGGATTATTCTCTGGGTTCCAAAACAATTAATACTTTACTTACTTAATTCTTTTATGGCAGTATACCCAACGAGCCAGCACTGGAGCGTTCACAGATTGGTCCTTTTAAGTGCTGGCAGCGAGAAGACAGCAGGTTCATCCACTCACACAGGTGTATTGATTCGCTGCGGAGCCAGGGACCCTTCCACAGGACGGGAGGGGGAGTGCACTCACCAGATCATAACAGTGCCCCTTCCTCAAGGGACGACTCCTGGCGGCCCACCGGGCTTGCTGGGATGGGCTCAGTGAAAGGCCTGGACCATCCCCTTGTCATGGAAGTATGACCGGTGAATCCATGACCTTTCTTCAGTTCCATAGCCCTTTCTTCAGGTCCATAGTGAACATCCAGAATTCTCTGAACAGTGTAGGTGGTCTGACCGTCGAGGATCCGAGGGGAAGGAGGAGGCTTTGGGGGGGTCACAGAGAGGGCTGGTGGAAAGGGGCTTGATCCTGAATATGTGGAAGGTCAGACAGATACAGAGAGCCAGCGGAAGCTCCAGGTGGACTGTCACATCGTTGATGATTTGGGAGATGGAAAATGGCCCCAGGAACCGAGGTGACAGCTTACAAGATTCCGTTTTTAGTGGCACCTGGTCTGCCGACAGCCACACCTTCTTCCCAACCGTTTATCTGGGAACTGGAACCAGCCTGCAGTCCGTATACTGTCAGTTCCATTCGGTGGAACGGAGGAGCGCAGCTTGGGTGGCCCTCCACAGGAAATGACAATGAAGGGCGTGGGCCTCCACAGATGGCACGGCGACCTCCCTCTCCACCATGGGCAACAGGGGAGGGGTGTACTCCATTGATGCCTCGAAGGGTGTTAATCCCGTAGCTGATGAAACTGCAGAGTTGTGGGTGTACTCCACCCAGGTCAGATGAGTGCTCCATGTAGATGGGTTGCAGGATGCCACACATCTGAGGGCGGCCTCCAGGGATTGGTTGGTGCGCTCAGCCTGCCTGTTGCTCTGAGGGTGGTATCCAGATGACAGGCTGACCGAGGTGCCCAGCGTACGGCAAAAAGACTTCCACACTTGAGATATGAATTGTGGTCCCCGGTCAGACCCAATGTCCAGGGAAATGCCATGAAGGCGGATGGCATGGTTGGTGAAAAAGTTGGCAGTCTCTGAGGCGGAGGGCAGTTTGGGAAGGGGTACTGAATGAATGACCTTAGAAAATTGGTTGACAATGGTGAGGATGACAGCGTTATCATTTGAGGGAGGAAGTCCAGTGACGAAGTCCAGGACTATATGAGACCAGGGGCAGCTGGAAATCGGGAGGGGATGAAGCAGACCGGCGGGAGGAGAGGAGTCAGATTTATTTCTGGTGCTTACTTGATATGCTTTAACATAATCCCGGACCTCCGTCCACAGCGTAGGCCATCAGAACATTTGCTGAATGAGGTCGATGGTCTGGGAAACCCCTGGGTGACAGGCAAAATGACTAGTGTGACCCCACCTGATAACTTCTCTGCGGAGGCCGGCCGGGACAAACAGTCAATCCTCAGGTCCTCCCTCGGGTTTGGCCTCAGTGACCTGGGCCTGTCGGGCCCTCTGCTTGATCTCCCAGGCAAGAGCACCTAAGATACATGAGGGGGGAACAATGGGTTGGGGGAGGGAGGAGGGGGCTGAGTGGTCAGAGGTAAACTGGTGGGAGAGAGCGTCAGGTTTGATATTGTGACAGCCCCACCTATAGGTGATGGTAAGATTAAATCTAATAAAGAATAAGTCCCAACGGGCCTGCTGGGCATTTAATCGGCGGGCCGACCGAAGGTATTCTAAATTTTTATGGTTGGTCCATACAACGATAAGATGGAGTGCTCCCTCCAGCCAGTGCCTCCACTCCTCCAGAGCCAATTTAATGGCCAAAAGCTCTTGATCCCCTACGTTGTAGTTCCTCTCTGCCGGCGTGAGCCATGGAGAGAAATATGCACATGGGTGGAGCTTCTGATCAGACGTTGAACGCTGTGAGAGGACAGCGCCCACCCCCAAATCAGAAGCGTCGACCTCTACATCTTTGTTCCAAGATGGCGGTGCGCTTGGATGCCGCGGCCCCTCTAGGCATCAGTGAGTGTGAGAGTTTTGAGTGTTTTGATCATCCCAGACGTACATTCTGTAAAACTTACAACCTGAGACCTTATTAAACATCAAGGAACTGCACGTTGCAAGAATCATTGTGCTCGGTTGTGACTTGGACATTCTACGCCAGCATGGAATACTGTTGGAGATTCCACTGGCAGCTACCCGGGAAAGGAGGAGGCATAAGCGGAGCGAACGCAAGCAAAAGCGAGGAAAAAGGGCCGGGATTCATGCTAGGCTAAAGGCTAACCCCCCCAGACCAGCAGTACCGTCGCTCCTTCTCTCCAATGTCCGCTCCCTCGACAACAAGCTGGACAAGCTGCGTCTGCTGAGAGAATCCCGGAGAGAGTGGAGGGACTGCTGTGTGTTTGCATTCACGGAGACATGGCTCCACGACAACATCCCTGACACGGCTATTCAGCTGGAAGGTATGACATCGTTCTGGGCGGACAGAGAGGCTGCTAGCTCCGGTAAGAGCCGGGGGGGGGGGGCTATGCATCTATATTAACAAGAACTGGTGCATTAACGCCACGTTAGTATCTAAACACTGCTCTCTGCTGGCGGAGTTCCTTATTGTAAATTGTCGGCCATTTTATCTGCCGAGGGAATTCACCAACATGTTTGTAGCTGCTGTTTACATAGCTCCTAGTGCTAATGCTAAAGCTAATGTTAATGAGGCACTCGGAGAGCTGCACGATGCTATTAATGAATTTCAAACTTCACACCCGGACAGTTTTGTGGTGGTTGCGGGGGATTTTAATCACACCAGTTTAAAGACTGTGCTCCCCAAGTTTAAACAATGTGTAGACTTTAAGACCAGAGGAAAAAATATGTTGGACTTGGTGTACACAAACTTTCCAGATGCTTATAAGGCAACACCTCGCCCCCACCTCGGCCATTCTGACCACCTATCTGTGATGCTGGTGCCTGCCTACAAACCTTTACTGAAGCGCAGCAGGCCAGTAGTGAAACAAATCAGGATTTGGCCAGAGGGTGCAACCTCAGCACTTAAAGACTGTTTTCTGCACACAGACTGGGAGGTCTTCAAAATAGCAGCCTCCCAGGGAGACAGGACAGATGTGGAGGAGTATGCTGAAATGGTCACCAGCTACATCGCGAAGTGCACAGAGGATGTCACTATAGTGAAGACTATCACTGCACGGGGCAACTATAAGCCCTGGATAACTGCAGAGGTGCACTCGCTGCTCACAGCCAGAGATGCAGCCTTCAGAGCGAAGGACAGGATCGTCCTCCGCTCAGCCAGGTCTGCGCTCTCAAAGGGAATTAAGACGGCCAAGCGCACCTATGCGGAGAAAATCCAGGGACACCTCTGTGACACAAGGAACACCAAACGGATGTGGCAGGGAGTGAGTTTGGGCACTGACGGATTATAAGTCTAGGCAGGGGGTCGATGATGATGACGCTTCGCTTCCAGACAGGCTCAACAACTTCTTTGCACGTTTTGAAGCATCAAACCAGACAATCAGAGGGAGGGCTGGCCCATCTCCACCATCGGTTGGGCCAGCTATCACCATCAACGCAGCAGAGACACGGAGGACCCTAATCAGGGTCAACCCACATAAAGCTGCAGGTCTGGACAACATCCCAGGACGTGTGCTTCGAGACTGCGCGAGCGAGTTGGCGGATGTCCTGACTGACATTTATAACATCTCCCTGAGTCAGGCCATCGTTCTCAGATGCTTTAAGACCTCTACCATAGTACCGGTGGCAAAGAAACCAGTTGTGTCCTGTCTGAATGACTATCGTCCTGTTGCACTGACACCAATTGTGATGAAGTGTTTTGAATGGCTTGTCAAACCACACATCACAGCCTGCCTCCCTCCATCACATGACCCGCTCCAGTTTGCATATCATTCAAACCACTCCACGGAGGATGCTATAGTCACCACCCTGCACTCTGTCATCACCCACCTAGATCAGAAAGACACCTACGCCAGACTCCTGTACATTGATTTCAGTTCAGCATTCAACACCATTATTCCCCAGAGACTGATGGAGAAATTATTCCTTCTCGGTCTGAACACTGCCACATGTCTCTGGATCCTGGATTTCCTGACTGAGAGACCTCAGTCTGTCCGTGTTGGAGATAACATCTCCAACTCTATCACGCTGAGCACCGGATCCCCTCAAGGCTGCATACTCAGTCCACTGTTGTTTACACTTCTAACACATGACCGTGTATCCAGACACGAGGGGAACCAGATTATTAAGTTTGCAGACGACACCACAGTGGTGGGACTTATTCAGATGGATGAGGAATCAATGTACAGGGAAGAAGTGAGAGACCTGGAGGGCTGGTGCAGGGAGAACTATCTGGTGCTCAACGTGGACAAAACGAAGGAGATGATTATCGACTTCCGGCGGTCACAGCCTGAACACATCCCTCTCAGCATCGGCGGCCGTTTAGTGGAGAGAGTGGAGAACATCAACTTCCTCAGAGTGCAGATCTCGCAGGACCTGACCTGGAGCAAGAATTCCTTGGGGATCAGAAAGCGGGCCCAGCAGAGACTGCGCTTCTTGAGGAAACTCAAACAGGCTTCTCTCCCCATCTGCATCCTCAGGACCTTCTACAGAGGTGTGGTGGAGAGTGTTCTGACATACTGCATTGCTACATGGTACTCCAGCTACAGTATGTCAGACAAAAAAGCCCTGCAGAGGATAGTCAAGGGTGCTGAGAGGGTAATTGGAGTCTCCCACCCCTCTGTCCAAGAACTTTTTCAGAACCGTTGTAGGAGCAGGGCACTGAACATTGTCAAGGACCACTCTCACCCTCTGCATAAACACTTTGAACTTCTGCCATCTGGCAAATGATTCCGGAGCGTCAGAGGCAGAACCACCAGACTGATTAACAGCTTCCTTCCACAAGCTGTCTCATACATACTACTGCACCTGTGGACATCATGTATATTATTTGTATATTATGGTTCTGGTAAGTTTTCAAGTATGTCTCAGGGATGTGTGAATGGCTGTGTTGGGGTGAGGGGGTGAGGGGGTGTGTGAGTGTGTCTTAAATTATGTTCTTTTTACTTATATGGATACTGAGAGAAGCGTAATTTCATCTTGCCTGCACTACAGTTGTATGTGCAGCAATATGACAGTAAAGGTTGATTTGATTTGATTTGATTTGATTTGATTTGATTTGAATTGGAGCTGAGGGTCGACCTGGGCCAAGATGGGAGTGTTGGAAAATAGGCTCTTCAGTTTAAGGAAGGCCCGCTCAGCTTCCTCGGACCAGGTGAAAGGCACCTTGACCGAGGTCAGCTGCGTAAGAGGCTGTGCTTCACCACTGTAATTTCTAATGAAGCGACGGTAGAAATTAACAAATCATAGGAAGTGTTGAAGCTCATTACGGGACTGGGGTGTTGGCCAATCAACCACAGGCTTCACCTTGGCCAGATCGGCCCTCAGCATCAATAAAGCCCAGGAAGGAAGTGGAGCTGGTGGAAAACTCACACTTTTCAGCCTTCACAAAGAGCTGGTTTTCCAGGAGCCACTGTAACATTGCTCTGACATGGACTGAGTGCTCCTCTAGAGTGCGTGAAAAAAATCAAAATATCGTCAAGGTAGACAAAAATGAATTGATAAACCATATCGCGAAGGACGTCATTAATCATTTGTTGGAAGACGGCAGGAGCGTTGGTGAGCCCAAAAGACATCACCAGATATTCAAACTGCCCCAGGTGAGTTTTAAATGCCATCTTCCATTCGTCTCCCTCGCGAATGCGGACTAAATGATATGCATTATGCAAATTCAATTTAGTAAACACACCGAGCGTGCTGAAGGAGCTCGAACGCAGAGATAATCAGGGGGAAAGGCTATTTATCTTTGACAGTAATGGCATTTAACTTGCAGAAATCTATGCACGGACGCAGAGATCTGTCCTTCTTTCCAACAAAGAAAAACCCTACCCCAAGAGGAGCCGAGGAGGGCCAAATCAGGCCGGCATTCAAAGAGTCCTTTATATAACTTTCCATCGCCTCCCTCTGAGGTCCAGAAAGGCTGTACAGCCAGCTGGACGGCAACCATGCACCCAGAAGGAGGTCGATAGCACAGTCATGAGAGCAGTGAGGAGGCAAAGAAAGGGCTCTTGACTTGCTAAAGACCTCCCCAAGGTCATGGTAGACCTTGGGTACGAGGCTGAGATCCGACGGCTCCACTGGAGGAGAAGAGATGGAAATGGACGGTGAACATTCAGCCAAGCAGAGGCAAGATGCTAAACAGAAAGAGCTCCAGGAAGAAATGGAGTTTTGTGCCCAATTGATGATAGGGTTATGCTTCTGGAGCAATGGATACTCCAGAACCACCGGGGAAGATGAACTAGGGAGAATAAAGAATGAAATGGTCTGCGGGTGGTTCCCAGACAGAAGGACGGGAATCGGCGCCATCTGCTCAGTAATAGATGCCACACAACTCCCAGATAATGCCACAACATTTAGTGAAAGCAGCCGTTTAGTTGTGGGAATGCCAATTTCCTGCATGAGCCACAAACAGATGAAATTTTGCCCTGCCCCTGAATCAATTAATGCCAAAACCCTCTTCTCGACCCCTGGCAACTGAATGAGGGCCGGAATAGAAAAGTTACCTTGGGGATGAATAGAGTTCTCGCCCGTCAAACCCCTTACATTTCCCCACCTCCTCCGCATATGGGGCAGGTGAGGGAACAGAGGTAGTTTGGCTGATAGTGGAAGAAAGTGGAATGACAGGCGGAGGGAGAGGGCCCGAACGAGACATGTGACTAAGGTGTTCGGTGACCGTGCTCAGCTGCTGCTTAATGGTCTGAAGATGTTCAGTCAGCACGGCCACCTGCCTCTCTGTATCGTCAAGGCGATAAAGGGTGGAGTAATCTGCTGATGTAGCACCTGCTGAGCCTAATTTGTGGCTGGCTCGTTCTTTCATGATTACTAGAAATATCAGCCCACGTGCAAGATACTACACCAGAGAATGTACACAGTGCAGAGATGCAAAGTTTGAAATGCAATTTTTTTGAAAAGAGTTGTTGCAAAGTTAGTGGAAAAAAAACACCTCACTAGCCAGAGGAGCGCCCAGCCTGTAATGAGGAAGACGAGAGCACATTAGAACAAGGAGGGAGGCAGGTAATAATGAATCATAGGAAAAACTCTTACAAGTGAGAGCAGAGAGACAGACAAGGAACCCAGGAAGGCAAGGATGAATTGAAATGGAAGCTGCAGATGAGTAGGGCTGGTGAGATGTCTGACTGGGTGGAGTAGGCAATCTGGAGTGAAGACAATGATGAAGGAGCAGGTGAGCGCACAATGAACCCCCGGGGACACACCGCAGAGATGGGAGTAACCTGAGAAGGGGGAAGAGAGAGACGGATTAATCTCTGGGTTCCAAAACAATTAATACTTTACTTACTTAATTCTTTTATGGAAGTATACCCAATGAGCCAGCACTGGAGCATTCACAGACTGGTCCTTTTAAGTGCTGGCAACAAGGAGACAGCGGGTGCGTCCACTCACGCAGGTGTATTTATTAGCTGCGGAGCCAGGGACTCTCCAACAGGATGGGAGGGGGAGTGCACTCACCAGATCATAACATACTTACAGCATTACAGTTAAATTACTGAGCAATATATATATATACACTACCATCCAAAAGTTTGGGGTCACTTAGAAATTTCCTTATTTTTGAAAGAAAAGCACTGTTTTTTTCAATGAAGATAACTTTAAATTAATCAGAAATACACTCTAATATCTAATATACATTGCTAATGTGGTAAATGACTATTCTAGCTGCAAATGTCTGGTTTTTGGTGCAATATCTACATAGGTGTATAGAGGCCCATTTCCAGCAACTATCACTCTAGTGTTCTAATGGTACAATGTGTTTGCTCATTGCGTCAGAAGGCTAATGGATGATTAGAAAACCCTTGTGCAATCATGTTAGCACAGCTGAAAACAGTTTAGCTGGTTAGAGAAGCTATAAAACTGACCTTCCTTTGAGCCGGTTGAGTATCTGGAAAAAATTATTATTTCAAATACAAATCATTATTTCTAACCTTGTCAATGTCTTGACTATATTTTCTATTCATTTTACAACTCATGGTGGTAAATAAGTGTGACTTTTCATGGAAAACACAAAATAATTGTCTGGGTGACCCCAAACTTTTGAACGGTAGTGTATATACAGTACAGTATATGTGTGTGTGTGTGTGTGTGTGTGTGTGTGTGTGTGTGTGTGTGTGTGTGTGTGTGTGTGTGTGTGTGTGTGTACATATGTATATATACATATGTACACACATATGTATATATACACATATGTACACCATATGTATACACACATATGTATACATATGTATACCTTGGCATAGACCTTCCCAGGGAGGCTGAGGAGTGTGATCCCTTTAAAGTTGACGCACACCCTCCGGTCCCCTTTTTTGAAAAGAGGAACCACCACCCCGGTTTGCCATGCCAAAGGCATGGCAAACCATTGTGTGTGTGTGTGTAGACAGTATATTTCACAGTTGAATGAGTACTGTGTTGCTGCCACCATGAATAATATATTAATTGAGATTGAGATTGAGATTCAACTTTATTGTCATTACACATGTATGAATACAAGGTAACGAAACGTGACTTGGCATTTGGGCACGCTCTGCAGAGTGCATCCAAGGCCGGGGCAGCCGCTAGGCGCCAGTCATAAAGAAGAAAGGAAAAAAAAGAAAAGAAAATGGATATGACACAGTAGGCGAGAGAAAAAAACACATGTTTTATCAGAATGACGCTCGGCAAGTGAGCGAAATTTTGATTGCAGGCAAAAAAAAACCCTCAGTGCACATTTAGCAGACATTTAGCAGGAGATCACACACAAAAGTTGAGAGGCAGTGTATTATATGCATGTAGTGTTGTATGCATTGTGTAGTGTAAATGTAACAGTTGTTAGTGAGCAGCAGAGGGCGCCTCCTGGCAGTGGATAGATGTTATAATCATGTGACTTATAAACAAGTCCAGAGTCCAGAGTCTATCTCTCTTGCTCTCTCTCTTGCTTGCAGAAGGCACATGGGCATTGTCCTTGAGGGTCCAATCCGCTGACGACAAACAACTGATTGTTGATTGTTGGGTAGACATAAGAGCCGGTCCTTCCGCTTATCCCAATCAGGATGAATGTAAACACGGGGCAAACAAGGTCAAATCAAATCAAATCAGCACAGTGCACTCAGAGAATAGAATTTGTCCTCACCCGTGTAATTCTGTGCTTCCATTATATGTGCAGGCTTAAACTGTTTTTCCATAGAGAGCACAGGGCTTCAGATGTATTCCTTCACTGAATCACTGTCATTCAGTTCACCGTTTGCCGCTACTCGTGCCCTCCCCAACTGGTCGAATTTGATGAAGGAGCTTGCCGGGTCTGCTTTGATCAGCTCTCTCACTTTCCTTCAATTTCTGATGCATCAGGGAACTCCACAGCCAAAAATAGAAGTCCTGAGATCATAACCAATAATGTTTCCACAGACACATGAATTCCAATGTCCATGAGTCTCCTCGTAGGTTCCAATTCTTGGGCTCCCCCTTGGCCCAATTCTTGTTGAAAAATAGTGACAATAGCACATTTAAGCTGCTTCCAAATCCATAATTTCCGTTTAGATTAAGATTCAGCAGAAGAAGAGCGACTAAACACAGACAAAAACGCAACATTGCAAAAGCTGGGAATAGATCAGGAAGGCAGGGGAGGAGGGAAGAACTCAGACTCTAGCAGATATGACACCATGATCCTCTTCTCTCCTATCTCCTCCACTGGGTCTACGCAGCACCCCAGAACATAGCTGACCTTCTTAGTCAGCCTGTTGAGTCTTTTCCTGTTGGCAGTTGTGATGCTGCTGCACCAGCAGACCAATCCTTAAGATAAGATAAGATAAGATAAGCCTTTATTAGTCCCACAATGGGGAAATTCCAGGATTGCAACAGCACAGGGATAGCAACACTCAGAGCAACAATCAGAAGGCAAGAAAAAAAAGCAAGAGCAGCTAATATACATATGTACATACTACTATAAAGCAATACAGTGCGGAGCATTGTAGCTAGATGGAATAAATATGTAGATATATAAACACCCACAGTACGGAGCATTGCAGCTAGATGGAATAAATATGTAAATATATCAACACACACAGTGCGGAGCATTGTAGCTAGATGGAATAATATGTAGATATATAAACACACAGTGTGGAGCATTGTAGCTAGATGGAATAAATATGTAGATATATAAACACCCACAGTACGGAGCATTGCAGCTAGGTGGAATAAATATGTAAATATATAAACACACACAGTGTGGAGCATTGTAGCTAGATGGAATATATGTAGATATATAAACACACAGTGCGAAGCATTGTAGCTAGATGGAATAAATATATAGATATATAAATATAAACACACCCAGTGCGGAGCATTGTAGCTAGATGGAATAAATATGTAAATATATAAACACACACAGTGCAGAGCATTGTTGCTAGATGGGATGAAACAGCACAATCGTCTACTTAGTTATCCTACATGGTATGATTATGTGCCCATACATATTCTCACCCTCCATAGCGACCGGTATTTTCCTAGTTGTATGCCGGAGGGGACCATTGTGTAAGTCTGTTGCATCTTTTGCATTCAAAGCTATTAGGTTGTTACGTCTTTTTGCTATCTCTGCGAGCAGCCCTGCTTAGGTGGTACAGTCTGACAGCCGTTGGTAGGGAGGACCTGTGAAACCTCTCGGTTGTGCACCTGGGATGATGTAGTCTGCTGCTAAATGAGCTCCTCAGTGCATTCAATATGTCCTGCATAGGATGGAACTCGGACTCCAGCAGAAATGACAGTTTAGCCACTGTCCTTCTCTCTCCTATCTCCTCCACCGGGTCAAGGCGCTGCCCCAGGACAGAGCTAGCTTTCTTGATCAGTTTGTTCAGTCTCTTCCTATCGGCTGCGGTTATGCCACTGCCCCAGCAGACCACTCCAAAAGTGATGGCTGATGCCACCACCATGTCATAGAATGTCTTCAGCAGCGCCCCTTGTACACCAAAAGACCTGAGTCTCCTCAGTAGTTACTTCAGGACTTCCCAAACTTTTCAGCCTGCGACCCAAATAACGGTGACAGAGACTGGCAACCCCCACTATCCCCAGGGGTGAGTCATACATAAGAAACGTGCACACAGTTTGATATACAGTATCTGTGGATTCATTTAACTGCAAAGCATATTTCCCTTTCTTCAATCTGTCAGTCAGCTGACACTTTATGTCCTGGGCCATGTCAATGATGCGCTGGCACTTCTTCCAGCTCCCGCGCCTGTTTATCCCCATGCATGGTCTGACTCACAGCAATAGCAGCAGGTTTTATTAGGGTTTCTCCAGTTGTGTGTGGCTTTTTTTTTACCTGTGCAATTAAATATGACACCTCATATGATGCTTTTTGAGATTTGGTAGTGGTTGTTGTTTGGTTAGCTATGACTTTCTTTTGGCCTTGCAATTTTCTCTCCTTTTAGCAGAAAAAATCTGTTGGTTTAGCAGCAAGAGAAGGGTGCTTAGTGTTCAAGTGTCTGAGCATTTTTAGGGGCTTTAAACTCTCATGTGCAATCACCTCGGTGCACTCTACACATGGGGGATATTGTAGGCTACTTCACTGATAGCGATGCATGAATCCATACTTAATATATTCTTGTCGATACTTGCGACACTTGGAGGAATGCTGCTCCGACTGCTTGTGGAGCCCTTTATGGTGCTGTCCTTTTCCTCCTCCCCCTCCTCCTCCTCCTCCTCTTCTTCCCCCTGCACCAGAAGTCGATGGCCTTTATGACGTCATAAAGGCCGTCCTCTGCTGCCATCTCCGCTGGCCTCTCTGCTTTGTCTTTGGTCGGCATTGAGCAACGTTTTATTTTTAAAGATAAAATCCTGGGCTTAAAATTCAATTCATTTCAAGTTTATTTATATAGCGCCATTTCACAGCAGTCATCTCATAGCACTATCAACTGTTGGGGAAACCCCCACAATTGCAGAAAGATCCCAGCAATCAGGCGATTCCCTGTGAGCAAGCACTCGGCGATGGTGGAAAGGAAAAACTCCCTTTTAGCAGGAAGAAACCTCCAGCAGAATCAGGCTCAGGGAGGGGCAGTCATCTGCTGCGACTGGCTGGGGGGTGAGGGGATAGAGAAGAAGAAGAAAAGAATAGTCATGTAGACAGCAAACAGCATGACAGGGTTCAGGTTCAGGTTCAGATTACTTTATTTGTACCCCTAGGTAGTTTTGTTTTGCAGGGGACTCAATCTATGGGAGAGAACAAACAGATGTTAATGACCAGCAAAAATATTTCATTGAGAGTGAAGAAAGGAGTGAAGCCCAGTGAATTGTTGGAGGTCCCCCAGCTGTCTGAACTGATTAGCAGCATAACTAAAGGAGGGTTCAGGGGCTCCTGATCCCATCCTAATTATAGGCTATATCAAAAAGGAAGGTTTTAATCCTATTCATAAAAACAGAGATCGAGTCTGACTCCCGAATCCAAATTGTCATGTCACGAGCTGGGTCCAATGTTCTGCCGGACTCAGTCTCATGGCTCTTTTGTTGTATTTTGACATATTTATTTGTTGCATTTTTGGTGCCTTCCTTGAGTTGCCACTACTTTCTATTTGTCTGTTTATGTTTCAGTTTGTGTTGGCTGTGTTTTGCTTCATTTGTAATTATGTTCTACTCTGTAATTGGGTTGGTTATATTCATTCTTTGGGTTGACAGCTGTCAGGTAGCATTTCCGGGTTTGTGTTGGCGCTGCCTGTCAAGCTATCAGCCGCTCCTCCCTGACCGCTCATTACTACTAGCTGATTCCAGTTATTGATTGTTGATTTCTTCTCCTACTCAGGTGAACCCACACCTGTTATCACTCATGTTGTCATTTCACCTTCTACTAAAGCTCAGTCTGTTCACTTAGTACTCGCCACTACATTGTATGTTCATCCCCTGAGTACTCCTCAGGACATTTCTCCTGTAATCCTGTTTCCTCATCTCCTCCTGAGCTTGACGGCTCAGGAGCACATTCTTGTATAAGTTAATTTTATTTTTGCATTTTGTGTTCTTTGCACTTTTTGGACTTGTGTTAATTTTTAATAAATGCCAAATATCATCCAGCGCTTGGGTTCGTCTCTCCTGCCTCATAGAGGCGAACATGACATGACAGCTGGTTCCAAAGGACAGGAACTTGATAACTGAAGGCTCTGCCTCCCATTGTACTTTTGGAGATTCTAGGTATTACAAGTAATCCTGCATTTTGGGAGCGTACTGTCTGTTAGAATGATAGGATAGTATCCGATCTTTTAAATGAAAAGGGGCCTGATTATTTAGAGTTTTGTAAGTGAGAAGAAGGATTTTAAACTTAATTCTAAATTCTATGGGAAGCCAATGAAGGGAGGCCAGAACTGGAGAGATGTGATCTCTCTTTCTAGTACCTGTTAAAACTCTTGCTGCAGCATTTTGGATCAGATGAAAACTTTTTAAAGATGTTTTAGGGCAGCCTGATAATAAAGAGTTAAAATAATCTAATCTAGAGCTAAAAAAAAGTGTGGATTAGTTTCTCAGCATCACTCTGAGACAAGATGCTCCTAATCTTGGCAATATTATTCAAATGATAGAAGGCAGTCTTGGAAACAAGTTTAATATGTTAATTAAAGAACAGATCTTGATCAAAAATAACTCCAAGGTTCCTCACAGAACTATTAAGAGAAAGAGTAATCACATCCAAACTAAGAGTTTGATTTGGAAGGGTATTTCTAAAGTTTTTTAGACCAACTGAAATGACTTCAGTCTTATCTCTCTCTCTCTTCTCTATCTTGTCATCCAAGCTTTGATTTCATTAAGACAAGCCTCTAATTTGGCTAATTGATTATGGTCATCTGGCTTCATTGACAAGTATAATTGTGTGTCAGCTGCATAACAATGAAAATGTATGCAGTGTTTTCTTATAACGTTGCCTAGAGGAAGGATATATAAACTAAAAAGAACAGGGCCTAGCACAGATCCCTGTGGAACTCCAAGACTGAGCTTTGAGTTTGAAGAAAACTCATTACTGACATGAACAAACTGGAACCTATCAGATAAACAAGATTTAAACCACTGCAGCGAAGTTCCATTAAGTCCAACAAGGTGTTCTAGTCTATCAAATAAAATATTATGATCGATAGTGTCAAAAGCTGCACAAAGGTCTAAAAGGACAAGTACAGAAACAAGTCCATTTGTCATGCACTGGCCCTCGCGGGCCAGCATAAGATGCACACAGAGTCACCAGTGAATTTTAGTGAGTTTATTTACGGTGAAAAGGTGTTAGCACAAGCTGCTGAGATACTGACAGGAGTCTACACAGAACAGGAAGCATAGGGCTATACAGCACACTATAGGTCCAGAGCAGGAGACAGTCACACACAGTCAGGCTTGGTAATACTAACACACTGGCTGCTAAGGCAGGGACTTACAGATCATTATACGCCGGGAGGAATAAGGCTAATGTAGCACACTTACTGGTACCGGTGAAAGACGGTCAAGCCCAAGGCAGCCGAGGTGTGAAAACAGTCCAGGCAACCGCAACGTGACGGTGGGTGAACAATTAAACGACCAGATTGGCGATCAGTTAGCGATCAGACACTGCTGCGTCCTAACGACGCCAGTGCTCAGCTTAAATAGACAAGGTACTAATGACAATGATGACACACAGCTGGCCGACCGTTGACAGGCGGAAACCCCACCGAGCACTTTCACAATAAGAGCCCGGAGAGGCCAGAATACTGCCCGCAGCTGTCAAGGCCGGCAGCGAGACATAACTTTAACCCGAGCGCGATCAGAACCAACGCTCGGGTCATAACACCATTATCAGTAAGGAGGTCATTAGTGACCTTTACTAAAGCTGTTTCAGTACTGTGATGGACTCTGAACCCAGATTGAAACTCTTCAAATAAACCATTTTCCTGCAAGTGGTCAAATAATTGCATGGCAACAACTCTTTCTAAGGTTTTTGAATTGAAAGGCAGATTAGAGATTGGTCTGTAGTTAGCTAAAACTCCTGGATCCAGCATTGGCTTTTTAAGTAAGGGTTTAATTACAGCATTTTTAAAGGCCTGCGGTACATAGCCTAATGTTAATGAAGAATTGATTATTTGAAGAACAGGGCTACCAATAAATGGGAAGACTTTTTTAAATAACCTGGTAGGAATAGGGTCTAAAAGACAAGTTGAAGGCTTGGATGAGGAAATTATTTTATCTAACTCTAAAAGGTCAGTTGCAGTAAACTCATCCAAACAGATATCAACTGAAGGAGTTGTATTAGTTACTGTAGTTAAGTTAATGGTGGGAAGGATCTGACTGATTTTATCTATGATAGATGAAATTTTATTATTGAAAACGTTCATAAAGTCCTGACTAGCAAGTTCTAAGGGAATGCTAGATTTGACAGAGTCCTGACTCTTTGTCAGCCTGGCAACAGTGCTGAAAATAAACCTGGGATTATTCTTGTTCTCTTCTATTAATCCGGAATAATAACTTGTTCTAGCTTTCCTAAGAGATTTTTTATAAATTAGAAGTTGATTTCTCCAAGCTAAATAGATTTCATCTAATTTAGTGGAGCATCGTTTTCTTTTTAATTGACGAGTCTTCAGTTTTAAGCTACGAGTTTCTGTGTTGAATCAAGGAGTCAGAAATCTCTGATTAGACTTTTTCTTTTTTTTAAATGGGCCACCATGTCTAGAGTCTGATGCAGAGAAGCTGTAACACTATCTACCATGCTGTCAATTACAGAAGGACCAAGCTCTACATAGCTTATCTCCATTGTGTTGACACATGGCATTAATGAAACAATCTGCTTAAATTTGGTAATAGCATCATCTGATCAACATCTACTGTAGTAATATTTTTCTTTAGGAGCCAAATAGTCAGAAAAAGTAAGATCAAAACTTAACAGATAATGCTCTGACAGTACAGGGTTATGAGGAGACACTACCAGATTTTCTATTTCTATGCCGTTTGTCAGAACAAGGTCCAACGTGTGGTGGAGATAATGGGTAGAATTTCCTACTTTCTGAGAAAACCCCGAGTCTAATATTGAATTAAATGCCATATTAAGGCAATCACTATCTACATCTACATCTATATTAAAGTCCCCTACTATAATTATTCTACCCGATTGTAGCACTAAGTCCGCTAAGAACTCAGCAAATTCAGATAAAAGCTCTGAGTAGGCTGAGGGAGGACGATAAACTATGACAAATAAAATTGGGTTTAACCTAAAATTGCTAAAATGCCCAATACTGAATACCATGCCCTCAAAGGAATTATAATATGTTTTTTTGCTTTACATTAACTAGTAATTTGGAATGGCAAATTGTTGCTACTCCTCCTCCATGACCAGAACTTCTGGGAGTTTGACAGTTTAAATAACCAGAAGGAGTTGATTCATTTAAACCAACATAATCGTCTTGCCCTAACCAAGTCTCTGTAAGGGATATTAAATCAATCTGATGATATCAGATTATGGACTAGCAGAGACTTGGGAGTTAGAGACCTAATATTTAACAAACCGCATTTAATTTTTAAATTATGAGGAGGAACAGAGGCCAAGTCATTAGATTTAGAGGCTACGTGTTTAATTTGGATTTTATCAACTTTTTGTTTAATCACTTTGGGATGCTTATACATTATATTTTTATTGACTTTAGAGGGAGTAGACAGTGATTCTCTGGTGGGGAAGACAGGGGCTAAGTTGAGAGGTGGCGGATGGAGAAAAGCTCCAGAGAGGCGTGTAAGACTGCGACTCTGCTTCCTGGTCCCAACTCTGAGTTGTCAAGGTTTTGGAACTTTGGATAAAAACAATGCCAGATTGTTAGATAAAATGAGACGCACCATCCAAAGTGGGATGGATGTCGTCTCACCTAATAAGGGTAGGTTTTCCCCAAAATGAGTTCCAATTGTCTATGTAGCCCACATTGTTTGCAGGACACCACACAGACAGCCAGCGGTTGAAGGATGACATGAGGCTAAACATGTCATCACTGGTCAGGCTGGGGAGGGGCCCAGAGAATACTACAGAGGCAGACATCGTTTTGGCAAAGTTACACACTGATTTCACACTAAGTTTTGTAACTTCTGACTGCCAGAGTCGGATGTTGTTAATGCCGGCGTGGATAACAATTGTGGAGTATTTACAGTTACCTTTTTTTTTCACGTTTACTTAACCAGGTAAGATCCCATTGAGATTAAAACCCTTTTTTTCAAGGGAAACCTGGGCAAAACTTTTCGCTAGCATTTTCAAATTTGACTCGATGTCACCTGCTCTGGCCCCGGGAATGCATTTGACTATGGCTGCTGGAGTCTCTAGGTTCACGTCTCTGACTATAGATGTTGAGCTGAGCTGCAGGCCACGCCCTCTCTGCCTGAGTGCTTCGGGTCTGGGTGTGCCGCCCAGCCTGAAGGCAGTTGGTTGATTGCACCAGGTGGGAATGATCTGGTGATTAAGGGAGTTTGGAGGCAGTTACTCACAAGGCAGTGGGGAGTATGCAGTGGGTGAGAGAAATGGTTGGAGAGTCTGGACTTGGGAAAAGGAGACTGCAGGACTAAAGCTTGTTTCAAGCAAGGAAGAAGGAGCCGGTTAGCGTTCATTTGTGATATGTGTCTTTGTAGCTGCATTTGGAAAATCATCTGATCTAATTTAGGTTAAATGTGATGTATTAAAAAATTATGTGATTGAAATGTAAGTTAAGATGTCATATATTTAATATCATGTGAGTTTAAAAGTATAGTTAAAAATGGAGTGTATTTTAAAAGAGTCAAAAGTTAAAAGCTGCTAAAGTTGTAAGGTTAAAAATCATTATTGAACAGTGTTTTAAGATGTATTTAGTATTTGGGGTGCTTTAGATGTGGGTATTTTCTACTTATTTCAAGATTAATTTTTAGTAGTTTAAAAATTGAGTATTTGATTTTGGGTTATGTTGATTTATTATGGGTTCTTGGGTTACATTTTCCTTGACCTTCTATTTGTGTCTGTATTTAAAGGTTTTTCTGTGCTTAGCCTTGATGACTTTTCAAGATAAAATGAAAGAAAAGGAAAAAGTTGAGTCTTGGTCATTGAGTGACTTCCAGTTCTATCTTCCGAAGCAAGCTTCCCGTTCAAGTGGGGGAAACTGCTGGTCAGACCTCACAAGAGTGAGGGCCACTTGACATTAGAGTCACCAATGATCAGAGTTTTTTCCTCAGCGTGTGTGTCGCTGAGCGGGGAATAGCAATTAGAAACATGAACAGGTTGGTGGTAAACCTGTGGCTTGTGACTATACTTCCTTCTTGCCGTCACCCACCCGTTCTCTCCTGGCTGCTCAGGAGAGGTGGTTGCCGGGGGACGGCTAGCAGACCCTATGCTATGACGTTCCGTTGCAGCTAAGGGGAGTCCGTCATTATTAACTGGCGCTGATGGTGTTTCAAAGAAGCGGAGCCGGGATTCCAAATCACACAACCTCACCTTGAGCGCCTCAAAAAGACAACATTTATTACATTTACCATTATCACTAAAAGAGGCAGAGGTGTAGCTAAACATCTGACACAGAGAGCACACCAGAGGAGAAGGGGAAAGAGAGCAGAGCGCTAATAGCCATAGCTAGTGGCTAACCCAAAGCTAACACAAACATCGATGAAAGGTGAACAGAAGGCTGAAAAGGGTGATTAGGTGACACTGAGTGCACACACAGGTGCAGAAGGCTTGTTAAACAGCAATGAGAGGTGACAGTAGATGGAAAAAAGTGATTAAAATGCAATTAAAGGCAATAATCCTGAGAGTGAGGAGAGCTAAGCACAAAGCAAACCACACCAGACAGCAACACAGGAAATGATGATACGTTACCACAGAAACAGCATGGTATAGCGTAGTGTGTTGATTTGAGCTGTTCAGACAAAAAAATCTACTGGTGCACACTGACCTGTGTGTGACCTGTAACGTTTACTGTGGCACAGTTAAAGTGACATGTCACCTGTGTAATCACCTCAGGACGATTCTGAAAATCATCTCCCAACCTCACCTCAGCATCTCGGGACCCCCAATTTGGGAATCTCTGGCTTACATGATAGTTGATGCTACCGCATAGTCACAGAAGGTCTTCAGGAGTTCCTCTTGTACTCCAAAAGACTAGAGTCTCCTCAGAAGCAACAGCCTGCTCTGCCCCTTTTTGTAAAGTGCATTAGTGTTGTATGACCAGTCCAGTTTGTTTTTCAGGTGAACACCCAGGTACTTGTAAGATGTCACCATCTCAATGTCTGTTTCCCTGGATGTTTACCAGTGCTGTGGAAGAGGGTGTCCATGCCTGTGGGAGAACACCACTAGTTCCTTGGTCTTCTCTGCGTTGATCTGGAGGCAGTTTCGTGGGCACCAGTCCAAAAAGTCCTGAGTCAGTCCTCTGTACTCCGAGTCATCCCTATCAGAGATAAGACCAGCAATTGCAGAGTTGTCAGAGAACTTCTGCAGGTGGCAGTTCGGAAACAGACATTGACAGTTTTACTTTGTGGACACAGTAAGGGCTAAAACTAAAATATATGGCCTATGGTATTGCAATACTCAATCTACAGTATCATATCACAATATGATAGTATTGCATTGTGACTCAAGTATCGTGATAGTATCATATTGTGAGGTCTCTAGTTATTCCCACCCCAAGTATGGACAGTGCACAAGTGAATCACGTAGTGGAAGAGAAAGCAAATAAAGACTGGAGTCAAAACAGCACTGGACTTAAATTCCAATTTTTTACATTTAGTGCTGAATCCGTGTACTATGTGTTCTTTCAATATGTTGCTTCTGAAATTAAAACAGAACAACTGGAATAACTGTTTTATGATTTTGACCTTGTCAAAATAAAATCAGAATTGAGCCAAAACAGGACAGTGGATCTGATGTCCTTAGTTTTGTGTGTGTGTGTGTGTGTGTGTGTGTGTGTGTGTGTGTGTGTGTGTGTGTGTGTGTGTGTGTGTGTGTGTGTGTGTGTGTGTGTGTGTGTGTGTGTGTTGGCCATAACCAGAAGTGCATTTATCTTTTTGTCATATTCAGATTTTTATTATTCTGTTCTCCTTTTTTAAATATCCAATTACCTGTTGCTTTCCCCTCTAATGTTTGTTTTATTGAAATGATCACAACACAAACTGTAAAGGCATATGTTTTTTCGTAACTTCTGGCTGTGACCAAATCAATAAAATGAAAAAAAAAAAAAAAAAAAGGACTAAGGATAACAGATCTGATTTCCTGTTTTGGCTCAATTTTGTGTCATAATTTATTAGCCAGAGACTCAAGCACAGCATGAACAACACCAGAAGAACAGTCAGACTCAGGTGGTAATATTTAACACAATTTATTGTGCCACAAAACACTAACAAACAACAACAAAAACTAATCAGCAAAAAAAAATACAAGTGAGCACACTGGAGCAGCACACAGCCTGTCGAGGAGAGAAAGTGGAATGATGGAATTAACTGAGAAGGGAAAAGAGGAAAAGAGGAGGAGAGACTTACTATCAAAGCAGAGGGCCCTGCTGTGGACCCCAGTGTGTGGTGGTAGGAGCTGGTGGGGGAAATACCAGCAGGGTAAACAGGCAAAGGGAAGTTGGCAGGATGAAGTGGAACAGAAGGTAGACCTGGGTGGAGTAGGAGTTGTCTTGATGATGAAGAGGTTCAGGTGAGCGTGCGCAGCCCCGGAGTAACACACCACTGAGATGGCAGCAACTTGAAGAGGAGAAGACACAAAGGTTAAACAACAGGGAAGAACAAACACCATACAACTTAACGTTAGTTGCTTGGCAGCAATACCCACAGACCAGCGAAGAAGCATTCATAGACTGGCTCTTTTAAAGCTGGCAGATGAGGAAGCACCAGGTGTGCACAATCATGCAGGTAGGCGTAATCAACTCCGGAGCTGGAAAACAGGCAAAAGGAAGAAACACAGAAGGGGAGGGGAGCACGCTCATCTGATCATCACATTTTGATTTTATTTTGACTAAACCAAAGCCATCCATCCATCCATCCATCTTCTTCCACTTAATCCTTTTCAGGTCGCCGGGGGGCTGGAGCCTATCCCAGCATCTTTGGGCGAGAGGCAGGATACACCCTGGACAGATCGCTGTCCATCGCAGCTATATAACCGCTATTTCTGCTTGTTCAGTTTTCATTTAAGAAACAAAAGAAAGAAAGAAAGAAAGAAAGAAAAAGAAAAATACAGGATTGTGCCTCCTCCTATCCCTCGCCCTTCTTCATTAGGTTCTGAGTGCTGTGAAATTGAGGCACAGCTTGTCACTGTATTTGAATCAGTACACCAAGTCATTTTGGGAGATCAGGAAAAAAATGATTGACGTTAGCTTGGTGAGACTGCTGAGTTGTTTTTTTGAGAAATGAGGGAACATTTTGAACCATAAATAGCTAATATGTACTTTGTGAATAAGAGAGTGCAGGGAGGGTGGAGTGGGTGGAGACGAGTGTTAGGGGTGATTTGTGACAGAAGGGTAGCAGCAAGAGTGAAAAGGAGGATTTACAAAACGGTAGTGAGACCTACTATGATGCGTGGTTTGGAGATGGTGGTGCTGACAAAATGAAAGGAAATGGAGCTGGAGGTGGCAGAGTTGAAAATGCTAAGATTTTTATTGGGAGTGACTAGGATGGACAGAATCAGAAATGAGTATATCAGAGGGACAACTCAGGATGAGCGGTTTGGAGACAAAGAGGCAAGGATGAGATGGTTTGGACATGTGCAGAGGAGGGATAGTGGATATACTGGACAAAGGATGTTGAAAATGGAGCTGCCAGGCAGGAGGAAAAGAGGAAGACCACAGAGAAGATTTGTGGATGTAGTGAAGGAGGACATGGAGAGGGTTGGTGTTACAGAGGAAGATGTAAGGGATAGGGTGAGATGAAGACAGATGATCCACTGTGGAGACCCCTAAAGGGAGCAGCTGAAAGAAGAAGAAGAAGAAGAAGAAGAAGAAGAAGAAGAAGAAGAAGAAGAAGAAGAAGAAGAAGAAGAAGAAGAGGAAGAAGAAGAAGAAGAAGAGGAAGAGGAAGAAGAAGAAGAAGAAGAAGAAGAAGAAGAAGAGGAAGAGGAAGAAGAAGAAGAAGAAGAACTTTGTGAATAAGTCTATTTTGTTTCTCCTTAAGGAAGCCTGATGGTTAAAACTCGAGATATGAACTCACTATAGCAACATGAAAGCAGCTGGAACTTGTCAGTTTAGCCTTTCATCAGTTTTTACTGCAGTGAGGATCAGCGTGAGTCGACTGAGGGGTCACATGAGGATAAATCTTTTCTTAATGCATAATTCATATACAAGCTCTATGATGTTTTTGCAAGCACTGATTCCCTGAGCTTTTCAGAGTTTGAAACATACTATGCTGCACCTTCATCTCTGAACTAAAGAATATGATTTTTTTTTAAAGTAGACATGCAATTTCATTGTTATTCCTCATCATTAACTAAGTATTTCTGAGACCCATGCTTGAGTTATATTCAAGTTCTGGTTCAGCTCTTTCCTTTGATAATACTAATACATCTAAAAAGAATATCACGATTCAGTAATTCAGTTCAAAGAATCAAGAGTTTAAAAAGTCTTGAAATAGTTCACTTGACAGTATGTGTGATTAATTTGGAAAGTATGAAAGTTTAGATTTTAATTTAATTATTATAAAAATAACTTTTTCACACTATTTTTTGAGCTGCACTAGTAACTAGATATCTGTTTGTCTGTACTTCAGATGGATCATGTTTGTTCTGATGCTATGACAGCACTCTTTGTCTAACACCCCTCCTGAGATTTAAAAAAAAAAAGAATTAAGCAGAGCTGCTCCAGTTTTTGTGCTCCGCACTTATGTTCCTCTCGATTCAAGATAAATATTTTTCTGCTGTGACCTTAAAATAGCAATGCAGATGACACATTTCTGCATTACCACTAGCGATAAGTATGATGGGCTGTCAGTGGGTCGCCTTAGTGAAATGTAGCGTCCCAAATCCCCTCTCAGCTGTACTAATCTAATGTGAGAAGTGGGATGGAGGGGGGAGGCTTCTCACCCAAAGACCAGCAGCTAAAGTAACTGATGCCATAACCTGCAGAGAGGAGGTTGTAGCAAGGTTCACACAAGGTAAGGTGATAGAGAGAGGGAGCTTACACCTTACAGCAACTATTCTGTATGAGATGCTGAGAAATGGTGCACTGCAGAAACTCCAGGCAGAGTGATTGATCCTCCTGGCAATAGTTCTAAATTTGGGCCACTCTGCTCCTCAAAATAGAAAAAAAAAACTTTTAAAAAATAAACAGAAAAATCAAAAGTGACATGAAATGTTAAAGTTTAAAAATCTGAAGCACTACTAGAGGAATCTGTCAGAGATCTGTTTGATGATAACTGTGATTTAATCTTTTTCTCATGACTGTACCATGGGTGTGCTTACATCAAAGGCAATGCAGACTTTTGCCTTGCTGCACAAAACAGATGTGTCCTGTCCTGACTGACCAATGGGAGACCCCCGTTATTCATTTCTGCTTTCAACAGTGACCAAAATTCTAAACAAACCATAGCTGATTTCTATGTTGTTGAAGTCCAAGATATGTTTGAAACATTATCTGCCTATCAGCATTTATGTAGAACTGTTCTTCCAACATTTGCAATTTGGTCAGAGCACATACATTTTGCAGTCATCCTCCATGCAGCACTTCTGGTTCCAGTGCAAAGTGACTCTGTCATTATTTGAAGATGAGAACAATTAGGATGAAGGGTAATACACATTTTTAAAACATCTAGATAGTTTTTATCAGGGGTTAGTAGTGCTGTAAATCAGTGGTCTCTTATGCAAGAGATGTGAGTTCATACCCCTTGTTTGCTCTCCATGAGCCATCAACTGACCTTGGTGTCACTCAAGCCCGTATGTTTTGTGCACAGACTGGGGGCACTCTCCCAATGAGGCCAGGTTATCCATGCAATGGTTAAAGAGATTGTCCCCTTCCGTCCTGTACTCACATTGTTTTTAGCTCAGCTGGACCTAACCCTCCCAGCACAATTTGGTTGAAAAAAAAAAAAATGTTGAAAAGACAGCTTTGCCAGCCATGTGAAAAACATCCAGATTTGGTTGAAAAGTGAAAGATGAAAAGGTGCATTTTTCAGATCACTGAAAAGACGTCTTCATATTGACGTCTCTGTATGGTCTAAATTTGGTTGAAAAACGAGGATGAAAAGCCATCTTTTTTATTTTTTATTTTTTTGATTTTGTATACTTTATTGATCCCCAGAGGGGAAATTGAGGGCATCCACCTGAATGGATGAAGCAGCCACGGTCTTAAGGACATTGAAAAGATGTCTTTATATAAGCATCTCTGTATTGTCTAAATTTGGGTGAAAAGTGAAAGATGAAAACCTGCCTTTTTAAGGTCGTTAAACAACATTAGGTAGTAACCAACATTCATCATCGGATCCTTTTGGGTTGTGTGTATAAGGTGAACCAACACAAGCATCATCCATCACAGCACCTGGGGCTTCATGAATAAATGGTATGCACATACAAAAACACAGCTTACGCTGATTTTCACGCACACAGTGGGATGTATAAAAACCAAATGTGACATGAGAATCTGCGGGCTGAGCCGCAAAGTTCCCACATGCCATGAGAAGTTGTGGGCTGTCCGCAAAATTCTGTTTGACTCTATCAGGTGGGTCTGTTAAACTACAAAAACAGCTGAAACTCACAGAATGTGTTAAAATAACATTTCTACTTCAGTTAAAAGGATTTGTCTACGAATTAGTGGTTGAAAAACATGATTAGAATTATTACGTGATTTATCTCCATAACTTGACTTATTGAGTGCAGTGAAACCCCATTGAATAACTAATTTTCCTCAGATATAACCTGCCTCATTCATGGTCCAAAACCAGTGCCACTGGAAACTGGATCCCATCTGTAAATGTGACATAGAGGTAAACATTTTTTTTTACTATACTTTTTACTTTTTTTTTAACTATACATAGTTGACTCACAAGGCAACGCGCATAGATCCATCGATCCTGGGAGGAATTCTGTTCAACAACAGAATTCTGCACAGTGGCGCAGTGGTTAGCACCGCGGCAGCACAGTTTACCCTCGGCCGGGGGATCGCGGGGATCATGAGATCGTGGGTTTGATCCCAGCCCCCGGCCAACAGTGATCTGTGTGGAGTTTGCATGTTCTCCCCATGTTTGCGTGGGTTTACTCCGGGATTTCTCCGGTTTCCTCCCACATGCCAAAACATGCAGGTTAGGGAGTTAAGGGGCGCTTGCACACGTAGCGACCGGCAGCTGGTGGCTTGTCACCGGACTGCAGAACAAATCTACCTACGGGTACAAAATAAGTCAAAAAAAAAAAATGCCCTTTAATCAAGCCCCAGCTCCAGCGCAATACATGCCAAGGCAACAAGAAGCCCCTGACCGCAGACTACTTGGAGGCAACTGGATTGCAGATCCCTGCAGGTGAACCCCAGCAGCTGCTGCGGTGACATTTGCAGCTGTATAGGAGTAAAGAGATGTTTCCATAGTCTAAAATATCTCTGTTTGGAGATTACAATCTGGAAATAAACGGCTTCTCCCTAGCTGTCATGCATAATTTGGATTCTGACACAGATTTGGTTTGTAACTATAAATTCAACTTTAAGATTGGAGTGGTATTTTCTTTATTTTAGTAACTTATTTTAGTAACATCACATCTGTCTATGTGGATTACTGAGGACTTTCTTACAGCATTTTCTTTCCGCGTGTCAGTTCTGTAGGAACTGTATGTGTTCTGTAGGAAACCATACATAACAACCTCAAATTATATTCAATAAGCAGAAAAAAAGCAGAGGAAATTGACCACTGTCCATTCATCTGGATTCATGTGCTTTAATAATGTGTAACCACGGCGTAGCTATAGGTGGTTCTGGCCGGCATTTGCCCACTGTAGTGCACTGAATAGGCCACAACTTAGTGTTGCGTTTTGTGTTGCTTTTACTTCACCATTGATCTTCATCCTGACAGACAGTTACAGTGCAAGCGTGACTTACAGCTCAAACTTCTAAGGTATCTGCTAAGGTTCAACCAAGGTCTAAACAGAACATATTAACCCTATAAACATTATCAATCAATCAATCAATCAACTATTTATAAAGCACTTTAAAAGCAACACTCGCTACACAAAGTGCTGTACAGCAAGAGAACATAAAAGCAGGGCACTAACACAAAGGGCGCTAACACAAGAACCAAAGTTAAAAAAAAAAAAAAATCATAAATAAAATAAAAAGTAAAATAAATAAAAATCCATTTCATTCAATAAAATCAATGTCTCATACTGGGTCGAAGCCCAAGGAGTAAAAATGTGTTTTAAGATGTGTTTTAAAAATGGACAGTGAAGGTGCTTGTCTAATGTCCAGGGGTAAATCATTCCATAACCTGGGGGCCATGATCGAAAAGGCTCTGTCCCCTCTGAGCTTGCGCCTCGCCTTTGGTACCTCTCAAAAGCAGCTGTTCAGCTGACCTAAGGGACCGGGTGGGAGCGTAGGGATGCAGAAGCTCAGAGAGGTAAGGTGGAGCAAGACCATTCAAGGATTTAAAAACAAATAAAAGAATTTTAAAATGAACTCTAAAATATACGGGCAGCCAGTGGAGTGAAGCTAAGATGGGTGTGATGTGATCTCTTCCATGTGCACCTGTTAAAAGACGAGCAGCGACGTTTTGAACCAGCTGCAGACGGGAAAGAGATGACTGGCTGACACCGGCGTAAAGTGTGTTACAGTAATCCAGCCAAGATGAAATAAAAGCATGGATATACTGTTTCCAAGTGTGGTCTAGAGAGAATGGGTTTTACTTTTGCTAAACGCCTTAGATGAAAGAAGCTGGATTTTACCACAGAACGAATCTGCGTGTCTAATTTAAAATCATCGTCCATGATAAAACCAAGGTTCCTAGCTGTGGATTTAACATAAGGAGTAAGGGGGCCCAAGTATACAGGAAGGGACTCACAGGGGCGACTAGGTCCAAACACTATCACTTCGGTCTTCTTATCATTAAAATTTAGGAAGTTTAGGGCCATCCAAGACTTTATGTCTTCGGTGCACGCCAGGAGTGAGTTTACTGATGAGGCAGCTTTTTGTTTTAGAGAGACATAAATCTGACAGTCATCGGCATACAGGTGGAAAGAGATACCATGCTTTTTAAAAACGGAACCCAGTGGAAGTATGTACAGAGAAAAAAGCATGGGCCTTAGAATTGACCCCTGTGGGACCCCGTAAGGCAGAGGAGCAGAAGAGGATTCAAACCCAGACATGCTAACTTTAAAAGTCCTGTCTGACAGATAGGATCTAAACCAGTTGAGAGCAATGCCACAAATGCCCATTAGGTGTTGCAAACGGGAAATTAAAACATGATGGTCCACTGTGTCAAAGGCAGCAGTTGAATCAAGTAGCACAAGAACAGCATATTCACCTGAATCACATGCCAAGAGAATATTGTTAAAAACTCTTAACAAGGCTGTCTCTGTGCTATGAAGAGCTTTGAAACCAGATTGAAAAATCTCCAGAATACCGTGTTCATCCAGAAAATATTTCAGCTGCATATAGACAATTTTCTCTAAAATGTTTGAGAGAAATGGCAGCTTGGAAATAGGCCTAAAATTTGCCAACATGGTATGATCGAGATCAGGTTTCTTAATCAAGGGCTGTACTACTGCATGTTTAAAATTTGCAGGAACCACACCAGATGACAGGCTGCTGTTCAAGATGGCGAGAACTGACTGGCCTATACTGGGAAGCACCTCTTTAAAAAGTCTAGGAGGGACAGCATCACAGGAAGACCCTGAGGGCTTAATGTGGCCAACCACATCCTCTGAAAACAATAGAGTCACAGGTTCAAACTGATCAAAAACAGCAGAACAAGGGACAGAGACAGAGGGATCAGAGGCAGGAGGTGAGATGAGAGCCCTGGTGGTGGCCGCCTTATCAATAAAAAAGTTCATAAAATCATTGCATAACTCAGAGGAAGCCTCCAAACAGTCAGTCTGTGGGGTATTAAGAACAGAGTCAATGGTGTTAAATAAAACACGTTGATTATGACAATGAGATAAAACAATGTTAGCAAAATATTTGCTTTTTCCTGCTTGACAGTATTTTGATACTGATGGTGTATTGTGGTGTATTGATTATGGTCAATGCACCACATTATCCCCCTTTTCAACTGAGGATTACACCTTAAAGTTTGACTTACCATATCACTATGGACTTCAGTAGTATGTGCTAACCAATGCTTAACTGTAATTTTTGCTTAGTCAGTCATGAGAAATAATAGATTACTTTATCTTAACCCTTATAACTTTCTTTTCAAGCATGTATGTGTAATAAATGCTCTTCAAGCTGATAAGTAACAACATTACCAATGAAATACACATTCTTATTGCATAAATCATTTGGGTGGTCTATGTACTCATGTTGAGCACCTTAAAGCCACAGGATAAGACTCAAGGGGCTCTGATTTCTGCTGAGTAGATTCAACACCTTCTTGAGAGCTACTACAGTTCTCAGGATCAAACTGTTCAACCTGTAGTTCAATACCATCCGTATCAGGTTAAGCAGTTGCTCTAGATTGCAGCTAGTCTCCATGGCATCTGTGCACTGTATCAGAGTCGCACTTTCTGACTTCCTACAACATCGGGCCAGTCTGTCTCACCACCAGTCCTGCAATCCATTTATGGGATTCTTCTCCAGTGTTTTGCAGATACACCTCATCATCCACATTGAAAAAGTGGTTTGCCGCCCTGTGGTCATGGTGCTTTTTTTGTAGATACTGTTCGTTGCACACGGTTCCCTGGGTGCAGGGTTTTAGAAAATCTAGCCTTGTGCTGATGTGTCTGTGGAGAAACAGGTCTGCTGGAGACTGTCCTGTTGTGCAGCTGGGTGTAGCAGCAGGAACAGCGAAATCTTGTCATCAATGTTCTGTCATGGGGCACATGTTTGCAAACATGTTCCACTCTTTAGTTATGTGTCTCCTTAGTTTTCATTAGTGTTTATTATGCCCTCACCGTAAGTTGTGTGTTATCCTTTGTATTACTAGTGCTATTTCCTGTCCTGCTCATCATATTTTGCTGGAAAATAGATTCGCTATCCTTTCCCTGGAACATTTCCCCCTCCTGGACGTCGATCTTCTTCCCATAGCCGCCCCTACTCCTTCAGCAGCGGCCCAAACCCACAATCCCCAGATCAAAACTACCTTAGGTGTGCCAGACTACACACCAACTTCAAAAAGAAGAGAGCGCATCCTCCCGCATCACCCCCACATTGGCACCCCGCTGCCACTGCAGCAACAACAGCAAAATTATCCACCATTTTGCAAGCCACCAACAAAGCCCCCCAGACGACACTGGTAATTGGTGATTCAATAATGAGGAACGTCAGAAGCAGGTACTGTGTCACTAAATTTTTTCTTGGGGCTAAAGTGTCAGACATTGAGGCTCTTGCCCCTGACCTATTAAATGAATACCCCTACACTAAAACTGTCATTGTGCATGTTGGATGCAACAACATCCCAGATGAAACATCAGAGATCTTAAAAAGAGACTTCAGGAGCCCTCTGTCCACTCTTATGAACTGTGGCAGACGTGTGTTTATTTCTGGGCCACTTGCTCCTTTTAGAAGAGGTTGCAATTATTTTAGCAGAACTCTCAGCCTTAATACCTGGTTTTGTTCAACATGTCCTACTTTTAACACTGGTTTTATAGACAATTTCAATATTTTTTGGAACCGCCCATCATTTATGAGGCCAGATGGCATCCATCCAAATAGACTCAGTGCACGTGTTCTAAGGGACAGTCTGTTTTATTTCATTCAGCATCTTTTAGTACAGTGACTGAAAGTTGGTGTATTAACTCACCCCGAAGTACCTAGGTCTGCCAACCAGCCCTTTTTTGCTTCCACTTCTCATATTAATCCTATTAATCCAAATAATTCTAACTGTTAAGATCAGTCTTCAATTCATAACCCCACAGAGATTGTGTCTGTCTCCCGTTACCCAAAACATTATAGCCCAAGACAAATACAACATAACTTGATAAATACACGCCTCTCGGCAGCTCCTCTTCATCCGCCACCCCTCAACTTAACCCCTGTCTTCCCCATCAGAGAATCATTGTCTGCTCCCTCCAAAGTTAATAAAAATATAAGGTATAAGTACCCCAAAGTGATTAAACAAAAAGTTAGTAAAACTCAAATTAAACATCAAGTCTCTAATTGTAATGATTTGGCATCTCTTCCTCCTCACAATTTAAAAATTAAATGTGGTTTGTTAACTCTTTGAGTGTGTTTGTCACTGAATTGCGACATAACCCCTAGTGGTCAAGAGTGGTAAATATTTTTTGTCAATAAAATAGTTCAGATTTCCAAGGCTATAACTTGAAAGTGGTAAGAGATAATGGCTTACTGTCAATTAGAAAGATGTAAAATATGATCCAAAGTTTCAGATAGGAATAAATTTATGCATCTAATTTGCATAATGTCATGGCATTGCATAATGTCACGGCACCTCTTTCAATTCCATAACTCAGTCAAAACGGGACTTTGGACGTATTTACACAATGAATAGTTCAGTCTTTTGACACCGTTTTTTTGTGCAGAGGTACCTCATCATCTTATCTTCAAAGTATATGAACAAGAAATCAGTACAATATTAAAAACAAAAAACCACAAAAAACCCCAGAAAATTCTCACTTACTTTTGACAAGGGGGGGCTGGCTTGCTGGCTGGCGCGGCCACTGTATTTTCACCAATCACGGTTGTTATTTTGCGTTCTGTCGGTCATGTTAAAGTCTCTACCACATCTCCAAAGTCTTATGATTATCCCAAATAAATTTCGCGGCTATTTTCCATGTAAAATGCCGATAAAAGTGACGGTGACCAATCGCGGACATATTAGCTTTCTGGGCTAAAATGCTAAAAACAGGAGTTCTTCTTCTTTGGTGTATTATGTGTCATCCACTGAGTCCTCCAACAGATGTCTGCCATGTTTTGAAACTGGCAAATCAGTACAAATCAGTACAAATCCCCAATGCAGGCCCCAACGCAGGCGATCATGTGAGAGTGAGATGACAGGCGCAGTGCGGCACTCTGCCACTAGGGGCACACAAATTCACACACTCAAAGGGTTAAATATTAGGTCTCTAACTCCCAAGTCTCTGCTAGTCCATGATCTGTTAATTGATCATCAGATTGATTTAATATCCCTTACAGAGACTTGGTTAGGGCAAGAGGACTATGTTGGTTTAAATAAATCAACTCCCTCTGGTTATTTAAACTGTCAAAATCCCAGAAGTTCTGGTTGTGGAGGAGGAGTAGCGACAATTTACCATTATAAATTACTAGTTAATGTAAAACAAAAACATGTTTTAATTCGTTTGAGAGCCTGGTCCTCAGTATTGGCATGTTAGCAATTTTAGGTTAAACCCAATTTTATTTGCCATAGTTTATTGTCCTCCCTAAGCCTACTCAGAGTTTTTATCCGAATTTGCAGAATTCTTAGCTGATTTAGTGCTAAAATCAGATACAGTAGAATAATTATAGTAGGGGATTTTAATATACATGTAGATGGAGATAGTGACTGTCTTAATATGGCATTTAATTCAATATTAGACTCAATGGGGTTTTCTCAGAAAGTAGAAAATTCTGTCCATTATCTCCACCACACATTGGACGTTGTTCTGACATATGGCATAGAAGTAGAAAATCTGGTAGTGTCTCCTCATAACCCTGTACTGTCAGACCATTGTCTGTTAACCTTTGATTTTACTATTTCTGACTATTTCACTCCTAAAGAAAAATATTACTACAGCAGATGTCTTTCAGATGATGTTGTTCTACTACAACTCCTTCAATTGATATCTGTTTGGATAAGTTTACTCCAATTGACCTTTTAGAGTTAGATAAAATAATTTACTCATCCAAGCCTTCAGCTTGTCTTTTAAACCCTATTCCTACCAGGTTATTTAAAAAAGTCTTCCCATTTATTGGTAGCCCTATTCCTCAAATAATCAATTCTTCATTAACATTAGGCCATGTACCACAGGCTTTTAAAACTGCTGTAATTAAACACATACTCAAAAAGCCAATGCTGGATCCGGGAGTTTTAGCCAACTATCGACCAATCTCTAATCTGCCTTTCATTTCAAAAATCTTAGAAAGAGTTGTTGCTACATAATTATTTGGCCACTTGCAGGGAAATGGTTTATTTGAAGAGTTTCAATCTGCGTTCAGAGTCCATCATAGTACTGAAACAGCTTTAGTGAAGGTCACTAATGACCTCCTTATCGCATCTGATAATGGACTTGTTTCTGTACTTGTCCTTTTAGACCTTAGTGCAGCTTTTGATACTATCGATCATAATATTCTACTGATAGATTAGAACACTATGTTAGACTTAATGGAACTTCATTGCAGTGGTTTAGATCTTATTTATCTGATAGGTTCCAGTTTGTTCATGTCAGTAATGAGTTTTCTTTCAACTCAAAGCTTAGTTATGGAGTTCCACAGGGATCTGTGCTAGGCCCTACTCTTTTTAGTTTATATATGCTTCCGTTAGGCAACATTATTAGAAAGCACTGTATACATTTTCACTGTTATGCAGATGACACACAATTATACATGTCAATGAAGCCAGATGATAGAAATCAATTAGCCAAGTTAGAAGCCTGTCTTAAGGAAATCCAAGCTTGGATGACTTGTAATTTCCTGCTATTAAATTCAGATAAGACTGAAGTCATTCTTGTTGGTCCAAAAAAACTTAGAAATCCCTTTCCAAACCAACCTCTTAGTTTGGATGTGGTTACTCTTTCTCTTAATAGTTCTGTGAGGAACCTTGGAGTTATTTTTGATCAAGATATGTTTTTCAATTCACATATTAAATTTGTTTCTAAGACTGCCTTCTATCATTTGCATAATATTGCCAAGATTAGGAGCATCTTGTCTCAGAGTGATGCTGAGAAACTGATCCACGCTTTTGTTAGCTCTAGATTAGAGCATTGTAACTCTTTATTATCAGGTCATCCTAAAATATCTTTAAAAAGTCTTCACTTGATCCAAAATGCTGCTGCAAGAGTTTTAACAGGTACTAGACAGAAAGATCATATCTCTCCGGTTCTGGCCTCCCTTCATTGGCTTCCCATAGAGTTCAGAATTAAGTTTAAAATCCTTCTTCTCACTTACAAAGCTCTAAACAAGCAGGCCCCTTTTTATTTAAAAGATCTGATACTACCCTGTCATCCTAACAGAACATTACGCTCCCAAAATGCTGGATTACTTGTAATACCTAGAATCTCCAAAAGTACAATGGGAGGTAGAGCCTTCAGTTATCAAGCTCCTTTCCTCAATCTCTGTTTTTAAGAACAGGGTTAAAACCTTCCTTTTTGATATAGCCTACAATTAGGGAGGGATCATGTGTCTCTGAACCCTCCCTTAGTTATGCTGCTAATAGATTTACACAGCCGGGGGACCTCCAATAATGTACTGGGCTTCACCCCTTTAATGTTTGTTCTCTACATGTCTGTTCTTTTCATCTTCTCTATCCCCTCACCCCCCAGCCAGTCGCAGCAGATGACTGCCCCTCCCTGAGCCTGGTTCTGCTAGAGGTTTCTTCCTGTTAAAAGGGAGTTTTTCCTCTCCACCGTCACCAAGCGCTTGCTCACAGGGGATCGTCTGATTGCTCGGGTCTTTTTGCAGTAGTGGGGGTTTCCCCTACATTTGAAAGTGCTATGTGATGACTGTTATTGTGAAATGGCGCAATATAAATAAAGTTGAATTGAAGTTGAATACTGTGTGTCATGTGCGTGCACTTTTGCGCACGCACGCATGAAAAGAGATGAGCCCACTTGCAGGTGAAGAGTGTGCTTTTTTAAAAGAGAGTCAAAAATGCAAAACAAGTCCAACATAAGTAATCAAATAATAAGAAACACAGCAAATGATCACAGTTCAGTGAGATGGGTTGGCTACGGGAAAAGTTCATGTCATGCCTCAGGGGAAAGCTGGCCACTGGGGGAAACAAGAAATGTGAGCCGGGAGAAGGGGGACTTACATGAATGGGTCGGAGCGCAGCTGGGCTCTGGGAAAAAACAACACCAAATGTAGTCCCAAGAGAGAGTAGTCCAAATGCAGAGAGATTACTGAACAAGGTGGCTGACTACATGCAGGATTCAGACTAAATGCCGTGACAATAAGGGAGGGAACTGATCAAGAATAAATACACAGTGGACTATTAACCCAGAGTGAATATCGGTGAGTAACTGTAGCAGGTGTATTGATTTTAGACTGCTCACTGCAGCGGCAGGCTGAGCAGCCAATGGTGAGTGCCTGGAGGAAGAGGGAAAGGCAAAACAGAACACAGAATAATACTCGACAATAAGTGGACAAAACAAGGAGACAAAATACACAATAGTCTGTGTCTGGGGTCTGGAATGACATAAGCCCCCAGACACATGACAGAGCCTCCCCCTCAAGGGTGGATTCCAGACACCCCCGGGAAACACCCAAGGCTACCCCCCCCCCCCAAACAAAAAGGAGAACAGCAAAAAAACACCCAGGGAGGGAGATGGGGAAACAACTAGGAGGGAAAAAACAATCAGCTCCACACACCTGTGCCCCGGCAACCCCTAAGCCCCCACCGTCACAGGGCTCCAGGGTTCAGGCAGATGACCGAAGTCCCAGGCCCAGTAGGTAGCCCGCCGTACAATGTCAGGTGGCCTTCCAGCGCAAATGGGCCCCTCGACCTGGAGACTCAGTCCATCGGACAGCCGGCCAGCACTGTTGAGCAACCAGGACCAGAGGGGTGAACGAGGAGGCAGTCTTCCCACTGGGAGGCTTAAAGGCAGGAAGCCCAACCGGAGAAGGGAAACCCCAATGGCCTCTGGTGGCGGAGGACGGTGGACCATAGCAGTGCCCGTCAGGGAAGGAAGGGACACCCCGGAGACCTCAGTGTCCCCAGGCTGGCCAGTGACACTCTCGATGCCCCCAGCTTGGAACGAGGCTGCACCCACGGTGGCTCCCAGCTGGACCTTCGTTGCACCCGTGGGGGTCCCAGTCCGGGACAAGGCTGCACCTGCGGTGGACCCGGGCTGGGCCAACGCTGCACCCGTGGGGATCTTGGTCCGGGATATGGCTGCACCTACAGAGGCTCCAGGCTGGAGCTTTGCGGCACCCACGGTGGACCCCGGCCGGGCCAACGATACATCCTCGGTGGACCCTGGCTTGGTCAAAGCTGTACACGCGGTGGCTCCAGGCTGAAGCTTAGTAGCACCCGCAAGGGTCCCGGACTGGGACATAGCAGCACCCGCGGTGGACCCCGACTGGGCCATGGTTGCACCCGCAGTAGCTCCAGGCTGGAGCTTCGTAGCACCCGCAGTGGACCCCGGCAGGGCCATCGCTGTACCCACGGAGGCCCTGGGTTGGGGCGGAATCCCCGCGTCGGTCTCCACCGGAGAAACTGGACCCTTGTCATCCTTGGGGAGTTGGACTGGATCTGCGGAGACCCCTGGCGATGGTGGATCCTCTCCGGTGACCCTAAGAGAAGGCTCAGGAATGACAGGAAGGGAACAGTGGTTAGGGTCGCCGGCAGCAGCGGAGCCCAGCAAGGTGAGTTCGGATGCAGCTGAGGGCTGCACCTGACTCTCCTCACCAAGAGCCAGGCAAGGTTGCTCCAATTCTAAAGGGAGAGAGACATATGAGAGCACTTGCCTTGACTCAAGCTCCACCACCATCTAGGACTCCGATGATCCCGACGATGGCGTCTTGGGCCCAGCCTCTAGGTGGTCCAATTCAGGTGCTGACTCTGCTGCGGTGGCCTGCGCAGCAGGCATGATGGTAATGGCAGTCCTTGTGCCCTCAGACGAATCTCCCCACACTGGTGGTTCTTCCAGCATGACGACTGGGGGGCCGCTCCATGCTGGCTCTGGTGTAGGATTATTCAGAACCGCTGGGTCCTCCACAATCTGGTGGCCTGGTTCCAGCAGGCGCTCGGGAAAGAAGGGAGAAGACACAGAGGGGATAAGTGAGTCTTAAATAACAGCAGCAAGAGGAGAGCGCTCAGGTGACTGCCGAACCTGAGGCTCTCTTCCGGGAGACAGACAAGGTTTATCATTATTTACTGAGATAGAATGAAAGCACACTTGCCTGTCCTCCCCGGTCTGGATGTAGACTGCTGCAGGCGGTGAGCTGTCATCCTCCTCCACGTCCACGGCAATCCTAGGCCCCCCAGAGGATTGTGGAGGAGCTGGCTTGGCTGACGCAGGAGTGGGTGTGACGGGGGAAGCCCTGGAGGTCTCTTTGGCAGCAGGAAAGGACGTCTCGTCAACAGATACTGCGGCTGAAGTGGAGAGGGCACAAGCTGACGTGACAGCTGGCTCAGAGGAAGGCTTCGCTGCAGAAGTGGAAGGGCATGACGTCGGGAATTTAGCCGCCGACGAGGTGATGGGCTTCTTACGGCACGTCAATGCAGAATGACCCACTCGCCGTGGTGTAGACTCCTCAATGTTTTCTGGCTCCCTCAGTGTTCGGCAGTTCCCTCCTGGGACCGGCAGAGAATTAGGGGAGACAGAGGGAAAATGTTGAGGAGCGGGGACAGCAGCTGACTGGGAAGCCCCAGTGGAATGTAAAATCTGGAGCTTCTCCACAGGAATCTGGTAAATCACATCAGGTGAGAGTGCAAGAGATTGGAGGAGAACTTGCCTGAATTCTTGATTGGTGATGACATCAGCTGCTGTATCAGTGTCACACTCTGTCTCCCCGGGAGTAGGACGATGAGTCTGGCGGGAAGAGGAGGACACCAGCTTGGGAGGTGCGTGATGGGCTTTTGGCCTCCGGGAGCGCTTCTTTAGCTGCCTCAGTGGAACTGCGGAGAACCCTTTCACCGCTTCCTCAAAACGCTGCCGTGATTCACAAATCTGGGTGAGCAGCAGCTCTAGCCTCGGATATTTCTAGAGGCCGGGGCATGTCTGCATCACTCGACACCAGCAAATAAAAATTTATCTCTGTGGAGTGGGTGGCACAAGCCCAGGAAGCAAAGTTCACCACTCGCTCGGCCACTGCACACTCCTCCGGATTCAGTCCAAAAACAGAGAAATCCAAGCTGGAATGCTTCTACACTGGTGAGAAGAACAAAAAAGGTGAAAAAGAAAACACACAACTTCACCGCTGGGCTCTTTCTGGTCACGGTGTTCTGTCATGTGTGTGTGCTTTTACGCACACACGAATGAAAAGAGATGAGAACACTTGCAGGTGAAGGGTGTGCTTTATTAACAGGGAGTCAAAAATGCAAAACAAGTCCAACATAAGTAATCAAATAATAAGCAACACAGCAAATGAGCACAGTTCAGTGAGATGGGCTGGCTATGGGGAAAAAGTTCACATCATGCCCCAGGGGAAAGCTGGCCGCTGGGGGAATCAAGCAACATGAGCCGGGAGAAGGAGGACTTACATGAATGGGTCGGAGTGCAGCTGGGCTCTGGGTAAAAACAACACCAAACGTAGTCCCGAGAGAGAGTAGTCCAAACACAGAGAGATTACTGAACAAGGTGGCTGACTGTGTGCAGGATTCAGACTAAACGCCGTGACAATAAGGGAGGGAACTGATCGGGAATAAATACACAGTGGACTAATAACCCAGAGTGAACACCAGTGAGTAACTGCAGCAGGTGTATTGATTACAGACTGCTCACTGCAGCGGCAGGCTGAGCAGCCAATGGGGAGTGCCTGGAGGAAGAGGGAGAGGCAGAACAGAACACAGAAAAATACTAGACAATGAGTGGACAAAACAAGGAGACAAAATACACAATAGTCTGTGTCTGGGGTCTGGAATGACAAAAGCCCCCAGACACATGACGTGTTTATTTTGTGACAGTGCTCTCAGTTTATTTGGTTCCTCCGTGTATTGGTTATTGTGTTAATAATCATTCACGGTTGTGCCTCATCTTGTTAATCAGCTCCTGCCTTATTTATGCACCGCATGCCTTACTCTCCACACAGTGTGCTTGCGATTATCGGCTAGATCCTACCCATGTGGTCATCATTGTTAAGTTGTGTCTGCCGTCATGGCGTTATTCTCTGTGTCAGCCCACGGGCTGCTTTTTCTTTCATTGTTTTAATAAATATGCCAAAACATCGCCCAGCGTGTGAGTCGTCCTTAAGTTTTGGAGAGGCAAGCCTGATGGTAGCACACCATCAGTAAAGGACTCAGAGGGCGAAATTGGCAGGAGAAGGAAGGAATGGAACCAGGAGGCATTGTCGGGGTTTCTCCACCGGATCACCAACCTGACAACCCAGGTTCTGGATTGTTCCAACCCCTGGGAGAGTTTGGGGGATCTCGTGGCTGTGGAGGAGTTGGTTCTCAGTCATCTGGACTAAGGATTCAAGTTATCAGTTAATTCATTAATTGTTAATTGATTCATCTTATCGATCGATGAACAATTAATTGATAACCAGCAATTTTCCTGAGAATCTGAATTTCCCTCGGTACAATATAGTCTTTCTATCTTTAATATACAAAAAGTTAATTACTGTTTTTAATATACTGAATAAAACATGAACATCCTATTCCTCAATGATTTTTTGTACATTTTCATTTTGTTTTTTACTGCAGGCAAAGGCATTTTTTGTAGTTTAATAAATTTTGTACTGTGTAGTGTGTACTATGTGCTGGTACATATCAGTAAATTACAAATGTCATGATTTTTAATTTATTTTAAAAACTATTATCAATATCGTAAATGTATCTTTTTTTTTAGTTACAGTGGATATAAAAAGTCTACAAACCTCTGTTATTTATTTATTTTTTTCTGTGTTTTTAAATTTACCCTGTCTGTATTTTATGTTTTATTTTTACTGTTTTGTGAAGCACTTTGTGATTTTATATCTGTGAAAGGTGCTATATAAATAAAATTTACTTACTTACTTGCTTACAAATGCCAGGTTTTTATGATGTAAAAAATGAGATCAAGATAAATCATTGCAAAACCTTTTCCACCATTAATGTGACCTATAACTTGTACAACCCAATTGAAAAACAAACTGAAATCTTTTAAGAAGAAAAATAAAAAATGAAAAACTTACAATAACCAGGTTGCATAAATATGCACACCCTTAAACTAATACTTTGTTGCAGCACCTTTGGCTTTTATTACAGCACTCAATCTTTTGGGGTAGGAACCTATCAGCGTGGCACATCTTGGTGTGGCAATATTTGCCCGCTCTTCTTTGCAAAAACTTTCCAAATCTGTGATGCGAGGGGATCTCCTGTACACAGCCCTCTTCAGATCACCCCACAGATGTTTGATCAGATTCAGGTCTGGACTCTGGCTGGACCATTCAAAAACCTTAATCTTCTTCTGGTGAAGCTGTGGAGAAAGGAAACAGGCGAGGCAACAAGCTGAACGACACACAAACTTTATTCTTTCTCCAACATCAAGTAAAGGAAAAGAGCTCCTGGGTCTCTGTGCATTCCTCTTTTATACCTTCAATTCCATGCATTGAGACCCGGAACGTCCGGCCATAATACATTGTTTGGAACAAAGACCTGTGTGGCACATTAACATGACATAATGCCTGCACCGCTCTCACACTGTTTCCTCTTCCAGCGGCTCTGGCGGTTCCTCCTCTCCCCGGGGGGTGCATAGTCCTTACTATCCCATCTGATGCCCCCCGGTGACACCTCTTCCTTCAGTCCATTGTCCCCCCCTTCCCCCAGCTGCCTTCTCTGGGTGGAGAATTCCCGACCCGTACCACCACACAGCCCCCTGAACACCCAGAATTAATGGATGGGCATTAACCCACCCATCCTTTGGGCTTGAACCAGCACCCATAGTGGCTGTAGTGGGGGGTCACCAATCCAGTCAAAACACCCTGCTGGCGAGGTGTACAGGAGGGCATGTCAGTCTGTGGAGGAAAAAAGGGAGGAGAGGGGGCACATCAGCTTTGTGGGTGCAGGTCCCTACCAAGGGAACACCAACCTGAAGAGCCACCAATGGTGGACGTCCGCACCGGGAAGCTTGGGCCAACACCACCTGCTCGTCTGCCAAAACACAAACGGGATACAGCCTGTCAATGCAGATGGTCTCCCTACGCCCCCCCCCCCCCAAGTCTAACACAAAATGTTTCACCCCAGGCTCCAACACCCTGAACGGTCCATCGTACGGTGGGCGCAGTGGGGTCCGGTGCACATCGTGCCTGAAAAAAACAAAGCTGCCATTCTGTAAACGCTTGGGGATGAAAGTGTGGGGAAAACAATGGTGGATCGAGCCCGGTACATTAAAAGCCTCCATGCTGTGCAAAAATTGCGCGGGCGGATCAGCCTCGGGTGCAAGGTTTTCCGGTAAAAACTCTCCGGAGATCCGCAGCAGCTGAGAAGAAATGAGTTCTTCTGGGGAGGCTGCCAAATCCTCCTTAGGCAAGGAGCGCAACCCTAAAAGTGCACAGGACAGGCAGTCGACCCAATTTGTGCTTGTGAGCGAAACTCTGAGCACTGCTTTAAGCGACCTATGAAAAAGCTTGCATAACCCGTTAGCTTGAGGGTTGTACGCGATAGTGCGGTGAATTTTGACCCCCAGGCTCTGGGCCATCGCAGACCAGAGTTCCGAAAAGCATTGCAGAGCCCTGTCAGAAGTGATGTCCTATGGAGACCCGAACCATGCAACCCAAGCCAACAAAAACGCGTGAGCTACTTCCGCAGATGTGGTAGAAGCCAGTGGAACCACTTCAGGCCAGCGCATGGTGCGGTCCACGACTGTCAAAAGGTGCGTGAAACCTTGCAACAGCGGGAGGGGTCCCACCAAATCCACGTGGACCTGGTCGAACCTCCTGGCTGGGATTTGGAATGGGTCGAGAGGGGCTCTGGTGTACTTGTGTACTTTGGCTCTCTGGCACAGGATGCAAGCTGCAGCACACTCTTTCACATCCTTGCGCAAGCACGGCAAGATGAATTTCGCCCCCACTAGCTTCACCAAAGCGCACACTCCCGGATGAAAAAGGGAATGGACTGAATCAAAAATGCGGTGGCTCCAAGAACTCGGAACCACCGGGCAAGGGTGGCAACCAAAGAGATTTTAACCACCTTTGCAACCTCAGCCCCTGTGAGAGGCAAGTCGTCCCCCTCGTCCACAAGCCCTGCCTCCTCTGTGGAAAGCGTGCCAGTGGGATTGAGGAGATCCTCGAAGTATTCCTTTCACGATGATATCCCCAGTCAAAGTCAACAGTGTCCCATCCGCACCATACATAGTGTGGACAGGGAGCTGTTTCCCCTTCCTGAGCCGCCGGACAGTTTGTCAGAATCTCTTTGAGGCCAACCAAAAGTCTTGTTCCATGGCCTCACCAAACTCCTCCCATAGCCGAGTGATAGGATATTTTCATGTTTCATTGATTATTCTATATTATTTTAATGCTGTATTATTTTATTTTGTATTATAATTGTATCCGGTGCATATAATGAGCCAATGTCTGATTCTCTGTGTTTTTCTATTGTCTCAGAGCCTGAAAAGAATGTCTGTTCTTCACTGTGAGATTAGACTGAGCAAGGTTGTAAATAATGATGAAGGTTTTATTGTTTTATCATATCAAGCTGTTCCATTCAGGATGTCCAAAGTTAAGGTGACTTAGATTGACCAGGTCATGTAAAGATCAAAGCAGAATGTTCAGTGCTGTCTATAGATTAGAGCAGTCTCGGGGAAAGATTGCTCCAGCTGTCTTCAGGCTTAGATAAAATCAAGGACTGCTTGCCCGGAGTATAAGAAGCCCCATCTTTGTAATGCATGTTAGGAAGTTAGTGTGAGCAGGATCTGAGACAGGCTGCTGTGACTAATTGCCTCCTTTCTGATCAGAAAGAGAATAAATGGCTCAGAACTTGGAAACCACCTATTGATTATTGATTCAGTCTCAATCAATTCATTTTTGAACTAACACCGAGTTTTTGCTTCAGCAACCACCCGAGCTGCACTCCGCTTGGCCTGCCAGTACACCTCAGCTACTTCGGGAGTCCCACAAGCTAACCAAGTTTGATAGGAATCCTTCTTCAGCTTAATGCCCCCCCTCACAACTGGTGTCCACCACTTGGTTCGGGGGTTGCCACCATGAGATGCACCAACGACCTTGCGGCCGCAGCTCTGGGCAGCTGCTTCAACAATGGAGGTGGAGAACATGGCCCACTCCATGTCTCCAGACTCCCTCGGAATTTGGTTGAAGTTCTTCTGGAGGTGGGAGTTAAAGACCTCCCGGACAGGGGCCTCAGCCAGATGTTCCCAGCATACCCTCACTATACGTTTGGGTCTACCAGGTCTGAATTGCATCCTCCCCTGCCATTGGATCCAACTCACCACCAGGTGGTGATCAGTTGATTGCTCTGCACCTCTCTTTACCCAAGCGTCCAAGACATATGGTCGCAGGTCTGACGACACAATAACAAAATCGATCATCGACCTGCGACCTAGGGTGTGCTGGTGCCAGGTGCACATATGGACACCCTTATGCTTGAACATGGTGTCTGTTATGGACAAACTGTGGTTAGTACAGAAGTCCAATAACTGAACACCACTCAGGTTCAGATTGGGCAGGCCGTTCCTCCACATCACCCTCCTCCAGGCTTCACTGTCATCACCCACGTGCACATTGAAGTCCCCCAGTAGGACAATGGAGTCTCCAAGAGAAGCACTCTCTAGCACCCTAGTCACAGACTCCAAAGAGGGTGGGTACTCTGAACAACGATTTGGTGCATAAGCACAAATGATGGTCAGGACCCGCTTCCCAACCCAAAAGCAAAGGGAAACAATCCTTTCATCCACCGGGGAAAACTTCAGTATAGAGGCCACAAGATGGGGGGATACAAGAATACCCACCCCTGCTCGTTTCCTCTTGCCTGGGGAAACTCTAGAGAAGGCCAAGCTCCAGCCACTCTCCAGGAGACTGGTTCCATGTATCTCTGGCAAATCATATGCACAAACACAGTAATTATCAACCTCTTCTATGCTTTGAATCATGTAATAAAAGGTGTACATAAAGCCTTTAGTGATTAGGCATTATTAAGTGACAGCATGATATTGTAATGTTCAGTTTTTTTCATTATCGTCATGCTGGTAGCATTGATTAAGATGCAAACAATTGTACTTAACTTAGTGGTTTAGCCATCTTTAGTGTCGACGAGAGGGGCACGGACAGTAGCAAGGCAATACTGTTTTGCTGGGTCCCAGAGGCTGGTTGTTTGGCGAGAGCGAGGAACAGAGGGAACGAAAAACCCCTTTGAGATCATTAGTCCTGCGTCCTTTTTCCCTGTAAAGTTCACTGTTATGCTTCAGTCAGAGAAATAAGGCAACTGAGTCAATAAAAATTAGTGATACGTCAAAAAATTGATTAAAAATAGCTCAATATTTTTCATTTTCCAAAGAAGAACTGGAGGAAATGAAAATACTGGCTTTTTAAAAATATGTAAATAGTTTACCACGTACGCAACATTAGAGTCAAAACCCGCAAAACTGAGATTGAAAAAGGAAAGTGTAAAAACCCCAAAGCTTTGCAAAAATACCCATATATAGATTTTTTTCTCTTTCAGTCCTCTTTCACACACTGGAGCAACTGCATAGTTTTTTTTCAAGCAGTCGCACACACACTCAAACAAAGACAGACAGGGCCCACACAGATATGCTCCTCTGTCTGTTATCCAGACAAGGTCACAGCTAGACAAAACACATACCTACAATAAAAAGCTTCAAATGTATATCTATCCACAGAACAGTGCGACAATTACTTAAATTAATCCCCAAAACTGGCAACTTCAGCGGAGAACGTGTACATTTGGCAACTACACACTCTCACTGCAGCAAGGTCCTTCTATTTTTTCTTCACTGCCGTGAAAACACAGCGCTAGTCAACTCCTTTTGCTCAAAATTACTATTTTCAAACACCTATAATTTTAAACATTAGTAACTCAGAGAAGGCAGAATGCTTCATTCTTATTGTGGAGAGATGAATAACCAGGCCAAGTGTTCACGGTATAAAGGACTTTATTCTCACTCCATCTCTCTCACATCCACCAGAGTCAAAAGAATTAAACACACACGTTGCAATCACTCCCTTTTATCACCTCACACCTTCACTACGAGAGGTGCTGCATTCACATATTAATCCCCCATTATTCTCTATGTCCCCCAGCACCTTTGATCGGCTAAGCCATTCAGTCTGAGGGGAAAACTACTGTGTGGTCCCCCCCCCCCCCCCCAGAGTCTCAGACTGAGTCTTAACCCCCATGTCCTTTGGGCTTCAGCCTCCGTCCATATCTGCTGTAACAGGGAGTCTCCGGCTCTGAGGCGCTGCTGTGCCGGTGGGGGGGGTTCTTGGGGGTATGTCCATCTGTGGGGGGACAATGGGGGGGGGGACCTTCAGCATACTCATGTGACTGGTCTGAAGAGTTATTTAGCTGGGGAGTTCTCAGTGGGGGTCTTCCGCACCGAGGAGCTCGGGCCAACACCACCTGTTTGTCTGCTGAAACAAAGGTGGGCTTAAGCCTGTCTATGCAGACTGTTTCCCTGCGTCCACCCAAGTCTAACACAAAGTGTTTGTCCCCGGATTCCAGCACTCTGAATGGGCCATCGTAGGGAGGGCGCAAGGGGGTCCGGTGGGCATCATGCCTGACAAATAGAACCCACGGCAACCGGTCCACCCAATTTGCATCCGTCAGCGAAGCCCTGAGCACTGCTTTAAGCGATCTGTGGAAATGCTCGCATAACCCATTGGCCTGGGGGTTGTACGTAGTATTGGGATGGATTGTGACGCCCAGACTCCGGGCCATGATGGACCAGGGGTCGGAAAGAAATTGAGGGCCCTGATCGGACGGAATATCCGAAGGGGCGCCAAAACGTGCCACCCATGTCATCAAAAAAGCGCCTGCAACTTCTGCAGATGCAGTGGAAGCTAGCGGGACTGCTTCAGGCCAGTGCGTGGTGCGGTCCACCACTGTCAGGAGGTGCATGAACCCCTGCGATGGTGGGAGGGGGCCCATGAGGTCCACGTGAATGTGGTTGAACCTCTTAACCGGGATATGGAATGGCTCCAAGGGGGCCTTTGTGTGCCTGTGCCCTTTGGCTCGTTGGCACACTACGCAGGCTGCAGCCCACTCTTTCACCTGTTTGTGCAGGCTCGGCCAGATGAACTTCGCTCCCACCATCTTGACTAACACGCGCAGTCCTGGGTGCGCCAGGGAGTGAACCGACTCAAAAACATGGTGGAACCATCGGGCGTGGGCTGCCTGTGGAAATGTCACAGATTAGGGGGGAGGCCTCCGTCTTGCAGCACTCTGCTCTCCAGCCTTAACCCTGTTGGTCCAGACTGGAGTGCGCAAACGTCCGCATCGCCGATCTGCTCTGCGGCCATGGCCATGTAATCTATCCCTACATAGACTGGGGCCCCTAAAGGGCGTGAGAGGCAGTCTGCCACCACGTTGAGTTTACCGGCCACATGCTGAATGTCAGTCGTAAACTCCGAGATCGCAGCCAGCTGTCTCTGCTGCCGGCCCGACCATGGTTCCGAAACCTTGGCCATCGCGTACGTTAGCGGCTTGTGGTCCACAAATGTAGTGAAGGTGCACCCTTCCAGCCAGAACTGGGAGTGGCGTATGGCCAGGTGGAGAGCCAGTAACTCTCTCTCGAATGTGCTGTATTTACGCTCACTGTCGCGCAAAGACCTGCTAAAAAAGGCCAGCGGCTGCCAAGAACCAGCGACGCATTGCTCCATGACAGCCCCTATGGCCACGTCTGAGGCATTGGTAGTGAACGCTATCTGAGCCGCCGGGTCCGGGTGCGCCAGCTGTGCGGCATTTGCCAGGGCTGTTTTAACCTCAGAGAATGCCTGCTCTCGCTCAGGAATCCAGTCGACTCTGTCCGCCAGTTTCCATTTCTTGAGCACGGCGTACAATGGCTGCATGAGTTGGGCTGCTCGGGGGAGGAAATGGTTATAAAAGTTTACCATCTCGAAAAACTCCTGCAGCACCCTGACCGTCTGAGGCCAGGTAAAATCTGCCACCGCACGTACTTTGTCCGGTAAGGGTATTGCGCCTTCCGGTGAGATGCGATGGCCCAAAAAATCAATTCCCGTCACCCCAAGCTGGCACTTCGCTGGGTTGATTATTAATCCGTGCTCCTCCAACCTCTGGAAAATTGTCCTGAGGTGGGCTACGTGTTCGTCCTCGGACACGCTAGCCACCAGGATGTCGTCCAGGTAGACGAACACAAACGGCAGATCATGCAACACCGCATCCATCATGCATTGGAAAGTCTGCGCCGTGCCTTTTAACCCGAAAGGCATGCGTAAAAACTCAAAAAGACCAAATGGGGTTATTACTGGCATTTTAGATATGTCCTCAGTGCGCACCAGGACCTGGTGGTAACCATGGACCTTGGAAATCTTGGACGGATCCAAGAACCTTGGACGGATCTTGGAAAAAATGCGTGCCCCAGTGAGGTGAACGGAAAAATCCTGAATATGGGGGATCGGGTAGCGGTCGTGCGTTGTGGCGTTGTTCAATCTCCGGAAATCTCCGCATAGTCACCATGACCCCTCGTCTTTAGGAACCATATGTAGCGGGGATGCCCATGGGCTGTTTGAGCGTCTGATGATGCCCAACTTTTCCAAGTTGACAAACTCCTCGCGCCCAATGGCCAGTTTAGCTGCATCCAGGCGGCGAGGTCGTGCGAAAACGGGCAGCCCCGTGGTGGTAATGAAGTGTTCCACCCTGTGTTTAGTGAAGGTCGCCAAAAACATCTCGACCGTGAGTGCTGGGAACTGGGTGAGTGGTGTGTGGAACTTACCCCCTGGAGCTGTGACATTGGCTAGTGTTGTTGGCCCAGTTCCTCAAGCTGTACAGGGGAGAGAATCAAAAGACATAGCATTAATCAGGCGTCTGTTGGCCACATCGACAAGTAGTCTGTGTGCACACAAAAAATCAGCACCCAAAATGGGGAAGCTGCATACCGCTATGACGAATGTCCATTGGTATGTACGGCCGTGCAAGGATACAGTCAGTGTCCTCTCACCAAAAGTCTTAATGTCTGAGCCGTTTGCGGCCATCAGTTCGGGGCCGCTAGTTCCCGCCAGCCGGTCAGCATAGGATAGCAGGATGAAGCTCTTTTGTGAGCTGGAGTCCACGAGGAACAGTCTCCCAGAACGTGAGTCTGTCACATAGAGCAGCTTGCTTGCTTTGCTGGCAGTCGCAGCTGCTACCGACTGCCGGCCCTTGCGTTTCCCGAGCGCTTGGATTTGCACGGTGGCACGCATTGGCGTGCATCTTCTCCAAAACAGCGGTTGTAGAAACAGACCGTGTCTCTCCGATGCTTCTTGGCCTCCACTGCCGCCACCGTTGCTGGCTCCTCACCTCCGCTGGCCATCTCGCTGGGTTCCGACGCCACTGCGTTCACTGTGAGGGCTCTGGTGGCAAGGATGATCTAATCTGCCTCCTCGGCTAGTGCCCGGTTGTTGCGCGCGGCCAGCAGCGGCGAATTGGCAAGGACCACCCAGGCCGCTGTCGGGAGGTTCCGTAGAAAAAGGTGGGCAAATAGGAAATGCCCGTCATCTGCGCCCATCAACGCCAACATCTTCTCCATCAATTCGACCGCCGACCCATCTCCCAAGTAGGAGCGCGTCAGGAGCCTCTCCACTCTCACAGTCCAAGACCGTGTAGTGCCGGGTCAGAGCGGTTTTGAGAGCACCGTATTTGTCACGGGCTGGGGGCTGTTGGAGCAGGCTCGCCACCTGCTGCATTGTGCGTGCATCCAGTGCTGCAACCATGTAGTAGTATCTGGTGTCATCTGCCGTTATTCCCCGGAGTGCGAACTGGGCCTCTGTGTGAAGGAACCAAGGCTTCAGGTCGTGTAGCCAAAAATCTGGGAGTTTGACCGAAACGGTGCACACGTTGCTGGCACTTCCCGTCTGGGTCGTCTCCGAGGTGTTCGCCTCGAGTTCCATTGTGCGTCCAGGGTCACCAGTGTGGATAGATGAATAACCAGGCCAAGCGTTCATGGTATAAGGGACTTTATTCTCACTCCATCTCTCTCACATCCACCAGAGTCAAAAGAATTAAACACACACGTTGCAATCACTCCCTTTTATCACCCCACACCTCCATTACGAGAGGTGCTGCATTTACATATTACTCCCCCATTATTCTCTCTGTCCCCCAGCACCTTTGATCCACTAGGCCGTTCAGTCAGAGGGGAAAACTACTGCGTGGGTTCCCCACATTATTATCATTTCACAATTCTGTCTTCGATGATGCCAAATAGCCGATATTAGAACAAGTTACTGACATTTGTCCACTTTCTGACTCCACTGAAATTTGTGTAGAAGAAAGGCCTCTCACAGAAAGCATCTGGTTTTTGAAAGAGCAGTGTCCTGACAGCAGAATCACCTATCCTCCTGGGCTGCTACACCTCCGGACACCTGAATGGAGCCTCTGCTGTTAATCTTTGCTAATCTGTTGCCCTGGCTAATAATGTTTTGTATGCATACATGATGCCTCTTCTCATACATGTCATTATTACTTTCACTTTTATAAATCTGGCGTGTGGCTGCTGGACATCACTTTGAATTAACCACTCAAGTCCATGCAGGTGTTTAACAGGTAAACAGCACATAAAGCGAGAGTTGCAGGCGAAAAACAGAGTTCTTTCTATCTGCGTTTGACTAGTTTTGACTGACCCTAGGTCCCGGATATGTGGCACAAAAACCTGAAATAAAAAACTGAATTTGTATCACAAGAAGTGAAACTGAACTCTGATAATGAATTAGGGAGCCGGACTTTTCAAGTGAATGAAATACAGTTTCAATTTTATTGCAATACACATTCAAACCAATAGATTCCATTTCAAATTAGGTCATGCAGATTCAAATTTTAAAAGCAATTATTCAAACTGATTAATTTAAGTTCAAATTCAGTTATTCAAATTCAAATAATAAAAATTCAAAATCAGGTTCTGCTGGCTCCAACGTTATCCCATAGCCGGGGAACGGGTGAGACCGTTGCATTTCAACCTTTACACATGTGTTTACTGACATAACTACTGTACACACAGAGTCAGTTGGGGGCTTGGTAGAATGCTGTGAAACTGTAGCTTAATCAGCAAAAAAAGAAAGTCATTTACTCAAATCACTAAGTTGTAATGAAGCCTTGAAGGCAGGGTGATATTTGAGGCGCACAAGCGCGTTCCACAAGGACTGAAACCTAAAAAACCTAAACCAGTTGACAAGCCAGTCATCATCCTGAGCCAGAAAATCTTCTGTCTCTAAAATACCCTTTCTCTTCTCACTGAACAATTTGTAATATCCTCTAATCCTCTGTTGTGAGAGGCATTTTCCTCACTTCGTTGCGCTTGCTTTTATATCCACTCATCTAATTGCGCACACTTGGATGTTTGTTCATCATGTGTCTCTGGTGTGTAGAATAATTTTCACGTCATTATCAGTCTTCCAACATCACCTCTAAGGGTCGCTAACAGACCAATAACAGTAGAAACATACGTATGCCAGCCATGAAGTTGCGGTGGGGCTGCGCATATTTCCACGGTTTATTTCATTCTTGATACATCTGAAATTTTCAGTGGAAAAGGACGTACACCATGTTTTTGTGCATAAGTACCCTTTGTACATGAGGCCGCAGGTGCACCTTTGGAGTTCCTTTTGCACCTTCTGTAGCTTTTCTTTATTTGATCTTGTGTTACACTGGAGTTGTTTTGCTCTAGCTTTGTTTCAGTCTTCCAGCAATGTTTGCATTTTCTGAAAACCAGTCTTGATGTTTGCGGCTTGTTTACCCAGAACTTACTGTGCTGTTTCATAGACCTTTGTCTTCAAGCTCTCCCATTCTTCATCCAGATTGAGAACACCAGACTCATCCCATCTTTGAAGCTTTGCTTCTAGTTTTTCTTTTAGTTCTTGTTTGACTTTGTCTTCCCTTACAGTGCTTGTGTTCAGTATGTGTCTTGTTTGCCCACGGGATCTGTTTTGCTTTTTCCTGACGCTGAGGGCAACTCTGGATCTAACCATGTAATGGTTTGTACTCCAGTCAGCCCCTCTCATCACTCTTGTGTTTAGAATGTCATTGAGGTCTTTTTGTCTTGTGATTACATAATCAAGCAGGTGCATATGCTTAGCTCGAGGGTGCATCCATGTGATTTTTAAATGATCTTTGTGTTTAAATACTGTGTTGGTGATAACTAGTTTGAATTCACAGCAGAGAGCTAGGAGGAGCTTGCCATTTGTGTTGCATTTTCTAACCCCATGTCGTTCCAACACACCAAGCCACTTATCTGCATCTCTCCACACTCTAGCGTTTACATCACCTGCAATTACAGGTACATCTCAAAAAATTAGAATATTATGATATGAATATTATATTAATAATTATTATTATTTTGTCACTCACTTCAGAAAGTGAAACCCATATATTATATCGATTCATTATATAGAGAGTGATATATTTCAAGTGTTTATTTATTTTAATTTTGATGATTATGGCTTACAGCCCATGAAAACCCCAAATTCAGTTTTTCAAAAAAATTAGAATATTACATAAAATTAATTTTTTTTAAAAAATAGTTTTTTAATACAAATGTGGACTGACTGAAAAGTATGTCCATGTACACACTCAATACTTGGTTGGGGCTCCTTTTGGATGAATTACTGTGTCAATGTGGTGTGTCATGGAGGTGATGAGCCTGTGGCACTGCTGAGTTGTTATAAAGATCCAGGTTGCTTTGATAGTGACCTTCAGCTCATCTGCATTGTTGGACCTCTTCCTCTTGACAATACACCATAGATTCTGTATGGGGTTTAGGTCAGGAGGGTTTGCTGGCCAATCAAACACAGTGACGCCATGGTCATTAAACCAGGTTTTGTCACGCCTCGCCGCTCATCAGCGGCGCCAGCTGCACGCACACCTGCGCCTCGTCAGCGGCGAGGGATTTAAGCCGTCTCGCCCTGCGCTTCGGCCTGAAGCCGTCTGTCTTCGTTGGCTTCCCTTGCTGCAAGGTATCCCCTTCAACGAGCAAGATTACACGTAAGAATCTCTTACCTTCTCCTTCCAGTCTCCTCCCCTGTGCACAGGTGGATTTCCCGGTGGCGGACTACTTCCTACAGCCACCGCCTCCTCGCTGCTGCATCAGGCGCTCCAGGTCGCTGTCTACCGGGCTACGCCCTTGCTGTGCCAGCCACCTGCCCAAACCAAGTAAGCCTACGATCATTGTCATACCTCCTGTGTTGGTGTGGTGCCCGTTACCCTTCTCCCTCTGCTTCTCCCATAGGGTTGTCCGGCTGAACGGCCTCCTGCCTCCGTGCCTGACGCGGACGCCACCACCAGCACATATACATCTCGCATACACACACTCATACACACTTGTTGTTAAATAAAGCTATTAAATCTACCCTGAGCCTGCGTGTGTGTCTCCTGAGCCGTGCATTATGTCAGTACGGCTTCAGCAGAGCGGCTCGGCAGACAGCGGGCTCGCACGCCGTCTTTCCACCCTCAAGGCTCGGGTGGATCTAATAGCCCACCAACAACAGGTGATTTTAAATCAGTTAACCATAATCACTAACCGATTGGACCGCTTGGACCCCCAACAGCCGTTCCCCCCGGCCCATCAGGGCGGCATGGATCCTGCTGCTCCAGCGGCCGTCCAGCCTGCTCCAGCGGCACCGACTCGGCTCACACCCATTCCGACCCCCGCCCGCTTTAGCGGTAAGCTCGGTGGAGCGCGGGGGTTTATTATGCAGTGTGAGTCCGTGTTTCACTGTGTGCCCGGAGACTTTCCCTCAGACCATAGCCGGATTGGCTACATAGGGAACCTCTTGGAGGGGCGAGGGCTTACCTGGGCTTACGCCGTTATGGCGAAGCCCAGTTACGCCACCCTCACCTATGGCCAATTCGTGAGACTGTTTCTGGAAGTATTTGATCATTCGCATACAGAGAGCGTTCAGGTCGATCGGCTTCTCAGCCTTCAGCAGGGAAGCCGGTCGGCAGCTGACTACGCGATCGACTTCCGGGTAGCGGCGGAGGAGGTTGGCTGGGGAGAACGTTCTCTCTGCGGCATCTTCCTTCGCAGTCTCAGCGCTGGTCTGAGGGACGAACTGGCTGGACGGGACATCCCGGAGACTTTAGCAGAGCTAACTTCCCTAGCCATCTGCTTGGACAACAGGTTGCGCGAGCGTGCCTCGGAGCGGAAGTCGTCTTCTTCTCGCCCTCGAGGTGCCTTGTCTCGCCTGTCCCAAGCTCGCCCCCTGGCGTTGCCATCACCGGGGTACTCCGAGGAGTCGGAGCCGATGGTGACAGGCTGGACAAAGCTCCCCCCAGCGGAGAAACAACGCCGCCGTGAGTTGGGTCTCTGTATGTATTGCGGAGACAGCCAACACACGGTGGAGCTTTGTCCACAGAAGCCAAACGGGAAGGTCCGCGAGTCACTGTAGGGGGCCTCGCGGACGCTAATCGGTTAAATCCCCTCCCTCAATTGAAGCTGCCCATCCGATTTTGTCACAACCCCACAGGGCACCTCACCCATGCACTGGTGGATTCGGGCGCGGAGGGCAGCTTTATTTCACAAAGCCTGGCAACCCGACTGGGCATCCGTTGCCAAGTCCTTGGTCAACCTCTCCCATGTGTCCCTGGGGAAAGTTACACATCAGACCGTCCCTGTCCCTGTGATCATCTCTGGGAACCACCGGGAGGAAACCTCCTTCTACGTCCTACCTAGCTCTGTGTCACCCTTCATTCTGGGATACCCATGGCTCCGCCTCCACAATCCTGTTCTGGACTGGATGTCCGCCAGAGTATCCGCCTGGAGCTCCTTTTGTATGAGCACCTGCCTTCAATCCGCTGCCTGCTCCTCGTCCTCTCCTCCTACTCCCAAGGACGCCGCGCCTCCGGATCTCACCCTGGTATTCTCACCATGGTATTCAGCAAGTCCAAGGCGATGTCTCTTCCTCCGCACAGGCCTTACGACTGTGCGATAAACATCCGCCAGGGGGCACCCTTACCCTCAGGGCGACTCTACAGCCTGTCTGCGCCGGAGAAGGAGGCCATGAACTCTTATCTCAAGGAATCGCTGAGTGCTGGAATCATCCGTCCCTCGTCATCACCATTAAGATAAGATAAGATAAGATAAGATAAGCCTTTATTAGTCCCACAATGGGGAAATTCCAGGATTGCAACAGCATAGGGATAGCAACACTCAGAGCAACAATCAGAAGGCAAGAAAAAACAACATCTAGTAAACATATGTCCATATTACTATAAATGTATATATATAGACACACAGTGCAGAGCATTATGGCTGGTGAATGTGCAGCGCGTGTGCGCGTGTGCGTGTGGTGAATGTGCATTAGGCGCTGGATTCTTCTTCGTGGGCAAGAAGGACGGCTCCCTCCATCCTTGTATTGACTACCGCGCCCTGAATGACATCACGGAGAAGGACTTGGTTCACCAAGCTGGATCTTCGCAGCGCATACCACCTCGTCCGGATCCGGGAGGGAGACGAGTGGAAGACAGCCTTCCGTACCCCAAACGGCCACTTCGAGTACCTGGTTATGCCGTTCGGGTTGACCAATGCTCCAGCTGTCTTTCAGCGCCTTATAAATGACGTCCTCCGGGATTTCATCGGCCTGTTTGTGTTCGTCTACCTGGATGACATCCTCATCTTCTCCAGATCCAGGGACGAGCACCGGGTCCATGTGAGGCGGGTCCTCCAAAGGCTGCTGGAGAACCGGTTATATGTCAAGGCTGAGAAATGTGAATTTTACGCTAAGACTACGTCCTTCCTCGGGTTCGTCATCTCCCACGACCAGGTGCTTCCGGATCCAGCGAAGGTGAAAGCGGTGGTGGAATGGCCCACTCCTACATCAAGGAAACAGGTGCAACAGTTTATTGGGTTTGCCAACTTCTACCGCCGCTTTGTCCCGAACTTTGGTACCATCGTCGGCCCTCTGACCCGCCTCACGTCCCCTAAGGTCCCATTCCGGTGGACTGAAGAGGCCGCAGCTGCTTTCCAGGCGCTGAAGGCGGAGTTCTCCTCCTCCCGGGTCCTCAGCCAAGTTGATCCCTCGCTGCAATGCATCGTGGAGGTGGACGCTTCGGACACGGGGGTGGGGGCGGTTCTATCTCAGCGGTCACCTGACGACGGGGTCAAACGGCCCTGCGCCTTCTTCTCCCGGCGCTTGTCCCCGGCGGAGCGAAATTACGACGTGGGGGACAGAGAGCTCCTCGCCATCAAGCTCGCGCTGCAGGAGTGGCTTCACTGGCTAGAGGGGGCGGACCTGCTGTTCGTGGTTCTAACTGACCACAAGAACTTGGAATATTTGAGATCTGCCAAGCGTCTGAACGCTCGCCAGGCGCGTTGGTCCTTGTTCTTCGCCAGGTTCCGCTTTAACATCACCTTTAGGCCTGGCTCCAAGAACGGCCTGCCTGACGCCCTCTCTAGGCAATTTGCCCCTGAGGCGTCTGAGGACGCAGTTCACACCATCTTGCCCAGCTCGTGCATCGTGGGAGCCGTCACTTGGGACATCGAAAGTAAGATCCGGAAGGCGCAGGAGTTGGAACCAGACCCTGGCGGCGGACCGGAGGGGAGGCTCTTTGTGCTGTCCACTGTCCGGGGGGAGGTCATGCACTGGCTGCACACATCAACGCTCACCTGCCACCCTGGTTCCTCCCGGATGATCGATTTACTTTAATGATCCTTCTGGTGGCCGGGCCTGCGGAGGGACGCTGCCCGCTATGCCCGGGCCCGCCCCGTCTGCGCCACCAGTAAATCAGGTAATGCCCCTCCAGCGGGTTTGCTCCAGCCTCTGCCCGTCCCTGGCAGGCCCTGGTCGCATATCGCCCTGGATTTCGTCACCGGTCTCCCGGCCTCTAACACCTTCAACACAGTCCTGACCATCGTTGATCGTTTCTCCAAGGCTGCTCACTTCATCCCACTACGAGGGCTTCCATCTGCCTTGGAGACGGCGGCCCTCCTTATCCAGCACGTGGTCAGGCTGCACGGGATTCCGGTGGACGTGGTCTCGGACCGGGGTCCCCAGTTTTCCTCAGAGGTTTGGAGGTCCTTCTGTAACGCCCTGGGAGCCAAGGTAAGCCTCTCCTCCGGCCATCACCCCCAAACCAACGGGCAGTGTGAGTGGACCAATCAGGAGCTGGAGGCTGCACTCCACTGCGTCACTACATCCAAGCCTGCGTCCTGGAGCAACCATCTCGCCTGGGTTGAGTACGCCCATAACACCGCCCGCTCTTCTGCCACGGGGATGTCCCCATTTAAGGCGTCCCTGGGCTACAACCCCCCTCTGTTCCCTACGCAAGAGAGTGAGGTAACTGTCCCCTCAGTTCGGGTGCACCTCAGGCGGTGCCGCTCCATTTGGGCGTCGGCGCGCAATGCACTTTTACGCACGGCGGAGCGCAACAAATCTACGGCGGACCGGCACAGAAGACCTGCCCCAGCCTACCAGGTAGGCCAGCGTGTCTACGTGTCTACCCAGGACGTCATTTTAAAGGGTGAGAGGAGGAAGCTGGCACAGCGTTTCATGGGCCCATACCCCATAACCAGGATTATAAACCCGGTGGCTGTGCGTGTGGCTATTCCCCCCTCCCTCCGCATTCATCCCACCTTCCACATTTCCAAGGTGAAGCTGGCAGTCTCCGACCCCCTTTGCCCTCCGCCTGCTGCACAGCCCGCGCCCCAGATGATTGGTGGTCATCCGGCCTGGCCCGTCTCTTCCATCCTGGACTCCCGGCTCCGGGGTCGCGGGTTGCAGTACTTGGTGGACTGGGAGGGCTATGGACCCGAACATCGGCAATGGGTACCCTCGTCGTTTGTGTTGGATCCATCTCTCATTACTGAGTTCCACCGAGCGCACCCGGAGAAGCCATCGCCAGGAGGCGCTGCTAGAGGGGGGAGTACTGTCACGCCTCGCCGCTCATCAGCGGCGCCAGCTGCACGCACACCTGCGCCTCGTCAGCGGCGAGGGATTTAAGCCGTCTCGCCCTGCGCTTCGGCCTGAAGCCGTCTGTCTTCGTTGGCTTCCCTTGCTGCAAGGTATCCCCTTCAACGAGCAAGATTACACGTAAGAATCTCTTACCTTCTCCTTCCAGTCTCCTCCCCTGTGCACAGGTGGATTTCCCGGCGGCGGACTACTTCCTACAGCCACTGCCTCCTCGCTGCTGCATCAGGCGCTCCAGGTCGCTGTCTGCCGGGCTACGCCCTTGCTGTGCCAGCCACCTGCCCAAACCAAGTAAGCCTACGATCATTGTCATATCTCCTGTGTTGGTGTGGTGCCCGTTACCCTTCTCCTTCTGCTTCTCTCATAGGGTTGTCCGGCTGAACGGCCTCCTGCCTCCGTGCCTGATGCGGACGCCACCACCAACACATATACATCTCGCATACACACACTCATACACACTTGTTGTTAAATAAAGCTATTAAATCTACCCTGAGCCTGCGTGTGTGTCTCCTGAGCCGTGCATTATGTCAGGTTTTGATACTTTTGGCAGTGTGGGGAGTGCCAAGTCCTGCTGGAAAATTAAATCAGCTTCTCCATAAAGCTTGTCAGCAGAGGGAAGCATGACGTGTTCTTAAATTTCCTGGTAGACAACTGCGCTGACTTTGTTCTTGATAAAACACAGTGGACAAACACCAGCAGATGACCTCTGTTCAGATAAAAGTAAATTTTGCATTTCATTTGGAAATCAAAGTCCCAGAGTCTGGAGAAAGACTGGAGAGGCACAGAATCTAAGTTACTTGAGGTTTAGTGTGAAGTTTCCACAGTCAGTGATGAGACCAAAGTCAGCGCAGTCGTCTACCAGGAAATTTTAGAGCACTTCATGCTTCCCTCTGCTGACAAGCTTTATGGAGAAGCTGATTTCACTTTCCAACAGGACGTGGCACCCCCACCCACACTGCCAGAAGTATCAAAACCTTGTTTAATGGCCATGACATCACTGTGTTTGATTGGCCAGCAAACTCTCCTGACCTAAACCCCATAGAGAATCTATGGAGGATTGTCAAGAGGAAGATGAGAGACACCAGACCCAACAACGCAGACAAGCTGAAGGTCACTATCAAAGCAACCTGGACCTTCATGACACCTCAGCAGTGCAACAGGCTGATCACCTCCATGCCACACCACACTGATGCAGTAATTAATCCAAATGGAGCCCCGACCAAGTATTGAGTGTGTACATGGACATACTTTTCAGTCGGTCCACATTTGTATTAAAAAACTATTTTTTAAAATTAATTTTATCTAATATTCTAATTTTTTGAGAAACTGAATTTGAGGTTTTCATGGGCTGTAGCCATGAATCATCAAAATTAAAATAAATAAACACTTGAAATATTTCACTCTCTGTGTAATGAATCTATATAATATATGGGTTTCACTTTCTGAAATGAGTGACAAAAAATATTGAACTTTTTCATGATATTCTAATTTTTTGAGATGTACCTGTATCAGTTTGTCATTTTTGGGTACCTTCAGCAGACCCTCTCTTAGCTTTGCATAAAACACTTCTTTCACTTCTTGGGGATTTCTCATGGTGGGTGCATATGTGCAAATAATCATCAAATATGCATCATTTTTGATAGGAAGTCTCATTGACATTATTCTGTCATATACTGGTGTAGACTCCTCCTCTAGTTGGAGCACAATGGTGTTTCTTATTGCGAACCCAACTCCTGACTCTTGTCTCTCCTCTTCCTTCTTTCCACTCCAAAGGAAGGTATCCCCGCCATCCATCATGCTATCATAGCCAGGTAAATGTGTTTCACACAATGCCACTATGTCAGTGTTGTAACTATGTAATTCTTTGGCAACTAAGCCAGATTGTCATTCAGCTCTTGAGGAGTTTGATCTATCTAGCAGTGTTCAAACATTCCATTCAGCAATATTCACCACCTTTCTCTTCAATGTCTTCTTGCATCCTTGTTCATTTGTCACTGACTGCTGGAGCATGAGCAAGTCAGCGCGGACCTTTTATACCCAGGTGACGTCTGAGCTGGTATGAGTCTTTTGACTAACAGAAATCACTGAACTGCTTGCAAAGGGGTTCATAGTGAAACTAGCTTTTGCAGTTGGCTAGGATCACTCTCTCGGTGTAACAACCATGTTATTCAGCAGGCAAGGACAGGCCAAGACAAACTGACATGGGTGTCATACTGCAGCGGCTGGCCAGAAGGTACGTTTGTTTATCTCCGCCCTATGTAATGCCAAGGGTCACCAACTGGGAGTGGTCCAGCCAAGGACCTTATAACAGATCTTTTTTTTTTTTTTTCATTCTGCAAGGATGCCCAGTTTCACCCTCCTCACCAGACTAGCTGGTTGGGTTGCCGGTTTAGTCGCCGATGGCTCGACCCATGCAGTAGGTTGAACCAGATTCCATGGTTACTGGTAGCAGGAAGGTTGAAGCTAAACCCAAGCCAACCCAACTGACCTGACTATGACAGACTATATCCACTGCATATTACAAAAAAAATAACTTTTCACATTCTAATTTACTGAGATGAACTAGTAGACTGTTTTAACAGGAAAAGGAATTGTGAGCTGCTTTATCTGTTTTAGGCTAAAATTATCACAGTACCCCAGAAATCCAGACAAACCCAGTACGATCTGGACTTCTCTGTTGTCTGTTACCTCAGTGGGAACTTGAGACCAGTCTGCTTTTCCATCTTGTGGTGCAGGGCAGCGGGGATGGGTTTTTGCGCTTGTGTCATCTTTTTCTTTGCTCCCATCCATTTCTCCGCAATGTTAATTTGAAACAGGTGGACCTTCAAGCTCACGTGCTATTAGAACTTGTTGTGGTGCTCCGACGTAACCCAGAAGGGCGAGTTTTTTCACTCTGCACAGCCAAGCTCTGGGGGTTTGGCGTCTTCTTCTGCTTTTTCCGGTGAAATGCAGCAGTGGGTGACGGTATGTGCCCCTTCCTGGATGGTGACACTACTACATTTCATAGAATAAGCTCCCATCGAAAAGGACTGCTGAGTTATTAATTAATTGACACCGAATTTAATTTAGTCAACTAAATTCTTATCGACAATTAATTGAAAGTCAAATAATCATTAACATCCCTAAACCTGTTGTGTTTTCCCGAGGTGGCCATACTTCACTCTAATTTAACACGACTGGCACATGCTCGAGCGAAGTGGCTGCCGGCACCATCTCTTCCAACCTGGCTCCGGGTCATCACCGCCTTTTCCTGCCTCCGGTAAACTGCCTTCCGCCTTTCCTATCACTTCTACGCTGCCTGCCAGCCCCAGTCCACCAGCCAAGGCAGCGGACACTACAGAGTAGGAAGAATAGAGGCAGGTAGTCCTCTCGTAAGAATACATCTTATTTGATTATAAACCCTGGCTTACTCCTGAGGTCTTATTCCCTGCGCAAGAGGACCGGCCAGATTTAAAGGGGCCAGCAAAGGAGTGCGCCACAGGAAAACACCACTCTCCTTGCCGTTCCGGTCTGACACCAGAGATCACCTCTGCAGCGTTGCTGGAGATCACCTCAACCGCTGTTTCGCTCCCTGTCTCCTCACCTGCAGCTTCGTCAGGAGCTCCTCTCAAGGTCGACGTCTCAGCAGCATTCCCTGAGGCCATCTTGCCTGTACCAGTGGCATCTCCAGAAACCATCTCGTCTGCACTTTGAGGGTTTTCTGCAGACACTCAGAGGGATTTCCTCGGATCGCGAGTGGCCGCTCCAGTAGCAGCAGAGGGCAGAGCAAGGGAAGTACTTTCATCTGTTTTAACACCTATTAATGAAACATACTGCCTTGCTCCAAGCAAGTATTCCCAGTCACAGCCACCCACTGTTTCTGGTCCCTTGCTACCTGTTTCTGCTGCCATCCCCATGCTGCCTCTCACCTTTGCGCTTCCTCTCCCTTCTGAGGTTGTCTCCACCTCTACAGTCCTAGAAGATGAGTTCCCCAGCGGCTGCTGCACCTCTCCATGTTCACACTCCTGCAGAGACTGCTGCTCTCCACATGCATGCTCCTGCAGAAACTGCTCCTTTCCACGTGCATGCTCCTGCAGAGACTGCTTCCCTCCATGTGCATGCCCCGGCAGAGAGTGCTCCTCTCCATGTGCATGCTCCTGTCATGACTGCAGCGCCTCCCACTGTTCAACTATCATCAGTGGGTGTCATCACTGATCGGCCTGGATCATCTGGTTTCGCTGCTGATCAGCCTGCACCACTTGGTTCCACTGCTGCTTTGCCTGCAGCTCATCTTGAGGTCGTCACTCCAGCAGTAAGAGACCAGGAGCTAAGGCAAGTACTCCTTCTATTATCTTCAACATCAGTTTTAGAAAAGACTTGCCTTACTCCTGGTTGAGGGACCCAAGTGCAGATTCTGCCTGCCTCTGGGCCCTCCCCACCACTGTCTGCTGCTGATGACTATGGTACTCACCTCACTGACCTCCTTTTTTCCCCTCTCCTCTGAGGTAGCCATGTTGAGGCTGGAGCTGTAGGAGGACCACACTCCACCTCAACCACCTGTTGTTCTAGAAGCCAGGGGGCATCTACCTGTCATTGTTCCTGAGGCTGGTGGACTTCCACCCGTCATTCCAGAGGTTGTGGATCTCCACTCATCATTGCAGAGGTCGGCGGACCTCCACCCAATGTTCCAGAGATTGGTGGACCTCCACCCATCATTCCAGAGGTCGGTGAACCTCTGCTCTTTGTTCCAGAAGCTGAGGAGTCTGCTCCACTTGGGCTGTCTGAGCAGTCTGCTCCACCCATTGTCCCAGAGGTCGGTGTGCCTCGACCTGTCGTTCCTGGGGTCAGCGTACTGCAGTCACTGGTAGCAGAGCAGAAAGCTCCCTTTTTAGTGTTTGGCAAGCTCTGTGCCTCTGTGGCCATTGTTCCACCTTGCTCTGTGGTTCGGTGGCCTAAGGACAGTGGCAAGCCACCTGACCTACTCTGCATTCTGGTTCAGAGGTTCCTGGACTTTGGCAGACCACCCGATCTGCTCTATACTCTAGTCTGGTGGGCCATGGACTTGGACAGACCACCCGACCTGTTTTGGGGGCTGTTTTGGGGGCTTTGGATTTGAGTTGGCCCCACAAGACTGTGCGTTGGTGTTTGAATTCTGTGGGGGGTAAGGAGTTGTCTTGGCCCACCTGGCCTTGTGTCCCCACCACCCACCCTGAGAGGGTATTTTGTTTTTCATTGATGTTACTCTTTGGGGTCATCTGGATCCACCCTTAAGGGAGGGGCACTGTCATGGGGGCCATGTTTGCAAACATGTTCCACTCTTTAGTTATGTCTCTCCTTAGTTTTCATTAGCGTTTATTATGGCCTCACCCGTAGTTGTCTGTTATCCTTTGTATTATTAGTGCTTTTATCCTGTCCTAGTCCAGCAAAACCTAGCAGTAATCAAATACTTTGCTAGCAGTTTCATGAAATGGTCAGTCAGAGAGCAACTCAAACTGGCTGGGACGTTGCCCGGGTTAACAAGGTCAGGAGATCCTGGCAGCGGAAGGCGAATTACAGAGCTGCGTGGAGGAATCTGATCAGACCTAAATGAAACAGTCATTGTCACCCCCGACAGACTGCTATGATGATGATGATGATGATGACTCATCATATTGTGTTTATTTTGTGACAGAGCTCTCAGTTTATTTTGCTCCTCCACTTATTGTTTTTTTTTTTGTTAATCATTCACAGCTGTGCCTCATCTTATTAATCAGCTCCTGCCTTATTTATACACTGCACGCCTTACTCTCCATACAGTGTGCTCATCATTATTGTTCATATCCTACCCATGTGATCATCATTGTTATGTCTGCCATCACCTGTGTATATACCAATGGGCTATTTGTTATTTTTACTTTTACCTTTACCTCAGTTATATGGTTAATCGTGTGTTCTGTAAACATTTTATTTCAAATTCTTCTCACTTACTTTATTGCGCAGTAGCTTGGTGGAGCACCCACAATTTTGTTGTGCTGTACAGCTGTACAATGACAATAAAGCCCATTCTATTCTATTCTATTCTATTCTATTCTATTCTATTATTCTCTGTTTCAGCCCACGAGCTGCTTTTTCTTTCATTATACAAATAAAAATGCTGAAATGTGGCCCAGTGTGTGAGTCTGTCCTTAAGCCTCCGGAGGGGCAAGCCTGACATGTTCAGGTTTAGTATTAGCCATTTTTTTATTCCAGCTTTGAATGTTTGAACAAATGTCTCTGTAAGATCATTAGTTGTAGGATGTCCTGGTGCACTTGTCAAATGCAGGATTCCATTTTGCATGACAAAAGTTTTAAACCCATCTGATGTAAAAGTGGTTGCATTGTCTGTCACTATTTGTTCAGGCAATCCATAAAATGCAAACAGTCTATTTAACCCTTTATTGGGCAAAGAATCATATTCGGCAACTTCAGGAGGCATAATATATTTTAATACAATAATAATAATAATAATAATAATAATAATAACAGTGCTATCAATCATTAAAACAATCTTCCAAAATCTGCTAATAATGGTCTAGAATTGAAACTTTGAATTTTCAAGTATATCAGTGAGTGCCTTATCAGTGAGTGCGCTGATGCCGGGACCGGACAGCATCAGCGCAAAGCTCCTCAAGTCCTGTGCAGACCAGCTGTGTGGGATTGTGACATATATCTTCAACATGAGCCTGAAACTGGGGAGGGTACCACAGCTGTGGAAAACATCTTGTGTGGTACCTGTACCAAAAACTTCCCACCCCAAAGACCTGAACAGCTACAGACCGGTGGCCTTGACGTCCCACTTGATGAAGACCCTGGAGAGACTGCTCCTTGCTCACCTCCGCCCCCTGGTGGAACCAGCGATGGATCCACTCCAGTTCGCCTACCAGCATGGCATTGGGGTGGAGGATGCGGTGATCTTCCTCCTTCACCGTTCTCTGTCCCACCTGGAGAAGCCCGGGAATATGGTGAGGATCATGTTCTTTGACTTCTCCAGTGCTTTCAACACCATCCAACCGATGATCCTGAAGGACAAGCTGCTGCGCGCAGGGGTGGACCAGCACCTGTCATCATGGATCCTGGACTACCTCACGAACCGGCCTCAGTTTGTGAGAACCCGGGACTGTGTGTCCGACACGATCATCAGTAGCACGGGGGCCCCCCAGGGAACGGTGCTGGCTCCCTTCCTGTTCACTCTTTATATAGCGGACTTCTCACACAACACAACACACTGCCATCTACAGAAGTTCTCTGATGACTCTGCGATCGTTGGCCTCATCTCCAATGGAGATGAAGCTGAGTACAGAGGGCTTATCCAGGACTTCGTGGACTGGTGCCATCGGAACTGCCTCCAGATCAACGCGAGGAAAACTAAGGAGCTGGTGGTGGACTGCCGCAGGCGTGGGCAGCCCCTCACAGTACCAGTAAATATACAGGGAACAGACATCGAGATGGTGACATCCTATAAGTACCTGGGTGTTCATCTGAACAATAAACTAGACTGGTCACACAATACTGATGCACTCTACAAGAAGGGACAGCGCAGGCTGTTCCTGCTGAGGAGATTCAGGTCTTTTGGTGTACAAGGGGCGCTGCTGAAGTCATTCTATGACACGGTGGTGGCATCAGCCATCACTTTTGGAGTGGTCTGCTGGGGCAGTGGCATTACTGCAGCCGATAGGAAGAGACTGAACAAACTGATTAAGAAAGCTAGCTCTGTCCTGGGGCAGCGCCTTGATCCGATGGAGGAGATAGGAGAGAGAAGGACGGTGGCTAAACTGTCATCTCTGCTGGAGTCCGAGTTCCACCCTATGCAGGACATACTGAATGCACTGAGGAGCTCATTTAGCAGCAGACTACATCATCCCAGGTGCACAACCGAGAGGTTTCGTAGGTCCTTCCTACCAACGGCTGTCAGACTGTACAACCTAAGCAGGGCTGCTCGCAGAGATAGCAAAAAGACGTAACAAACTAATAGTTTTTTGAATGCAAAAGATGCAATAGACTTACACAATGGTCCCCTCCGGCATACAACTAGGAACATACCGGTCGCTATGGAGGGTGAGAATATGTATGGGCACATAATCATACCATGTAGGATAACTAAGTAGACGGTTATGCTGTTTCATTCCATCTAGCAACAATGCTCTGCACTGTGTGTGTTTATATATTTACATATTTATTCCATCTAGCTACAATGCTCAGCACTGGGTGTGTTTATATTTATATATCTACATATTATTCCATCTAGCTACATTGCTCCGCACTGTGTGTGTTTATATACTTGCATATTTATTCCACCTAGCTGCAATGCTCCGTACTGTGGGTGTTTATATATTTACATATTTATTCCATCTAGCTACAATGCTCTGCACTGTGTGTTCATATATTCATATATTTATTCCATCCTGCTACAATGTTCTGCACTGTGTGTCTGTGTGTGTGTGTGTATATATATATATTTTATAGTAATATGTACATATGTATATTAGCTGCTCTTGCTTGCTTGTTTTTTTCTTGCCTTCTGATTGTTGCTCTGAGTGTTGCTATCCCTGTGCTGTTGCAATCCTGGAATTTCCCCGTTGTGGGACTAATAAAGGCTTATCTTATCTTATCTTATCTTATAAAGGGCTACTCTTCTAATGGTAGCTTGAAATGTGATTTGTGACGTGTGGAACACTTCCAGCCATTTAGTGCACGCATCAACAACAGTCATGAACATGTTATTCAGGAATGGTGTTATGATCTGGGCATTGTCTGGGGACCATGCTCACGCTTTGAGTTCATTTTGATATCTTTGTGCTTTCCCTTATTATGCCTCAGTGAAAACAGAGGCATATGGTAATCATTCATTGTGTCTGTGTGTGGATGGTTCTACTGTACATATCCGTCTGTCTGCCTGTCTGTTTCAGCTTGCCCGGTCAAAATTAAGTGCAACTAAAGGCTTGTATCATTGTATTGCCATATTTTCTCGACTTTTAATTTGCCAGACTTCTGAAATAAGGCTTGTTTTCGAAATAAACACAAATTTAACTTACCTTTAACGTCAATAGAGCTGGGAAAAAAGGTATTGTAATAACTATGCCAGGCCACTAGAGGAGCAGTGTGACTTTTTTACAGCACAACACAGCACATTTTTTTTACAGCACATTGAGCTGAACTGTTATAAAATAGCGGTTACTGAAAAAAAAAAATCATGTATTTAGCAACTACACCATTTATTCATCACATTGATTGTTTTCACACTGGTTTTGCCATTTAGTTTTGCAGAGGAAGGATGAGGTAAAACTTGTTAAAAACTCACTAAAAACTACAAGTCCCAATATTGCTCGCCTGCAAATGGTCGCAGTGAACTGCATATGAGCCCGGAAACTCCCGCCAGAGGGAAGTAGTGAGCAATCTGCCAATACTGGGTGAACAAATGTCCATCTTTTTGCCCATCTGTTTTCTTCCTCTGCCACTAAACAGCAAAAGCTCCTGTTCGTCTTGATTGTCATTGTATTTACGTACCTCCATCGCTTCCATCATTTAAAACATCTGCCACTGTGGCCTTGTTTTGTGTTTGGATTGCAGCTGTTCAAATCAGTTTGGTGGCTTTTGGCTCCCGCCGACAGTATGGGCATGTAAACTGCAGATTATTTGCGTGTACTCCAAAACTACTGGATAGATCTGGATGAAATTTTTACCTGAGGTGGTCTTTGGGCTAGAGAGGAACCCATAGCATTTTAGTGATGATCCTAGAACACATACCTCCACCAAGGCTCTTATCTTCTCACAGTGTGTTAACAAGAATACTCCAAAACTACTAGATGGATTTGGATGAAATTTTTACCAGAGGTGTTCCTTGGGCTAGAGAGGAACCCATAACATTTTGGTGATGATCTGAGAATGCATACCTCCACCAAGACTCTGGCAACAAAGCATCAGCACCTTGGTGCTTTCATTGTTATTTGCATTTATTGTCTTCTGTGTTTAGTTCTAGGTTGCTATTTTTACCTTGATCACTGTTATATTTGGGTTGATTATTATTCTTGCCTTTGTCTTAGGTTTGTTCTTAATCATCCTGTTTCTTAGTATTACACCTCAGTGAAAACAGAGGCATATGGTAATCACTCAGTGCATCTGTGTGTGGATGGTTGTGTGTGTGTATCCATCTGTCCGCATGTCTGTTTCAGCTCACCCAGTCAATATTAAGGGCAACTAAAGGCTTATATGATTGTTTCGCCATATTTTCTCGACTTTTAATTTGCCAGAATTCCGAGATAAGGCTTTGTTTTTGAAACAAACACAAATTTAACTCACCTTTACCATCTATGAAGCCAGGAAAAAGGGTATTGTAATAACTATGCCGGGCCACAAGAGGTGGCAGTGCGCCTTTATTACAGCCCCACTGAGCTCTTCCTGTTAACAATCGATTTCATGCTGAACTTTTAAAATAGCAGTTGTTTCTGCAAATTAAACATATTCTGGAACAACACCATGTATTCAACACATTGTTTCTTTTAAGACATGTTTTGCTGTTTACTTTTGAAGATAAAGGACCACATATAGTCTTCTTCTGTAAAATTACATCCCATATTGCTCACAATCACAGCAGATCTTCCTCTGAAGTCAAAGAAACTGGCAGATAACATCAGAATAGAAAAGCAGGAAGGGAAAAAAAACGTTTTCCAAGTAAGGTTTGCCCTTAAATTATGCAGCACTTTCATTGTTAACACATTAACACTTCCTAACATGGCAACATTTTATTCTTAAAGCTTGTGTTTTGTCACATTATTTTTTTCTGATGTGCTCCGCTACTGGTGACTCCATGGTTACATGATTCATATGTTATTAACTTATTAATGTTAAATTGGTTTCTCTAAAGTTCAGACAATTTTTTTCAACTCTTAATACTAATATCAGTAATATAAAAACACCACAGTGTGACGTCGTTGTATCATGTCCTTTAAGATAACTTACAGTCCCATTCTTAATTGATTTATTTACTCAGTTAAAGCTGATGTGAGGTGTGAAATATAAAAACCACTTGAGGTTACTTTTTTATTTTTTTCCCCTTGTCCTGTCAGGCAGCTAGGTGAGCAGAATAGAAATCTGCTACCCTTATTGTGCCAAAACAGATTTACCTTGCCAAAAGGCGCTTTATACAGTACCTATCTATGTATTGTATATTGTTGTAAATGCCTCCTGTAATAACTTTTAATACTCTATTTAAATTATTTTAGCCATGAAGGACCCGACAAGATGGGGAATGGGGAAAGGAATTGTGGGGAGGGGGAAAGAAAAGGGAGAGGAACAGACAAAAAGACAAACACACCAACAACTAAAACAAACAGAAGACAGGCTGGTTCTTCCACATGAAAGCGCGCGCAAAATAAGTGTGTGCATTTGAGTGGTTTGTCAGGAAACATACGAAGAGGGTGGCCGGTCACATCACCTCCACCCCCCCCTCCCCCCGGAAACCCCGAGCAGGCAAGGCAGTGCCACCAACCTCCACAGGACACAAAGGTCCGAGGTCAACAAGTCCCAGGAAAGCCAGGCATCCACCCCAGGAGGGACGGCCGAGGGAGGCCAGGCCTTCAGCCGGCCGGCACAGCGGGCCCACACCCCCGGGCCCGCCAACCCCCCACCCCCCCAGCAGGGCCAATGCCAGTCCCCGGGCCCCAGGCGCCGGGAGGCCAGCGCCCCCACCCCTTGATCTGGAAACTGGCCTGCGTCCCCAGTGCAAGCCCCCCCAGTCACTCCCCCAGCGCCACCGCTGCACACCCCAGGGAACCCCACGCCCAAAGAAGCCCCCCCGTCCAGGGGAGCCCACATAGCCAAGAGGCACTACCCACTCAGTCCAGCACCTCCTGACTAGCAGACACACCCATTCCCACACATTCACACTCTCATGCTCTCATATACAGTGGGGTAAAAAAGTATTTAGTCAGCCACCAATTGTGCAAGTTAAAAGATGAGAGAGGTCTCCAATTTTCATCATAGGTATACCTCAACTATGAGAGACAAAATGAGAAAAAAAAATCCAGAAAATCACATTGAAGGATTTTTAATGAATTTATTGGTAAATTCCTCAGTAAAATAAATATTTGGTCACCTACAAACAAGCAAGATTTCTGGCTTTCACAGACCTGTAACTTCTTCTTTAAGAGGCTCCTCCATCCTCCACTCGTTACCTGTATTAATGGCACCTGTTTGAACTCGTTATCAGAATAAAAGATACCTGTCCACAACCTCAAACAGTCACACTCCAAACTCCACTATGGCCAAGACCAAAGAGCTGTCAAAGGACACCAGAAACAAAATTGTAGACCTGCACCAGGCTGGGAAGACTGAATCTGCAATAGGTAAGCAGCTTGGTATGAGGAAATCAACTGTAGGAGCAATTATTAGAAAATGGAAGACATACAAGACCACTGATAATCTCCCTCGATCTGGGGCTCAACACAAGATCTCACCCCGTGGGGTCAAAATTATCACGAGAACGGTGAGCAAAAATCCCAGAACCACATGGGGGGACCTAGTGAATGACCTGCAGAGAGCTGGGACCAAAGTAACAAAGGCTACATCAGAAACACACTACGCCACCAGGGACTCAAATCCTGCAGTGCCAGACGTGTCCCCCTGCTTAAGCCAGTACATGTCCAGGCCCGTCTGAAGTTTGCTAGAGAGCATTTGGATGATCCAGAAGAGGATTGGGAGAATGTCATATGGTCAGATGAAACCAAAATAGAACTTTATTGTAAAAACTCAACTTGTCGTGTTTGGAGAAGAAAGAACACCATACCTACTGTGAAGCATGGGGGTGGAAACATCATACTTTGGGGCTGTTTCTCTGCAAAGGGACCAGGATGACTGATCCGTGTAAAGGAAAGAATGAATGGGGCCATGTATCGTGAGATTTTGAGTGAAAACCTCCTTCCACCAGCAAGGGCATTGAAGATGAAACGTGGCTGGGTCTTTCAGCATGACAATGATCCCAAACCCACCGCCCGGGCAACAAAGGAGTGGCTTTGTAAGAAGCATTTCAAGCTCCTGGAGTGGCCTAGCCAGTCTCCAGATCTCAACCCCATAGAAAATCTTTGGAGGGAGTTGAAAGTCTGTGTTGCCCAGCAACAGCCCCAAAACATCACTGCTCTAGGGGAGATCTGCATGGAGGAATGGGCCAAAATACCAGCAACATTGTGTGAAAACCTTGTGAAAACTTACAGAAAACGTTTGACCTCTGTCATTGCCAACAAAGGGTATATAACAAAGTATTGAAATGAACTTTTGTTATTGACCAAATACTTATTTTACCGAGGAATTTACCAATTAATTCATTAAAAATCCTTCAGTGTGATTTTCTGGATTTTTTTTTTCTTATTTTGTCTCTCATAGTTGAGGTATACCTATGATGAAAATTGGAGACCTCTCTCATCTTTTAAGTGGGAGAACTTGCACAATTGGTGGCTGACTAAATACTTTTTTACCCCACTGTACACTCACATGCACTCACTCACTCTCGCTCACCCACTTCCCACACAGTCCCACACTTGCACTCCCGGATCCCACCCATTCTCTCTCACTCCTGTACCCGCTCAATCTCACTCCCACTCACCCTCAGGGTCACCCACACTCACTCACGTTTACCCATACATGCACTCTCACTCACACTCCGACCTACTCACATCCATCCGTGCTCTCCCCCACACACTTACCCACCCTCACTCCCCCTTACTACTTAGGGCGACCATGATGCAGATGCAGCGAGCCTGAACATGCACCAGTGCCTGGCAGTGGCCAGGAAGACCACCGGCGGAGGCCAGCAGCAGCGCCCCACCCCCCGCTGACCCACTCCAGGGCGGCCGCGGCCACAGAAGCAGACTCCCACCCCCAGTGCCCATCCAAGCAACTGATCACCAGACCATTGCAGGCGCTCCAAGATGCACGCAAAGCGCCACACAAAACCGACCCACCATCACCAGCTCCACTCATCACTCCCTCACTCTCGCTTACCCGCTTGTTCAATCCCTCTCTCACTTCCTTGCTCATATCCATTCATTTGGCAGCACCCAGGGATTTTGACAACATGATGGGTCCCAGGCCCCCCGCCAGGCTCCCTGGCCTCCGGCAGAAGGAGGGCAACAGGCAACAGGACGTGTTGGAGTCGGCCCGCACCGCCGGCACACACCCAACCCCGACCCAGAGTGGGAATGCCCCCCCCCCCCCAGCACCAGGGGCCCAGGGCCAGCCCCAGCCCCACCCAGGAGGCAAGGCCAGCCAGCCCACCCCCCACACCCCCCAACAGCCCCCCCCGGACCAGACACACAGCCACCCCGGAAGAGGCCCCCCGGACACCAGCCCCAGTGGGTCACAGAAACCCCCACTTGAGGTTATTTTACAGAAAGCCAAACAATTTCTTAAGCTGAGTAGGAACATGACATCTGTAAGAGAATTTACTGTATTTGATGACGCCGACTTTAAAAATATCTTATCACATCCATAATAATAATCACATTTTCATTATCTTTTTTTTTTCTCATTTGTCTCTCTGAGGTCCACGGTGGTGAACCTGAGGGTGAGCAGTCAGGGCAGCTGTGAAGATAATGGGTTAGAAGCTACATAACAATATTGTATGTTCTCTTTATAGAAAACAGCATGTCAATATATTTTTTTTTTTTTTGCAAGATAATTCAAGAACCTCTTTCAACACTCATTACACACAAAGTGAAACATTTCAACCCATTCTGATTTAATGATGATGATTATGGTGATAGATTTTGAAGTTTTGATATTTTTACCTGCTATTGCATGCTGTAGTGTAAATATACATGTATTAAATTAATAAAATCTGTTAATCCAGCAGTTTTCTTTCTGCTCCTAATTTTAGTCTGGTGTGTTGTAAAGCGGTTTACAACAGAGGGCAGCATGATGATGTAGTCAGTTGGTATCGTCATCACGCCGACATACATAAGGGAGGAGCCGGCCATGTTATCCTCTCTTGTGCCGGCACTCTCACTCAGGGGTATAGGAGCTCAGTACTCAGTCATTCACATGCTCTGTATATTTGAAATTTATGTAATAAAGTTCAGTTCCAGCACAGCCCTCTCATCCCTCATCATTCCCAGGTTTGTGGACATAACATCTGGCAATGAGAAGTTAACCCCTTGCACTCTGGTCAGTTTCCCTAAAAACGCCAAAAAATAACGTACCCAAAGTAAATCAAAAGCTGTTCTTCAACCCGTTGCAGCATCTTCATGGGGTTGGTCTCATTTAAAAGAAAACACTTCGAATTTTTTGGCAAAACAGTCATAATCTCTCTAAGTGCTCCGGCCACTGAGTAACAGTCATCTAAACATACTGAACTTGAAGAAAATAAATTTCGCCTGGGTGTTTTTTTGGATACAAATGCTTGCAAATAATACAGAGCTTCAGATCCGGGCTGGAAAATGCAACAGAAATGTAGAACCAAGTGTTATCCAGCTGAGGACAAAATTTTGTAGCAATACCACAAAAAATGAATATATTACACAGCTTTTTTCTTAGGTTGTTCCCAGGCGTTTTTGAACTGTGCCAAATTGTGCCATATGGCACAGTTTGGAAAAACGTCTGTAACTTTTGAATGATTCAATATAGAAGCTTGATGTTGGGCTCTAATGAAAGGTGACACTCAGGGCTGTGTGTGTGTGTGGGGGGGTTGCCCCCCCCCCTTGCTACAGAGGACGGACATCGTCCAGTGTGCCACGGTCACGGTGCACCGCCGTCTACTACGCACAGTTGTAATTTACCGATCAGTCAAAAGTCATTTTTGATTACAGTTTTCAGGGATAAAGAATAATTTAGCTTATAACACTTACCTGTTCACAACAGCAGCGTAGCTGGCGAACTTCTCTTCCTCATTGTCCGACGAACATGAAGCTGGTCCGCTTGTTACGGACTCGTGGTTCTGGTCACGCGACCCGGTCAAACCATCCATTATTGCGGTTTTGCGCCTCCATGATTGCGGTTTTGGCGAACGATTTTTCAAAACAAATAACAGTAGTAAGAAAAAAAGACTGGCGAACGCGTGTGTGTCACCCAGCCTTCGTCGTCGGCCTCCGTCGGTCTATGATGACCATGGAAGAGAATCCTAAACATCTACTCTGCTGGGACAGCACCGCTTGTGGCTGAACAGGCCGATGCACGAATGGCAGTCCCTGTCACACAGGTCGCACTTGTGGGTGGTCTCCGTGCTGCTGGGTCTGTGGCGGTTCTTCCTGCGGGTCCTTTTTTCATCTGCTACAGCAGTCAGTCTCTCTTCACCCAGCCTTACACAAAACAGCTTTCGAACTTCTGTGCTTCAATTGGCTGGCTGTATTCACAGCCGTTGGTAGGCGGGTCCTTCTTGCTAGGTTTTCAGTCATTGGTTCTTCAAGGTTTCAGAAACCCAATTCAAGGCTCTTATTAGTCGAATGAGAGGTCAATCACATCTAAACCAATCAAAGCACTCCTTTGGCTTTCTGTTCGTGGCTGTGTCTGTAGTGGAAGAACGGAAATGCAGGGGTTTTTTTTCTTCAGTGCACCCTAGGACGCACAGTGTGCGTACTAGGGCGCCCTCGTGCACTCTAGGATGCAGAGACGTGCCCGCCCGCTGTACACCGGAGTGCAAGAGGTTAAACCATGGAGGCGTGCATGAGGCGACCAAGACCGTTTCTGGAAAACCCCGGTGAGCCACCAGTCCAGTGGGTATGCTGGTTTGATGTTTTCACCACCTACTTATCAATGTTTGGCCCAGACGAGATGAACGAGGTATGGAAGTCAGCTTTATTCCATTACTATCTGGGCGTGGAGGGCTTTTGATTTTACGGCGTGATAAGACCACCAGTTTTGTGTGCCGAGGTGGTCGAGCTGCTAGCTAGCCGCTGCACTTCACTCCGCGATGACTACGATGTGTGTGTTGGTCTGCTAGCCAACCATTTCGATGTCCCAGAGTATGTGATGGCTAGGAGGTCCGTGTTCTACCAGCGCCGGCAGCAAGAGGATGAGCCGCTTATATGGTATGTGGATGCCCTTCGCTGTTTGGCTAGCACATGCGAGTTCGGGCATGTGAAGGACAGATTAATAATGTTGCAGTTGAAGTGGTTCACGGCGAGTTTGGAGATGTGGGCCATACTGGAGGATCAGCCTGACGACCGGACAGTGGTGGACACAGTGAAGGAATTACAGGAGAAGCTTCCAGAGTTAGTGCACTACCTATCAGTGTCGGAGGCAATGGAACTGGCATTTCAGCTGGAGATGACGGCTCAGGTGGCACCACGACTAGCAGGACCACACCCGTGTTTCTCGCAGCTAGTTTCACGGGTGCAGACGGTTGCCGCGGTTACTGAGCCCGCCGACTCTACACCATTTTGGGAGGACTCTGAGTTAGACACCGCGGGACAGCAGGGAACCAGAGTGCTAATCCAAGGCAAGCTAGCCGAAGACCACAGCACAGAGACTGAGCACAGTGAAAAAGGAGAATTCGGTACAGAGAGTAACCACATCAAGGTGGGTGAACACAACACAGAGAACAAAGACAACACGGAAAGAGAACGGTGACCAGATTCACCTCCCTTCCTCACCCAGTGTGAGCTGCAGGGAGCCGCTGCGGAGCTGCAGGATGGGGAGACCATGTTTATCGGGAATGACGCCGATGAGAATCCTGCCATCCCATGCACACAGGAGGAGTGCTGCCCAGAGGGGGGGCAGTGGTTGGACTCACCTCAGATCCTCACTCAGCAGGAGTTTACAGGAGGCGCTACAGAGTTGCAGGAGAGGGAACACACACACAGAGAACTCCGAGACACAACGACCTGATACAGATGTTAAATGTGACAACAGCGACACATCCCCTCGACCTAAACCAGCGCCAGATGAAAGTGAGAAAGAACCAGACTACTTCAGAATCCTTGCTCATCACCAGTGTATCGGATTCACTGCTCTGCCGACAGGTGAAGAATCCGCAACTGTGACACGGGAGAGATGCCGGACGTCTTCAGGATCCACGAACAGCATTGGCCTCCAGGGACTGCCGCTGTAGCGTTGGGTGAAGAGTCCACAACCCAACAAGATGTGGCAGAACCATCACAGCTTGATGGATGCCCCGCAACAAGCGTGAGTACCACACCGTTACAACTACAGCGCCATATGGAGCCATACAGAGCGCCACTCAAGGTGATGAACAGGGTTCGAGCCCACGGAGCCAAGCGACCGGGCTCACAGTTGGCTGTTACATCATCACCACTGCCAACACGTTTGAAGATAGTGGCACAGCTGAGAACAGGATCGGGATGGCGGGTCAGCCATCTGCAGGAGGTGAAAACAGTGCTGCAGATTGGGATATGGCATTGGAGTTGATCCAGCTTGTGTGGGATCCAGGCTGGGAGAGTGTTGAGAGCGTGCCATGGCTTCAGAGGGATGGCACCCAGGCCTGCTAAAATTGGCATCGCCAGGGGCGCGTCCACCACAAGCCCGCTACAAGGTCCCTCCAGCAGAACTGCCTTCCCCATGGAAGACTGTGGGAAAAAAAGTGACTGTTTAAGTAGAAGCGCGGCTGAAAAGGTGGCAGAATAATCCACTCAGCCACATCAGGTCCAGCAGTGATCCACCCGCTGACCCTAGTTCAGGAGTTTAATGTTTATGCTAAAATGGGGAGGGTAATAATTAGTAAAGTGTTCTGGGTTTCCGGTAAAGGAAAGATGAGTATCTGATGGGACGGGTGTGTGTCAAGATGCACAGCAGATAGACAGATATGTAGGAGTCAGGCACAGAAAGAAAGAGAATTACCAGTATTTTTTTTTTTTTTCAGAAAAAACACAGACTTCAATAGACAACACAGAGCAGCAGAATAAATTATTTCTTTTTCCTCTGCGCTCGGTACTGAATGGTTGGGCATCGCTGTGGTTAGGGAGTTTTCAAATGAAGGTGTTGCCATGATTTCCCAAATCTATACTCTTTAACATGCATTTAGTGCAAGTTAGCTGTTGTAATGGATAATTATTTTTTCATCCTTTTTATTCAAGTTCTCAGCAGGAGTAGCCGACAATGTTGATCATTTTTATGACAAATTTATGGGTGGCTACTTCATTTTCACTTAATTGTGTTAAAGTCTGTATTTGCTGTTGCACAAAATAGTTCTTCTGTATAGCAGAAGTTTCTGCTTAATTGACAAGTCACTGTTTAATAGGGATTTTTTGACAAGCCTGTGCTTCTCTTGTGGTGTTATACAGAATATCATTGCAGTAAACTATGGAAAAATGTATTTGCTTTAACATTTGTAATTCCTCCCACACTTTTTAGTGCAAAAACTCACAAAACATCACAACTTTTATTGCAACTTTTTAAAAAAGCTCCCGTAAATTCAGGCTTTTTGGGCCGCAACAATCATAAAAACATCCCATGGAATCCTGGAGGGACTGACTTACCCACATTTGCCAGCAGGGTCCTGTTGATGGTCTGCTGAGGCATCTATTGTGCTCCCTCCTCTGTATTACGTAGACACAAGGGAGAATATATATGTTCGACCCCAGGAAGAATAGCCAATGTTTTATACAAGTGCTAATGGTGATCTTATAAAAAAAAAACAAAAAAAAACTATATTTAATCTCATGTAATGTCACCTTCTGTGAGGCTGCAGATATCCTTTGCATGCCTGGAGAGCACAGGTGATTATATTTAAATTTAACTTTGTGAACCTTGGCCTCTGCAAATCTTGCAATTAGAAAAAACAGTAAAAATATTTTTTGTTGTTTACCTGTACTGTCAGCAACCAGCGTCACCGCTGCCTCCTCATTAACAGCAGGTGCTCATCATTAGCATCATGTGTGGTCATCCAAACAGTGTTGCTCTCTATCTGCTCTTCGTGCGGAAAAGTCTCCTCACTAGTTGAAGTGAAAAAGGGTGTTTTGATAAAAATTTTCTCTGTCCTTCCCTTTTTCTCCATTTCTCTGCACCGCTCGTATAACTTCATTTCATTTTGCCGCTATTCTACACACTGTTCGGTTTGTTTATAATGTAACCATCGATATGCGCATGCACATGTCTAAGATTCAACATGGAAAAGTCCAACAGTCTGAGGAGAAGTGGGGAGGACGTTACGTTTGTGATTTGATTTGCCGTTTATGTAAATACTGGTGTTTCCTTATTTTGTCAGACATCATGTTAAATGTGCTAAACATTAAAAAAATATATATGGAGCTCCTAGTAGATTGAGGCCCTTAGAAGATCAGGGCCTAAGGCAGTTGCCTACCTTTGCCTAATGGTAAGTCTGCCTCTGGCTGAACTCACATTTGGAGCATTTCACTCGAAGGCCATTTTCTTCAAGGCATTGCAGGACCTTCTGCAGGTTGTAGATGTGCCCCGTGATAAGAAGGTCAACTAGGTAAACTACCACGTGTCATATTGACTAGACAATCAGCCTAAGTGCAAGATGCAACACCAACAGAATAACACACAAGGAATGTTTGACCCTTTATTTAATTTCAAAAGACGCAAACTTGAGAAAAACCAGTCACTCGCCAGAGGAGCAGCAAACCTGCAGAGGGAGAAATGAGGCTTATTAATGGAGGAATGAAGGGGGAAATGGAAATCGAAAATAATACCACTCTCGTGGGAGGAGAAGAGAGCCCGTCAAAGAACCCAGTGAAGGAGATGAACCAGCAGGTTAGGACTACTGGTGGTGGGGGAATGAGGAGCGGAGTCTGACCGGGTGGAGAGGATGACTGCAATGGGGATGAGCAACAGGCTGGTGAGCGCTCCAATGCCCCTGAAGACACACCGCTTTGTTGGCAGCAACCTGTGGAGAAGAAGGAGGAGAAAGTGTGTCAGGTGAGTTTAACCACAACACAAGTAGCCACTTATTTAGATAGTTCTGCTTCACAGCAGTATACCCAAATGAGCCAGCATTGAATCACTGAAGAGCACTTCCTTATAAACACTGGCTCAGCAGGAACAGCAGGTGCGTTGAATGACTTGATTTGGAGCACAGGATGAAACGGGAAGGAGGGGGCGAGCGCTCGCCTGAACATGATAGCCCCCCCCCCCCCAAGGAACGCCTCCTGGCGGTCCACCAGGCTTCCGGGTGGGCTTGATAGTAGGCCCGGACCATGCCTTTGTCATGGATTGCTGACCAGGAAACCCATGACCAGTGCTCCGGACCGTAGCCCTCCCAGTGGACCAGATATTGGAACCCCTGGCCCTGGCAGCGAACATCTAGGATCTCTTGCATGGTGTGCATGACCTGGCTGTGGAGGATCCAAGGAGGAAGAGACGGCTTCGGGGGGGTGGGGGGACTGGAGGAGAGAGGCTTGATCTTCGAGACGTGGAATGTTGGATGCGCTCGGAGCATCTGTGGAAGCTGGAGCCGGACAGCAGAGTTGCCCACATTGCTGGTGACGGGGAAGGGGCCCACAAACCGGGGGGTGAGCTTATGAGCCTCAGCCTTCAGTGGGACCTGATCTGTGGACACCCAGACCTGCTGCCCAGTCTTGTAGTCCGGCGCCGGAACCCGCTTACGATCAGCATAACGCCAGTTGCACTCCGTAGAGCGGAAGAGCGCCGCCCAGGTAGATCTCCAAGCCCGGCAACAACGACGAAATTGGGCCCCCATGGATGGCACCGCCACCTCTCTTTCCGTCATGGGTAACGGGGGGGTTGTAGCCCAAGGAGGCTTCAAATGGAGAAAGCCCCGTGGCCGAAGAGACAGTAGAATTGAGTGAATACTCCACCCAGGTCAGACGGGAACTCCATGAAGAAGGGTCGTCGGCTGCCATGCAACGAAGGGCGGCCTCCAGGGACTGGTTGGCACGCTCCGCCTGCTCATTGCTCTACGGGTGGTAACCGGAGGTGAGGCTGACAGTGGTGCCAAGGCAGTGACAGAAGGACTTCCACACCCTTGAGATGAACTGTGGACCCCCGGTCAGACACAATGTCCATAGGGATGCCGTGCAGTCTGATGACGTGGTGGAAATCTTGGAGGCAGATGGCAGCTTGGGGAGAGGGACCAGATGAACGGCCTTGGAAAACCTGTCCACAATAGTCAAAATGATGGTGTTGCCATGAGAGAGGGGAAGACCAGTAACAAAGTCCATGGCTATGTGGGACCAAGGCCGGCTGGGGACGGGGAGGGGGTGAAGGAGACCAGTGGGGGGTGGGGGAGGATTTGTTGCAGGCACAAGTTTGGCAAGCCTTCACGTACTCCTGCACGTCCTGCCACAGCATGGGCCACCAGAAAGCTTGCCTGATAATGTCTATGGTGCGCACCACTCCTCGATGGCAGGAGAAACGTCCGGTGTGCCCCCACTGGATAACTTCGCTGTGGAGGGCGGCAGGGATGTAAAGGCGGTTAGGGGGGCAACCCACTGGTTCGGGCTCAGAGGACTGGGCCTGGCGGACTCTCTTCCTAATCTCCCAGGTGACGGTTCCCAGGACGCATGAAGGTGGGAGAATGGGCTGGGAGCGGGAAGGGGGGTCAGCCAGGTCCTGGCTGAACTGCCTGGAGAGAGTGTCAGGCTTAACATTACGGGAGCTGGGCCTATAAGTGACAGTGAAATTGAAACGGTGGAAAAAGAGGGCCCAGCGAGCCTGCCTAGAATTCAGCCAGCGGGCCAACTGCAGATACTTGAGGTTCTTGTAGTCGGTCCACGCTACAGGGTGAACAGCTCCCTCCAGCTAATGTCTCCATTCCTCCAAGGCTAATTTAATAGCCAGCAGCTCTCAATCCCCGACGTCGTAATTCCTCTCGGTTGTGATTAGCCGTCGAGAGAAATATGCACACGGGTGGAGCTTCAGGTCCAAAGCGGAGCGCTGGGACAAGATCACACACACCCCTGTTTCTGAAGCATCCACCTCCAGGGTAAATTGGAGCTGGGGGTCGACCTGAGCCAATATGGGTTTGTCCGAGAGAACATGCCCTTTAATTTCACAAAGGCATGTTCAGCTGTCTCGGTCCATAAAAATGGTACCTTAATAGAGGTCAGCAATGGAGGCAGCGTAATAGAGGCAGCGTTGCAGCTCCTTGCAGTTGTGGGGTGTTGGCCAATCAAGCACAGCCTTCACCTTCGCTGGGTCGGCTCTCAGCTCCCCTTCCGCCATGATAAAGCCAAGGAAAGAAATGGAATTGGTGGAAAACTCACACTTCTCTGACTTGACATATAGTTGGTTCTCTAAGAGCCGTTGAAACACGGCTCTAACATGAGTCTGGTGCTCCTCCGGCATGCAAAAAAAAAAAAATCAGGATGTCGTCTAGATACACAAAAATGAACTGATTTAACATATCACGGAGGACATCGTTAATTAAACGTTGGAAAACCGCTGAGGCATTAGTTAATCCAAAAGGCATCACTAGATATTCAAATTGCCCCAGGTGCATTTTAAATGCCATTTTCCATTCGTCCCCCTCGCGTATTCTAACAAGATGGTAAGCGTTACGTAAATCGAGTTTAGAGAATACAAGCGAGCACTGCAGGAGCTCAAAAGCGGAGTTCATTGGGGCAGAGGGTCTTTATCTTTGACGGTTATGGTATTGAGCTCCTGGTAGTCAATGCACAGACGCAGGGACCTGTCCTTCTTACCCACAAAGAAAAACCCTGCCCCAAGGGGAGCCAAGGATGGCCAAATGAGGCTGGCGCTCAGAGAGTCCTTTATGTACCTCTCTATCGCCTCTCTCTCAGGTCCGGAAACATTATAAAGCCCGCTGGATGGCAACCTCGCGTCCAAGGAGGAGGTCAATGGCACAGTCATACAAGCGATGCGGGGGAAGCGCTAGCGCTCATGACTTGCAAAAGACCTCCCCAAGGTCGTGATAAACCTCAGACACAAGGCTGAGGTCTGGCAGCTCAGCCTGAGGAGAGTAGATGGGGAGGGACAGCAAACACTCGGCCGAACTTAGACATGTTGCCAAACAGTTAGGGCTCCAGGATGTGATGGAATTTTGTGCCCAATTGAGAACAGGATTGTGCCTCTGGAGCCACGGGTACCCTAGAACCACCACGTGAGAGGCATGTGGAAGCACGTAAAACATGACCCTGTCCCGGTAGTTACTGAACAGAAGAATGGATAGCTGCGCCATACAATGAGTGACGGACGCCACCGTCTGGCCAGAAAGGGTATGCACGGAGCGAGGAGCCGGCAATTTAGCTGTCAGAATCCCCATCTCGCGCACTAATTGAGACGAGATGAAATTACCCTCTGCCCCGTAATCAATAAGGGCAGAGACCCTCCTCTCGACCCCCAGCAACTGAACCAGGGCCGAAATAGAAAAATTACCGGAGGGATCAGGTTGAGTCCCACCCGCCAGACCCCCCCGCGGCTACTGACGGGCCGTGTCTTTTGGCCGTAGGTGGCATGTGTCCCACTTGTGCTTCAAAGAACCACAGTAGGCACACGCCACGATCCACCACTGCCGCTCAGCCTCTGACCGCGGAAGACGAACAGAGCTGAGCTCCATGGCTTTGGCAGAAGATTCAGATTCACCTATGTGAATAGGCGCTGGGAGCGCATGTAAGGCGAATGGGCGCAAGGAGGTGCTGCGCTCCCTAGCACATTCGCAGTACCAGTTATCTAAACCAACCACCTGATCGATAAGGCCTTCCAAGGTGGCAGGAACAGCATGAACTGCCAGGTCATCGCAGAGCCGAGGATTCAACCCATGGAGGGACGCACTGCGCAGTGCAACCTCGTTCCACCCAAAATCTGCTGCCTTGACCTGGAACTCCACCGAGAAGTCAGCCACTGACCGGCTGCCCTGGCGGAGCGACAACATGCGACTCATGATATTCCCCTCACTCTCGGTTAGGTCAAAAGTGCAAGAAAACTGGGTCACAAATTGGTCAAACGTTGGTGGCGCGTCCCTTCGACAATCGATTACAGACCGTGCCCAACTAAGAGCCCGGCCCTGAAGCAGAAGGGTAAACTGATGGATTTTAGAGATGTCATCCGGGAACTCCCTTCCAACCCGCTCAAAATAAAGCCGAATATGACAAAGAAAATCCTTACATTTCCCCACCTCCCCCGTGTATGGGGCAGGAGTGGAAATGGAAAGGGTTCGGCAGACGATGGAAGAAGTCGAAGGAGCAGGTGGGGGCAGAGTCGCCGGAGCAGACATGCGGCTATATTGATCAGAAATTGCACTCATCTGCTGCGTAATAGCCTGCAGCAGCTGAGAGTGCTCAGCCACCTGCCTCTTTGTTACGTCGAGGCGGTGGAGCGCGGTGTGCTCCATTGATGAAGCACCTGCTAGGCTGTGACCCAGGCTGGCTCGTTCTGTCATATTGACTGGACAGTCAGCCTAAGTGCAAGATGCAACATCAACAGAATAACACAAGGAACGCTTGACCCTTTATTTAATTTCAAAAGACGCGAACTTGAGAAAAACCAGTCACTCGCCAGAGGAGCAGCAACCCTGCAGAGGGACAAGAGTTGCACAAGAGTTTTTCTGTACAGCAGAAGTTTCTGCTTAATTTACAAATCACTATAATAGGAAATTTTTGACAATCCTGAGCTTTTCTTGTATTGTTATATACAGGTACATCTCAAAAAATTAGAAAATCATGAAAAAGTTGAATATTTTTTGTCACTCATTTCAGAAAGTGAAACCAATATATTATATAGATTCATTACACAGAGTGATATATTTCAAGTGTTTGTTTATTTTAATTTTGATGATTATGGCTTACAGCCCATGAAAACCCCAAATTCAGTTTCTCAGAAAATTAGAATATTACATAAAATTAATTTTAAAAAATAGTTTTTTAATAGAAATGTTGGCCGACTGAAAAGTATGTCCATGTACACACTCAATACTTGGTCAGGGCTCCTTTTGGATTAATTACTGTATCAATGTGGCGTGGCATGGGGGTGATCAGCCTGTGGCACTGCTGAGGTGTTATGAAGGTCCAGGTTGCTTTGATAGTGACCTTCAGCTCGTCTGCATTGTTGGGTCTGGTGTCTCTCATCTTCCTCTTGACAATCCTCCATAGATTCTTTATGGGGTTTAGGTCAGGAGAGTTTGCTGGCCAATCAAACACAGTGATGCCATGGTCATTAAACCAGGTTGTGATACTTTCAGCAGTGTGTGTGTGTGTGTGTGGGGGGGGGGGGGGGGGGGGGGTGCCAAGTCCTGCTGGAAAATGAAATCATCTTCTCCATAAAGCTTGTCAGCATAGGGAAGCATGAAGTGCTCTAAAATTTCCTGGTAGACAACTGTGCTGACTTTGGTCTTGATAAAACACAGTGGACAAACACCAGCAGATGACCTCTGTTCAGATAAAAGTAAATTTTGCATTTCATTTTTAAATCAAAGTCCCAGAGTCTGGAGAAAGAGTGGAGAGGCACAGAATCTAAGTTGCTTGAGGTTTAGTTTGAAGCTTTCACAGTCAGTGATGATTTGAGGAACCATGTCATCTGCTGGTGTTGGTCCACTGTGTTTTAGTTTTGTTCAAGGCCAAAGTCAGTGCAGTTGTCTACCGGGAAATTTTAGAGGTCTTCATGCTTCCCTCTGCTGACAAGCTTTATGGAGAACCTGATTTCATTTCCCAGCAGGACTTGGCACCCCTCCACACTGCCAAAAGTATCAAAACCTGGTTTCATGACCATGGCATCACTGTGTTTGACTGGCCAGCAAACTCTCCTGACCTAAACCCCATAAAGAATCAATGGAGTATTGTCAAGAGGGCCAACATTTTGATTTAAAAACAATTTTTTAAAATTAATTTTATGTAATATTCTAATTTTTTGAGAAACTGAATTTGGGGTTTTCATGGGCTGTAAGCCATAATTATTAAAATTAAAATAAATAAACACTTGGAATATATTACTCTCTGTGTAATGAATCTTTATAATATATGGGTTTCACTTTTTGAAATGAGTGACAAAAAATATTGAACTTTTTCATGATATTCTAATTTTTTGAGATGTACCTGTAAAATATCACTTCAGTAAACTGGAAAAAAGCATCTGCTTTAAAATTTGGAATTTTTTCCCACAACTTTTAGTGCAAAAAACACTAAAAATATTGCAACTTTTATTGCAACTTTTTAAAAAAGCTCCCGCAAATTCAAGCCTTTTGGCCCGCAACAATCATAAAAACATCCCGTAACATCCTGGAGGGACTGATTAATACCCCCCCCCCCCCCCGAAGAAAACAGCGCACAAATTGGGCCCTCCCAAAATTTCATAGCCCGACTCATACTCTAAGCTTTAGAACACACAGTAATTACACAAGCCTATCCATTCACACCACAAGGCCCTGCGGATTATAACAGTCTTTGAACATAAAATGGCTTGTGAGAAAAAAAATTAATCCAGAAATAACTATACACATTGCTATAACACATCAAACAGTAAATACACCTGAACAATGTACACTGTAATCCAGTGGCGGTCCCAAAACTCCCCCACCCCAGCATTCCCACCGACACAACCTGGGCAATTCAAACACGCACACAGTGCTGAGGCGATTAACACTTCACATATTATTTTCCTTCCCAAATGCACACACAGGGAAAATTTCACAAAGGCTACGTGGCTTTTTTCTCCTTTCTTTTTTTTTTTCAAATACAAAGAACAGTGATAGCATTAACACAACACAATGTAATATACCGCTAACTTCCCTTATTTTAAAGTCTCGCTAAGGACCCCCTGGAGGCCCCCTGTCTGGAACGTCCGTCCGGCGGCCCGCTCCCAGAGCATCTCCGCATTTTCCTTACCGGAGACGAGCTGCTCAGGCGTTTCTTTGCTCTCATACGCCGCAGCTCAGTTGGGTGCCTTCTGGATCCATCGGGCAGTTCCAAGTAACTGTCCTCACAGGTCCTCACCACCCACAGCTGTCCCTGGTCATCCCACTGCTCCCGTGTTTTGCGGATTCCACCAAGCCAAGACTCAACCCTAGGGCAGACCTTGTTGCCAATTATTAGGGTAATACTCACTGGCCTTTGTGATCCGCGACGCCGTGAGAGGGTTTTTTTTTCGGTGTCGGAGAGTACCGTCAAACCAGTCCAAGATCCACCTTGGATCCTGCTGGTAGGCACACCTGGGAATCGTGCCACTCGGTCTCACCCCACTCTCTTTCATCTTTTGTGCTGAATCAGCCACGGCAGCGCCCGGTTTGACGTTGGTACTCGCTGGCCTCCGGAACTACGATGTACCTGCTCACTGGCTCCACTTGCCACTGCAGGTGTCCGACTGTGCCATTCAGGTCTCTCGTCCAGGGCACCACAAACTCTGGCACCGGAAACTCCCCGCAATGACGTTCCATAGTGTTGGCCCAACCTGTCATCGCTCATTCCGGGCAGGTTTGAGTCCTACACTTCATCATCATTTCCCACATAAAAGGGATGGTTCCACAGCCCACAGCCAGACCACTCCACTCCGACGCTGCAGGCAATCGAGAACCCAAGTCTATAAAACAGGTTGCAGCCCATTAGGTTCACCCCTTCAGTGGACACCATGAACTCCACTGCGTACATCGCTGCTGACTTGTATCTCGTGGAGAACATCAGCGAGCCCACAATGTCTAAGGGGTTGTTCCCATAACTGTAACACAATACCTCAGACCTGCTCACTCTATAATGCGGGAAAAAGTCCTTCACCGTGGCCTAGTTCAGGATGGAGCCGGCGATCCTATACCCAGTATCAGCGGCACTATGACGGCAGTTTATTAAATGCCCCACCAGAGGATTAAACACACTGGATCACTGTTACACCACAGTGAAAGACGCATATTGCGCTGTTCCTCGCGCTGCGCTGGGATTATCTGATCACGTGATGGTTCACCTCATTCCCACATACAGACAGAGATTGAAGCTCACTAAACCTGTCGTGAGCACTACGAAGAAACGGACCAGTGAAGCTGAGGAGAAGCTGGAAACGTGCATGGAAATATCTGACTGGGGCATGTTTAAAGGAGCCACGCATGATCTGGATGAGTACACGGACACTGTGAACTCATATATCCACTTTTGTGAAGAGATCATTCTTCCATCACGCACCAGGGTGAGTTACTCTAATGACAAACCCTGGTTCACAGCTAAGCTCAGACAGATCAGGAAGGAGAAGGAAGCAGCGCTGAAAAGTGGAGACAGGGACTGCTACAGGGAGGTTAAATACCGGTTTAACAGAGAGCTGAAGAGGGCTAAATCTGTGTATTCAGAGAGACTCCAGCAGCAGTTCACTGCTAATGATTCGGCTTCCGTGTGGAGAGGACTGAGGCAAATCACCAACTATCGGCCTCAGGCTCCTAAAGGTCAGGATGACAAAGCCCTTTGTCAAAGACTGTCCCAACACTATGCCCGTTTTGACACCTCGTCATCTGTGTCCAACTCCCCCCCTCCCTCCAGCTCCACAGCCTCCACAATCCCTACTTCATTAAAGGCACCCCCCTCCTCCCCCCCTGCCCTTATCATCACTGAGCAGGACGTGCTCAAACAGTTCTCCAGACTGAACCCGCGCAAGACCCCGGCCCGGACGACGTGTCTCCCTCCACCCTGAGACACTGTGCGAAACAGCTGGCTCCTGTCTTCACAGACATTTTTAACACCTCCCTTAAGTTATGCCACGTGCTGTCCTGCCTCAAATCCTCCACCATCATCCCTGTCCCCAAGAAGCCACGGATCACTGGACTTAATGACTACAGACCTGTAGCACTCACCTCTGTAGTCATGAAGTCCTTTGAGCGCCTGGTCCTGCCCCACCTCAAGTCCATCACCACCCCTCTCCTGGACCCGCTGCAGTTTGCCTACCGAGCCAACAGGTCTGTAGACGACACAGTCAACCTGGCCCTCCACTCCATCCTGCAGCACCTGGACTCCCCGGGAACCTACGCCAGGATCCTGTTTGTGGACTTCAGCTCTGCATTCAACACCATCCACCCCGCTCTGCTCCGGGACAAGCTGTCCCTGCTCAACGTGCCTGACTCCCTCTGCAGGTGGATCACCGACTTCCTGACGGACCGGAGGCAGCATGTGCGGCTGGGAAAGACTGTCTCAGACTCTACTAGCATCAGCACCGGATCACCCCAGGGCTGTGTACTTTCCCCCCTACTCTTCTCCCTTTACACCAACTCCTGCACCTCCAGCCACCAGTCTGTCAAGTTGATCAAGTTTGCGGACGACACCACCCTCATCGGGCTCATCTCCAACGGCGACGAGTCCGCCTACAGGAGAGAGGTGGCCCAGCTGGCGTCCTGGTGCAACAATAACAACCTGCAGCTGAACGCTCTGAAGACAGTGGAGATGATTGTAGACTTCAGGAAAGTCACTACCCCTCTGCCCCCCCCTCACCCTCTCAGGCTCTCCCATCACCACTGCTGATTCCTTCCGCTTCCTAGGCACAACCATCACCAGGGACCTCAAATGGGAGCCGACCATCAGCTCACTCATCAAAAAAGCCCAGCAGAGGATGTTCTTCCTGCGGCAGCTGAGGAAGCTCAAGCTACCCACCAAGATGTTAGTGCAGTTCTACACAGCCATCATCGAGTCCATCCTCACCACCTCCATAACCGTGTGGTACGCAGGAGCCACTGCCAGGGACAGACTAAGGCTGCAGCGCATCGTGCCCACTGCTGAGAAGGTGATCGGCTGCAAGCTCCCATCTCTCCAGGATCTGTACATCTCCAGGACCCGGAGGCGTGCTGGCCGGATCATAGCCGATCCCTCACACCCTGGTCACGTACTGTTTGCCCCCCTCCCCTCTGGTAGAAGACTTCGGTCCATCCAGACTAAAACCTCCCGTCACATGAACAGCTTCTTCCCCTCTGCCATCAGACTGCTGAACACTAAGTGACTTATTGACTCTCGTGCACTATGTACAGCAGCTCAACCAGACTCATGTCAATCATCACTGTTTTCTTCCTGCATTACCGACTGCACTATATAGTTCTCCACAGTATCTGCTGCTCGCTAATATATTTTAACTGCTGACCAGTATCACTTACTCTTATTCTACACTTTATTGCATGTATAGTTTATTTCTTTTATCTTATCATGTTTAATGTTGCAGCATTGCACCGAGACAAATTCCTAGTTTGTGTACTACATGAACAATGGCAATAAACCTGATTCTGATTCTGATTCTGATTCTGATTCTGATCCAATTCAATGTTGCAATAAATGCATCAATCTGTGTTTAGTGAGATCGTGTTAACCATCATTGGTTCCCTTGTGGAAGAGCCCCTCTCTGGTTTTTGGTCCCCCTGTTCAAAGTTTTTACAGGCCCTTGCGAAGTGGTGGAACAAACCACACTTTCCACAGCGCTTCCCCCTTGCTGGACAGTCTCTCGCCTTGTAGCGGTGCCTGGCGGACCCACAGCCATAGTATCCTGGTGTCCCTGGGGCTGACCTAATTTTCACGGTGGAGGCATGTTCCTCATCACTCTTGCCATCCTGGGCCGCGGCCAGCGCCTTCCACTGTTTCTCGTCCCTTGGCAGCTTGTCTTCCTCGCCGAGGTTTCTGGTTAGCTTCTCCGCTGCCTCGTACTGTTGTGCTAATTGCATGGCGGCTAACAGCATCAATTCTCCAGCGTGTGTGAAGAGGCGAACCGTCGCAGAGGAATAGTGGATGTGCTCCGCTAGTTGGTCGCGGACCATTTCTCCTCCAAAGCGCCGAAACGTCACTCTTCTGCCAGCTGCCGTATGTCCGCGACAAACTGTTGTACCAACACACCCGGCTGCTGGCATAGCTGTCGAAACTGGATTCACCTCATGATAGTGTTCTCTGGTGCTCGAAAATAACCCGCCATCAGCCTCACTACATCATCGAATGTGTCACCACCTCCCAACGTGCTCAGGATCCTCTGGCCCTCCATTCCTAGGTTATGGGCCAGAATTGCCCTCGCACGCTGCTTTTCGAGCTTGCCAAGTTCCAGAGCGATGAGATCATTTTCAAAGGCCACGTACCACCTGGCCCAGGGGACGAGTGGCTCTTATGGAGCCTCCAGAATTGGCCGAATGGCGGTAGCTGCTCGCTCCATACCATTTGTCCTCGTCGCCAGCTGTTACATCTGTAAGTGAGGGGGAGGCGAGGTGACAGGTACACTCTTTATTATCAAACTAACAGGAACCAAACAGGAGTCATTCCGTACAAGATGAGGGTCCACAGCAAACAGACAGAGTATCTCCCGCCGTGGCCTCTTATACTCCCCTTGACGCCCCCACCGGAAAGACAGGGCGTTAAATCCCACTACACCCAGGGCACCGCCATATTGGTACACTCAACTATATACATAATATTAATATCTCACACTGCCCATTCACTATGCTTAACTGGACATATAATGTTTGCTTCTTCCAATCTTTAAAGCTCTCTCTCCACCCTTTCTTTCATTGCAAATGGGAGGGGTCTGTGCTTACAAAATTTGGGAGAAATATCAGGTTTAACTTTAATGGACGCTTTAATGTCCTTTAGTGTCCCCAACTCCTCACTGAAAACATCAGAGTATTTATCTAATACTTCTGTGAGTGAACAGTCATCTATTTTTTAAGGGCCTTAATCTGCTGCCAGTTCAATTTTAGCCTCCTTAGCAAATTCCTGCCACACAGGGTTGAACGATTGCCCCTTACTGTTAATAGTGGTAGGTTTTCAGTTTTCCCCTCATACACTACTCTGGCTGTGATCTATCCTAAAACAGGGATTCTGCATCCATTATAAGCTTTAAGCTTAACCTTAGCACTCTCTAGTGGCAGGTGTGATAATTTCTTTCTGTATTGCCTCTAATATTACACTCCTAGCAGCTCCTGTGTCAATTTCCATCTCTAAATCAACATCAGCTACAGAAAATGTTTCCTTAAACAAGTCTTCATCCTCACTTATGACTCAGAATGGTAAACATGTCCAATTCAGTGTCCTCTTCAGCTTTCACAAACTTAGTGTGTTTACTAAGCTGTTCTCTGCTCCATGTATTTTTGCACTTCTTCTTCTTCTTCTTTTAGATTTGACTGGCAGTTGGCCACCAGCTTACAGGTGCATTACCACCACTGACTTGATTATCCACAGTGTATATCTTTGTATAAGGAGTTCTGAACAACTCCTTATGTACGAAAAAATTATCCATCCTTGGACTGTGTCGGAGGTGCGACCGATCTTGGCTGTGGCCAAGATATTTTTTGCATTTTTAGTCTGTGACTTTGAAAGACAGGCCTGTTATGTCCATAACCAGTTCTTCAACAATGAGGCCAGAGGTACAATAGAACGTGACTTTATTGCGTGAATCACAGTAACACAAGGCGCTCCCATCTAGGCAGAGGCGAGGTGAAAAGAGACCGTGTCTCTTCCGCATCAGCCCTTTATACCCAGGGTGGTGGTGGAACCAGAAAGGTGGAGCCACCACCCATATCACACAATAATATGTATCCTTAATAATATAAACTACATTACACCCCCCCTTTAAAAAAGTCCAAAACGCATGCACGCCAAATAGACCCTCCCAAATTTAGTACCCAAGTCACACTCTAATAATGAACAAATAAAGTAGGGCTATCTATGCACACAAACAACTAAAACTAGAGGGGAACAGGTGGACTACTGTGCCACCTCCACACGGCTAGACGGATTATTCTACCGTCTCTGTCGATATAAAGTCCATAAAATAAAATACTGCCGTGTTCCTATTATAACATAAAATAACCCCATAAACATATACAGTTAGGCCCAGAAATATTTGGACAGTGACACAATCTTCATGATTTGGGCTCTGCATGCCACCACATTGGATTTGAGAAACAACTACAATGGAATTGAAGTGCAGACTTTAAGGTTTAATTCAAGGGGTTAAACAAAAACTTATGATTAAACATGTAGGAATTGTAGCTATTTTTATACAAACGCTCCTCATTTCAGGGGCTCAAAAGTAATTGGACAAATAAACATAACCCTAAGTAAAATGTTACTTTTCAATATTTTGTTTGGAATCCTTTGCAGGCAATGACTGCCTGAAGTCTGGAACCCATAGACATCAACAAACGCTGGGTTTCCTCCTTTGTGGTGCTTTGCCAGGCCTTTACTGCAGCTGTCTCCAGTTGTTTCTTGTTTGTGGGTCTTTCTGCCTTAAGTTTTGTCTTGAGCAAGTGAAATGCATGCTTGATTGGGTTGAGGTCTGGTGATTGACTCAGCCATTGCAGAATATTCCACTTCTTTGCTTTAAAAAACTCCTGGGTTGCTTTTGCAGTATGTTTTGGATCACTGTCCATCTGTACTGTGAAGAGCCGTCCAATCAACTTTGCTGCATTTGGCTGAATCTGAGCAGAAAGTATATCCCTATACACTTCAGAATTCATCCGGCTGCTTCTGTCTTTTGTCACATCATCAATAAACTCAAGTGACCCAGTGCCATTGGAAGCCATGCATGCCCATGCCATCACACTGCCTCCACCATGTTTTACAGAAGATGTGGTGTGCTTTGGATCATGAGCTGTTCCAGTTCTTCTCCAAACTTTCTTCTTCCCATCATTCTGGTACAGGTTGATCTTAGTCTTATCTGTCCAAAGAATGCTGTTCCAGAACTGGGCTGGCCTCTTCAGGTGTTTTTTGGCAAAGTCAATTCTGGCCTTTCTATTTTTGAGGCTGATTCATGGTTTGCACCTTGTGGTGAATCCTTTGTATTTACTCTCATGAAGTCTTCTCTTTATGGTAGACTTAGATACTGATACACCTACTTCCTGGAGAGTGTTCTTCACTTGAGTGGATGTTGTGAAGGAGTTGTTCTTCACCATGGAAAGGATTCTGCGATCGTCCACCACTGTTGTCTTCCGTGGACGTCCAGGCCTTTTTGAGTTCCCAAGCTCACCAGTGCACTCTTTTTTTCCTCAGAATGTACCAAACTGTTGATTTGGCCACTCCTAACATTTCTGCTATCTCTCTGATGGATTTCTTCTTTTTTTTTCAGCCTCAGGATGGTCTGTTTCACCTCCATTGAGAGCTCCTTTGACCGCATGTTGTGTGTTCACAGCAACAGCTTCCAAATGCAAACGCCACACCTGGAATCAACTCCAGACCTTTTTAACTGCTTAACTGATGACAGGTTAACAAGGGAAGAGCCCATGCAGTCTTGTTATTTTTTTGCAGCCTTCTGAGTCAATTGTCCAATTACTTTTGGTCCCTTGAAAAAGAGGCGTCTACGTATTAAAGAGCTGTAATTTCTAAATCCTTGCTCCAATTTGGATGTGAATACTCTCAAATTACAGCTGAGAGTCTGCACTTTAAGCCCATATTGATTATATAATTGTATCCTGAATATGTTTTCATAAACAGCTAAAATAACAAAACTTGTGTCACTGTCCAAATATTTTTGGGCCTAACTGTATACACAGATCAAAACCTTGATTTAACAGTTAACCAGTCAACATGTTCATTCATGCTCAGCTATTAACCCTCCCAATAAAACCACCCCATATCACGGGCAAACCACACAGTAATATGTACAGTGGGGAAAAAAAGTATTTAGTCAGCCACCAATTGTGCAAGTTCTCCCACTTAAAAGATGAGAGAGGTCTCCAATTTTCATCATAGGTATACCTCAACTATGAGAGGCAAAATGAGAAAAAAAAATCCAGAAAATCACATTGAAGGATTTTTAATGAATTAATTGGTAAATTCCTCGGTAAAATAAGTATTTGGTTAATAACAAAAGTTCATCTCAATACTTTGTTATATACCCTTCGCTGGCAATGACAGAGGTCAAACGTTTTCTGTAAGTCTTCACAAGGTTTTCACACACTGTTGCTGGTATTTTGGCCCATTCCTCCATGCAGATCTCCTCTAGAGCAGTGATGTTTTGGGGCTGTCGCTGGGCAACACAGACTTTCAACTCCCTCCAAAGATTTTCTATGGGGTTGAGATCTGGAGACTGGCTAGGCCACTAAAGGACCTTGAAATGCTTCTTACGAAGCCACTCCTTCGTTGCCCAGGCAGTGTGTTTGGGATCATTGTCATGCTGAAAGACCCAGCCACGTTTCATCTTCAATGCCCTTGCTGATGGAAGGAGGTTTTCATTCAAAATCTCACGATACATGACCCCATTCATTCTTTCCTTTACACGGATCAGTCGTCTTGGTCCCTTTGCAGAAAAAACAGCCCCAAAGTATGATGTTTCCACCCCCATGCTTCACAGTAGGTATGGTGTTCTTTCTCCTCTAAACACGACAAGTTGAGTTTTTACCAAAAAGTTCTATTCTGGTTTCATCTGACCATATGACATTCTCCCAATCCTCTTCTGGATCATCCAAATGCTCTCTAGCAAACTTCAGACGGGCCAGGACATGTACTGGCTTAAGCAGGGGGACACGTCTGGCACTGCAGGATTTGAGTCCCTGGCGGCGTAGTGTGTTACTGATGTAGCCTTTGTTACTTTGGTCCCAGCTCTCTGCAGGTTATTCACTAGGTTCCCTCATGTGGTTCTGTGATTTCTGCTCACCGTTCTCGTGATCATTTTGACCCCACGGGGTGAGATCTTGCGTGGAGCCCCAGATTGAGAGAGATTATCAGTGGTCTTGTATGTCTTCCATTTTCTAATAATTGCTCCCACAGTTGATTTCTTCACACCAAGCTGCTTACCTATTGCAGATTCAGTCTTCCCAGCCTGGTGCAGGTCTACAATTTTGTTTCTGGTGTCCTTTGACAGCTCTTTGGTCTTGGCCATAGTGGAGTTTGGAGTCCGACTCTTTGAGGTTGTGGACAGGTGTCTTTTATACTGAGTTCAAACAGGTGCCATTAATACAGGTAATGAGTGGAGGACAGAGGAGCCTCTTCAAGAAGAAGTTACAGGTCTGTGAGAGCCAGAAATCTTGCTTGTTTGTAGGTGACCAAATACTTATTTTACCAAGGAATTTACCAATTAATTCATTACAAATCCTTCAATGTGATTTTCTGGATTTTTTTTTTTCTCATTTTGTCTCTCGTAGTTGAGGTATACCTATGATGAAAATTGGAGACCTCTCTCATCTTTTAAGTGGGAGAACTTGCACAATTGGTGGGTGACTAAATATTTTTTTGCCCCACTGTACCCTGAACAAGGTAGTATGAACATTACTTTGTTTTTTGCTTTTTGTTTTTTCTTCTAATACATGGGCAATTTATATAGCAACTCAGCATAAAAAACATATTGACTACTTAGCCCGGGCAATTCACATCACACATTTAGATCAGCCTATCTCCCCTTTGCTACTGTGGACTCTCGATGAAGAAGCCACCCCCGGGGGACTCATCTGGCGGGTCCCGTCCAGAGCTTCTCCATCTATTCGCCCCTGGAGATGAGCCACGCCGGAGACCCAACACTTCCTTCTCCCCATTGGCGCACCGCAGTTCACTGGGGTGTCTCTATGAATCATCTGACTACAGAAGACACCCGTCTCCCCGAACAGCTACTACCTTCAGCTGCCCCTGTTCCTCCCGTCGTTTCCATTTTCCATGGACCCCTCTCAGCCGAGCCTCCTCTCGGGGTCGAACCACATCACCGACTCCCAAAGGAGCTCAACTTGGCTTCCAATGTCCATGATGTCTCAGCTGGGCCTCCTCACTGGGTCGCACCACACCGGCGACCCTCTGCGAAGCCTGACTCGGCCTCCAGTGTTTCTGTGTGGCACGTCTGTTTCTCGTGCCAGCCAGTCCTGCCCCACTCTCTTCCATTTGTAACAGTGGGGAAGCCGTTGTAGCTCCATGCTTCTCGGTACCTCCTGGCTGAACTCCAGAAGCAGTGGGAGCCATCCAGTGGGCTCCACCCGCCGTCACGGGCATTCCACCATGCCGCCCAGTTCCCTTGCCTAGGGTAACTTGGGCCCCGGCTCCGGAACCCACCTGCGATGGCCCTGGGTGGTATTGGTCCTGGTCATCTCCCAGAATACTAGGCCATGTATCATCCCAAACCACATCGTCCACCACTCGCGGAACTGGCCGGTCCCACAAACCACAGCCCGACTACCCCTCTCCACCGCTGCTGGTGATTGAGAAGCCTAATCCATAAAAAAGGTTGCAGCCCATCACATTCAACCCACTCGCGGTCACCACGAACTGCAGGCTGGACATCACCGCTGACTTGTACCTCACCATCAGCTCGAGCAAACCCACGATGGACAGCCTATTACCACCATACCCACACAATGACATCGACAGACCTCTCACACTATGGTAGGGGAAAAAAATCCTCACAGTAAGCCAGCTCAGCACGGACCTCACCGCACCCGTGTCCACCAATAACGGCACTTCCTCACCATCCAACTCAACCATTAAATATGTACGGCTTTCTGTGCTCGGAGAGACATGTGGATAACTGTAGGAGTCATGGTGGGGTAATCCACTTCACATCGCCATTCCCCTTGCTCAAATTTTTTACAGACCCTGGCAAAATGATGTAGGAGGCCGCACTTGCCACAGCGTTTGCCTTTTGCCGGACACTATCTTGCCTTGTACCGGTGCTTGGTAGACCCGCAGCCCAAATATTTTCGCGATCTCGGGGCGGACCTTATTTTGATAGCTGTAGCGTATTCTTCTTTGTCTTCCACGCTATCATCGCTATCCAGGTCTACAGCCTGCACCACTGATTGTGAGTCAGGTTTCCTCACCGAGGTCCTGTGACAGTTTATCCGCTGGTTCGAACTGTTGGGCTATCTCCACAGCCTTGGCCAATGTCACGTCACCGGAATGTGCTTGACTGTGCCACTGCACACAGCATGTGCTCCGCCAACTGATTGCGGACCATTTCCTCTTCTAAGGTCCCAAACTGGCAATTCCCAGCCAGCTGGCGTAGGTCTGCAACATACCACTGTACCGACTCTCCAGTCCGCTGGCGGTGCTGTCGGAACTGAATCCTCTGGACAATGACGTTCTCAGGAGCGCAAAAGCAGAGTATCATTAGCCCAACCACGTCCTCAAAAATGTCGCTCTCATCCAAAGTGCTGAGAAAATGTTGTCTCTCCATGCCAAGATTATGGACCAGTATCACTCGTGCACACAATTTCTGTAGTTCACCGAGGTTCAATGCCACCAGATAATTCTTGAATGCGGCAAAACACCTCTCCCACGGAACCAGCAGCTCACTGGGAAGCTCCAGAAATGGCCGAATGCCCGAAATTCCTCTATCCATGTTTTTATCCTCGTTGCCCAATGTTATGTCCATAATCAGTGCTTCAACAACGAGGCCAGAAGTACAATAGAACGTGACTTTATTGGGTGACTCACAGTGACACAAGGCGTTCCCGTCTAGGCAGAGGCGAGATGAAAAGAGACCGTGCCTCTTCCATATAAGACCTTTATACCCAGAGTGGTGGCAGAACCGGAAAGGTGAAGCCACCACCCATATCACAATAATGTGTCTCCTCATTAATATAAACTACATTACAAGGTCTTCTCCAGTTTCCCCACAGTTATGGCTTTCAATCACTTTAAAATGACATTCACTTGTATGGTGATTCTTCCCTTTGCATCTGTAGCAGTTTCTAGTTGTCTGTGGCTTTACTTTGTGAACACTTGCAGTTAGGGTTGCCAACTTTCTCACAGCCAAATAAGGGACAGAGGGTTTTAACTCTTGCTCGATGCCACGAAGTTGTGGACATTAATGTTGTCATAATACTGGGATGTTTTACCTTGATAATACCTTAAAAAAATGGAGTGGTGGCTTCGTTGGTAGAGCATCCACTGCGCAACCAGGAGGTTGTGGGTTCAAATCACAGCCAGGTCATACCAAAGACCATTAAAAAAATGGTACTCTCCGCCTTGTAGCTTGGTGCTCAACATAATAGAATGGGGAAAGGAAAGTTAACGCACAGAGCTACCAGAGGGAAACCCCCCCCCCCCCCCACTGTAACTTTGCCTACTTACAGTAGCTGTGTGGCCTAGGGTCAGTGAAACGGAGATATGTGCCACCACATGGTGTCCCAAGTGCTGTGGAAGGGATTAACTTAATATAATACCTTAAAATATTGATATTTGATGTCATGTTTGATGCAACTTTGAGCTAGAAAACACAACTACACTGCAAAAAGTCAAATATAACCAAAATGAAATAAATTAAGGCTGTATATGTTTGGGTTTTTTTGTCTGACAATATATTTATTCTTGCTGTGCAGTTTATGTGTAAGAACATTTTAGATGCTTTCCAATACTTTTAACTTGTTTTGCCAATTTGATAAGTCAAATTTTCTTGCTCTTTTGGTAGATAATTTTACTTAAAATAAACAAAAATATTCTGACAATAGATAATTCTAGTTAAAATTAGAAAAAAAATATCTCCCAACAAAGTAAGATTAAATTGCTTAAAATAAGTAAAAACTTTCAAAAAGCAAGTAAAACCTTACCGAAAACTGCACAACAAAAGAAATTCTTGTCTTGTCAAAATTATCTTGTGAGAGAAAAACAAGCATAAAGCCTTGATTTAGGATTTAAAAAAAAAAAAAAAGAATAAAAAAAGACAGCTCAGTGGTGCAGTGGTTAGCACAGTGGCAGTAAGAAGGTCACAAGATCGATTCCACCCCAACCATCAGTGATCCTTCTGTGTGGCGTTTGCGCGTTCTCCTCATGTCTCTGTGGGTTTACCCCAGGTACTCTGGTTTCCTCCCACAGGTCAAAAACATGCACGTTAGGTTAATTGGAGACTCTAAAGTGGCCCTAGGTGTGAATGGTGAAGGGATTGGTGCCAACTGTAATGCATTATTGAATTTTTAAACAGCACTTTCATTACACAGCACGTTACTGCAAAAGTATGGGTGTTACAGTAACGTGCTACTCCCAACACTGGTATTTATAGATATATATGATGACAGGACTCGCTGCTAACCTCAAGGACATCAACGACACCAGGAAGACTGCCATCATCAATAATGAGCTGAAGAGACTGGGAGTGGATATCGCCACTCTCCAGGAAACACGGTTAGCTGATGCAGGCACACTGAGAGAGAAGGACTACACGTTCTACTGGCAGGGAAAGGGCAGTGACGAACACAGGGAACACGGAGTGGGCTTCGCAGTGAAGAACACTTTGCTGAAGATGGTGGAACCGGGCAGCACTGGCTCTGCACGACTCCTCACCCTCCGCCTGAACACCACTGAAGGCCCAGTCACCCTCGTCAGTGTGTATGCCCCAACACAGACAGCCACACCAGAGGCAAAAGACGAGTTCTACGAGAATCTCGCAACAACTGTCAGGATCATCCCCAACTCTGAACAACTCATTCTCCTTGGAGACTTCAATGCCAGAGTGGGTGCTGACCACGACTCCTGGCCCTCCTGTCTTGGACCTTTTGGCGTGGGCAGAATGAACGACAACGGACAGCGGCTGCTCAAGTTCTGCACATATCACGATCTGTGCATCACAAACTCGTTCTTCAAGACCAAGCCCCAACACAAGGTTTCCTGGCAACATCCGCGCTCAAAGCACTGGCACCAGCTAGACTTGATCCTGACCAGGCGCACCTCACTGAAGAACGTGCTAATCACCCGTTCGTTCCAGAGTGCAGATTGCGACACAGACCATTCATTGGTGTGTTGCAAGGTCAAGCTGCAGCTGAAGAAATTCCATCGTGCTAGACAACCTGGAAAGGCACAGATTGACACCAGCAAGATGGCCCAACCAGAACTTGTTGAGCAGTTTGCCTCCACCTTTGAGAAGGAACTTGGTGTACCACAAGGAGGAGAATCTACAAAGCAGAAGTGGGAAGAGCTGCGAAACACCATCTACCGCACAGCCTTGGCTACCTTTGGGAAGAAGACCTCAAAGTCACAGGACTGGTTTGATGCCAAGTTGACCGAGATGACCCCCGTCATTGAAGCCAAGCGCTCAGCACTTGCTGAGTACAAGAAGTACCCAAACGAGAAGAATCTCCAGATTCTCAGGGCTGCGAGAAGCAAAGTTCAGCAGACTGCTCGGCGCTGTGCCAACGAGTACTGGACTCAGCTCAGCCAAGACATTCAAACCGCTGCCATAACAGGGAACATCCGTGGTATGTACGATGGCATCAAGAAAGCACTTGGTCCAGCTCAGAGCAAGACGGCCCCCCTCAAATCTTCCACTGGGGAGATGATCACAGAGAAGAACAAGCAGATGGAGAGATGGGTGGAACACTACTCCGACCTCTACTCTAGACAGAACACCGTGACACCGTCAGCCCTTGATGCCATCGACTGCCTGCCATCCATGGACGAACTTGACACCGAGCCAACCATCGACGAACTCAGTAAGGCCATTGATAGCTTGGCCGCTGGCAAGGCACCCGGCAACGACGGCATACCCCCTGACCTGATCAAGCACTGCAAGACCACCCTACTGCTGCCATTGCATGACGTCCTCTGCCAGTGCTGGAAGGAAGGTGCCGTACCACAGGACATGAGGGATGCCAAGATCATCACCCTCTACAAAAACAAAGGGGAGAGAAGCGACTGCAACAACTACAGGGGCATTTCCCTCCTCAGCGTTGTTGGCAAAGTCTATGCACGAGTTGTTCTCGTTCGTCTACAGAAGCTTGCCGAACGTGTCTACCCCGAGTCTCAGTGTGGCTTCCGCGCTGAGCGATCGACGGTAGACATGATATTCTCCATCCGCCAACTCCAGGAGAAATGCAGAGAACAGAACATGCCTCTGTACGTCGCCTTCATCGACCTCACCAAAGCGTTCGATCTGGTCAGCAGAGAGGGCCTTTTCAAGATCCTGCCAAAGATAGGATGCCCACCAAAGTTGCAAAGCCTCATCGAATCGTTTCACACCAACATGCAGGGGATAGTGCAGCACGATGGCAACGTCTCAGAGCCATTCAACATACGCAGCGGAGTGAAACAGGGCTGTGTACTTGCGCCAACCCTCTTTGGGATTTTCTTTGCTATGCTCCTGAGGCATGCCTTCAGCACAGCAACAGAGGGAATCTACCTGCACACAAGATCTGACGGCAGGCTTTTCAACCTCGCCCGCCTGAAAGCCAGAACCAAAGTACGCGAGGCTCTAATCAGAGACATGCTGTTCGCAGACAACGCTGCAGTCGCAACCCACACACAGCAGGAGCTTCAGACCCTGATGGACCGCTTCTCCCAGGCATGCAAGGACTTCGGGCTTACCATCAGCCTGAAGAAGACTAACGTCTTGGCGCAAGGCACGGAAGCACCACCAACCATCACCATTGATGACTACAAGCTGGAGGTCGTGAATCAGTTCACGTACCTGGGGTCCACGATCAGCAACAACCTCTCCCTTGATACAGAGATCAACAAGAGGATTGGAAAATCAGCCTTCACACTCGAGAATCCCAAACTCTCTGTCAAGACGAAGATGGCAGTGTACAACGACTGCGTCATCAGCACACTGCTCTATGGGAGTGAGACGTGGACAACATACGCCCGGCAGGAAAAGAGACTGAACTCCTTCCACTTGCGCTGCATTCGCCACATCCTGGACATATCCTGGCAGGACAAAGTGCCCAACACAGAAGTTCTGTCCCGCGCCGGCCTTCCCTCCATGTTCACTCTACTCAGGCAGCGCAGGCTCTGCTGGCTAGGCCACGTTCACCGTATGGAGGATGGCAGAATCCCCAAAGACGTCCTCTATGGAGAACTGGCAACTGGCAGGAGAGACATTGGCCGCCCACAGCTGCGCTTTAGAGACGTCTGCAAGAGAGACATGAAGGCCCTGGATATCAACACAGAGCGCTGGGAGGACCTTGCAACGGACCGCTCCAAATGGAGAGGCACCCTGACCAGACAGCTCAAGGCGGGTGAAGAGAGACTGACTGCTGCAGCAGATGAAAAAAGGACCCGCAGGAAGAACCGCCACAGACCCAGCAGCACGGAGACCACCCACAAGTGTGACCTGTGTGACAGGGACTGTCATTCGCGCATCGGCCTGTTCAGCCACAGGCGGTGCTGTTCCAGCAGAGTAGACGTTTAGGATTCTCTTCCATGGCCATCATAGACCGACGGAGGCCGACGAACAGTATATTGTATGTATTGTATTTATATGTACATTTTGTTTATTGAATAAAATCTGTTATAACCCGAGTGTCGGTTCTGGCCACACTCGGGTCTTATATCTTATTTCCCTGGCTTTGGCAGCAGGGGATTCTTTCTGCTCCTCGGGCTTTTATTGTGAAGGCGCCCGGGGGAGCTCCCTGCTGTCAAAGTCAGCTGCTGCGCTGCTGTCACGGCGAGCAGCTGCGCCGCATTGGGGTCATTAGCGGCCAGAGTTAAAAGCCGGTGCTGAATGTCCTCCAGTGCGGCAGTCTCTGTTATGTTCTGTTATGTCCTGTTATATTCCTGTTGCTCTTCATGGTTAACGGACTTGGGAATCCCCTGTTATCCGCCTGTTAACGGTCCTGTTGTAAAGGTACGCTCTGTGTGACTTTACCCTTATTATTATCTCGTCTGGCGCATCGGGTACTCCCCGGCCCAGGCGTCACCTTGTATGTATCCTGTGCTTATCCATCCCTCTCTGTTAATAAAACATCACTGCTAACTCATTGGTGACTGAGGCGTCTTGTGATGGTCCGTGAGGGCCATCGTGACAGTAGACTGCCGCCAAAACGCCCGGAGAGGAGGCGTTGCATCGAGACGCCACTCACCATGCAGTTTGCAGTAGTGGACTGTTTGTTCCTATCTGTCTGAGTGTCTGCAGCTGGGAGTATGTCATCATCCAGGAGTCGCAGCCGGCGCCTGGGCAGGCAGCTAGCGGAAGCTCTGGAGGAGATTGACAACACCATCTCTTCCGCTACGCTGTGGGACGCTCCCAGCGACATTCTAAGACATTTGGATGACGCTGAGGAATTTCTGCTTAATCTCCCCCTCGAGCTTGACGATCACCCGGAGGTGATAGCGAGGTGGGAGGAACTCGCCGTCCAACGCGAGTCGCTTCGTGGGCTGGAGGAGAGGAGCAGGAGGCAGGGGAGAAAGCATCCACGCTCCCTGCGTCGTTGTTCCGTTCCCGTCCCGGAGAAGAACCAGGAGTTCACGCTGTCTGGGGGCCGACGACGACGTCGGCGTAACGACGCGGGCTCTCCTCAGCAGAATCCTCAGCTGAAACCCCGTCTGGATCCAGTTCCGGGTCGCCGCAAGGGCTCAACCCACCACACAGCTGTCACTTCTGCGCCTCGTCAGAGGGGAATCCCCGCAGCCTCGTCTTCTCCCGGGCCCTCGCCTGCTGTCCCGTCAGCGCTCCATGCCCGACTGACCCCGGCTGTCGCCCCCTCCTCCTCGTCGCCTATCCTGGCTGCTGTGTGTCGCGGGAGCTCCGTTTCGGCGAGCCCCATCCCGGAACCGTCTCGAGTGGCCTCACCTCGTCTTCCCAGAGGGCCCTCTGTCGCCATCCAGCGGGGAAAGGAAGGAACGACGTCCCCTACCGCGGGAACCATCTTACCCTCAGGAGAAAGGCAAGTGCATGATAATTTCTCTCCTTTAGATATTGTTTTGCCTTGTCTGACTCCTGGGGTGGAGTTCGGGGTATGCAGCCCCCCGAGCTCCCTTCACCTGCTGTGGATGAAAGTATTAAACCTGCTTCCTCTGTGTCTCCCTCCACTGAGCGGTCCTCGACGCCAGGCCAACGTCGCTGGATGAGGAGGGGGCCTGCGGTTCTGGAGAGCCTGGTTCCGGTTCCGCAGCCACGCCGCGGGCGGAGGAGGAGAGCGGACTGCAGCGTGGAGCCATCACCGATGAAAAAGTGTCCCCGGGGTTCCACGGAGGAGCGGTCCGGTCCAGCAGGTCGAGGTTCTCCTGCCACCACGCCGTGCGGGCCACCGGCGTGGACATCGGTACCGGAGGACTCTCTAGCTGCGCGCACCATCATGCCAGCTGCGGAGCCCGACGCAGCTGAGTGGGAGCCTGAGGACGACCTCCTGACTTCTGAGCCCGGATCGTCGCAGTCCTGGACGGCGTCAGAACCCGAGCTCGGGCAAGTGCTCTGTTTTATCTTTCTTCTTCACCTTTTAGAGCACTTTTGCCTGTCTCAAGGGGAGATGAGCCGGGTGCAGCCGCCCGCTGCGTCCGAGCTTATCTCGCCGGGTTCTGGCGCTGCCGGTGATCCTGATCCCGGGTTTTCTCTCTTTTGTGAGTCTTCTCCCAGGGTCGCCGGCGAGGGGCTGCTCTCACCTGCTGCGCCAGAGGTTCCGGTTTTGGGGTTGGAGGTCGAGTCTGGTGCCACGCCGACCCAGTCGGGGTCCGTGGGTTTGGTTCCGGAGGCCCAATCGGGGTCCACCGTGGGTTTGGTTCCGGAGGCCCAATCGGGGTCCACTGTGGGTTCGGTTCCGGAGGCCCAATCGGGGTCCGACGTGGGTGCTGCACCAGCAGGTCCTAGATTCGGTGAAGGAGCTGCAGATCCTCGGCCACCGGATGCTGGACAGGCTCGTTTCCCTTGTCACCCTCATCTACACCGTCATCCTCCTCGTCTCCCTGAGGAGCGCTACCCATCTCCACCTGGGGCCATTGGGGTCCCGAACGCTTCGCCCGGTTCCCCCTCGTCTCTCCCCTTTTCAGCGGGACCGCTGGCTGCTTCTTCCCAATGGTTCTGGTGGGCTGGTGTTGTGGGACGGCCACCTGAAGGACTGTCTCGTTGGTTTGGTTCTCTGGGCCGGCCCCCCGACCTCTTTGTCTTCCTGTGCGGCGACCTGCTCCGGCCGCCTGAAACTCTCTACTCCCGAGCATGGGACTGGGGTAGGCCGCCCCAAACTGTCCTCTTTTCCCCTCCCTGTTCTGTGGCCTTTTGATGCCGGACGACCCCCCGAACCTTTTGCCCCCATCCCTCCGGGTCAGGACTGCACCCTCCCCGGGTTTCTGATCTCGTCTGTGGGACTGTTGGGGTGTGCGGGGGGGGGGGGGTGTTGATTTGTGTTTTTGTGGCTCACTATGTTGTTTCTGGGTTTGGTGGTTTTTTTCCTCCACCTTATGTCGCTTTGTTTTGCCAAAAAGGTATACTGCCTATTTTGACCTTGTTCTGGTTACCCATGTTTTAGGGATTATGGTTTTTTTCCCCTACCTCTATTTCCTTGTTGGTCTTATCACTTGCTTGTTCTTTGTTTGTCTCTCTCCCTCCTGCCAGCGCCCCATCCACCCACCCTAGGGGGGGTGGGGGGGGGCTTGGGTGTTACTTGGGCCGCTCAGAGCTCGGCCTCGAGGGGGAGGTACTGTTATAACCCGAGTGTCGGTTCTGGCCACACTCGGGTCTCATATCTTATTTCCCTGGCTTTGGCAGCAGAGGATTCTTTCTGCTCCTCGGGCTTTTATTGTGAAGGCGCCCGGGGGAGCTCCCTGCTGTCAAAGTCAGCTGCTGCGCTGCTGTCACGGTGAGCAGCTGCACCGCATTGGGGTCATTAGCGGCCAGAGTTAAAAGCCGGTGCTGAATGTCCTCCAGTGCGGCAGTCTCTGTTATGTTCTGTTATGTTCTGTTATGTCCTGTTGTATTCCTGTTGCTCTTCATGGTTAACGGACTTGGGAATCCCCTGTTACCCGCCTGTTAATGGTCCTGTTGTAAAGGTACGCTCTGTGTGACTTTACCCTTATTATTATCTCGTCTGGCGCATCGGGTACTCCCCGGCCCAGGTGTCACCTTGTATGTATCCTGTGCTTATCTATCCCTCTCTGTTAATAAAACATCACTGCTAACTCACTGGTGACTGAGGCGTCTTGTGATGGTCCGTGAGGGCCATCGTGACAAAATCATCATCAACAGCAGCAATGAAAAACCTGCTCAGGTGGCTGGAAAGCTGCAAATAGCGTGCCTTACCTTTTTAGAAATATTTTCTTCTGGCCTTCTTTAAAGAAAATTCCTTCATTATGTCCTATAAGTCCAGTTCACGAATATTGTCATACTCTATGGATGTATGCTTGATCCAGTCTACTTTTTACCAAGTTTGGAGTCCACTGTCCTATGCACAGTTGTCTAATGTAAGTAATGATGCCCTTTCTTCTCCCTTCGCCCTTCTCCTCCGGGTGAGAGCTTTAATGACCCACCTGTCTGTTCCAGCTTAGAAAAATCCTTTACGCTTTGGAATTTTTGGAGCAAATCGTTTTCCCTAAGCTCTTTTCCTCTCAATATAAGCTCCATTTTCAAACTTTTTTCCAGACATTTTGACCAAGCTAATTACTTCTTACCGCTCACTGGTGCTTGCATAGTCACATGTCAAAACAATTCCCTTGATAGGCTATTGTTACATGGTACCCACAGGAGGCACTTGTAAATTACACCAATTAGCAGCCACACATGAATATCAAGTGATGGACATAGAATTTGACCAATTAACAACAATGTGATTTATTTCATTGGCTCATGATAGGCCTTGATCTTGATAGACCCCTGGGCTTCAGCCCAGCCTATCCCGTTCATTAAAGTGGCCTTGAATATACGAGACAACGCACTGACATAAGTTCGGACCCAGGGAACACGCACACAGGCTCAAGCAAGATTCAATGATTTTATTAAACAATAATTAGTGTATGAGTGCGTGTGAGCAGGGTGTAAGTGTATTGTTGGAGGACGGGAAGTGCCGAGGGTGAAGCAGTGCGCCGTGCAGCCAGGCAACCCTAAGGGCAGAGCAAACACAAGGGTTAATTGTCGGTGTACACCCAGTGGAAGTTACACTCAGACTGGTGCTTACTTGCAGGTGGTTTGGTGGCTGGTGTCAGCTTAGCCGTAGGTCTCCTGCCTGGAAGACAGCGCTCCAGCGCATGCTCGGTGCGGTGCGAGAGGTGATGGCGATGAGGAGGGAGAAATTCGCCGCTAGGGAATCCACCTGTGCACAGGGGAGAGAATCAGAATCAGAATCAGAATCAGAATCAGCTTTATTGCCAAGTATATTTACAAGTAAACACACGAGGAATTTGACTTGACATTGGACGCGCACGTTAGGCGCATCCAATGACGCGTCGCCATACAAGGCGCCTGTCAACAGTGGAGGTAAAGAGGGGAAGGGAGGGGGAGGAAAACACAATAGGAGAGAGAAAAAACATAGTAATCAGAATAGTGCTCGTATATGAGCCAAATTTTGACTACACAGAAAAAAACCCTCATGCACAATTAACAGGCAGACAATAGATCGCACAAACAAGAGTTGAGAGAGGCAGTGTATATATGAGTCAGTATATGTGTGTCAGTTCGTGTAATGTTGTGTGCATTTGTGTAGTGTAGGTGTGACAGTTGCTAGTGAACAGCAGAGGGCGCCTCCAGGCAGTAGATAGATGTTAAAGTCATGTGACTTATAAACAAGTCCGGAGTCTGTCTCTTCGCTTGCAAATAAAGGCACATGGACTGTCCCTGAGAAGTTCATCCGCTGAAAACAGCAGCTGTCTGTCGATTGCTTGGGTTAAGAGCCGCTCCTATCACTTATCTTGCAGGAGGAATGTAAATACCGGGCACCAAAGAAGGTCAAATCTGCACAGCACTCAGAGAATAGAATTTCCTCACCCAAGCAATTCTGTGCTTCAGAATTTCCATGTGCAGGCTTAAACATTAACATACTCTGAAGAGCACTAGCGACTTCAAGATGTATTCCACCATCTGAATCTCCATTCAGTTCGCCATGCCGCCTCGTGCCTCCCCAACTAGTCGAATTGGTGAAGGAGCTTGCTTGGATCCGCATTTGAACAGCTCCCATCTTCCTCAATTTTGAAACAAACAGCAGGAAACTCCAGAGCCAAAAATAGAATCCTGTGTCGTAGCCAATAGATGTCTTCTGCATCTCCAGTCGAATCATACACTCAGCAGGTTCCAATTCTTGGGCTCCCCCTTGGCCCGATTCTTGTTGAAAAAATAGTGACAATAGCCCGTTTAAGCCGCTACCAAATCCATAATTTCCGTTTAGATTAAGATTCAGCAGACAAGAGCGACTAAACACAGACAAAAAACGCAACATTGCAAGCTGGGATCAGAAGGGAAAAGAGAGGATTAGAAAAGGCGTCTGCTCTCTCTCGAAGCCGGAAGTAAAGAGAGACTGTAGTAAAGAGAGAGACTGGAGAAGAGGTGAGAATGATGATGGCTTACTTGATTGGCGAGGAAGGACTCAGGGATGCGTAGGCTGGAAGGAATAGACGAGTGCTGGAATGCACGAGCATTGGTGAGCAGACGGCTCTAGACCGAGGCTCCAGGCGGAGCAGGCTAAATAGCCCAAGCTTGATGAGGCGCAGGTGTGCGCGCAGCTGGAGCAGGAGACAGGCGAGAGCGAGTTGTGACAGTACCCCCCCCCCCCCCCGAGCAGTGCCTCCCGGTACTGGCTTACCTGAGTGCGCCCGGTGGAACTCCGTGATGAGGCACTCATCCAGCACAAATGACGGGTGCACCCAGGATCTCCACTCAGGCCCATACCCCTCCCAGTCCACCAGATATCGCAGTCCACGATCCCGGCAGCGGGAGTCCAGGATGGAGTTGACCCTCCACGCCGGGTCGCCATCGATCATCACGGGAGGGGGTGGAGCCCTAGGAGGAGGACAAAGAGGATTAGACACCAGGGGCTTAATCTGGGAGACGTGGAACGTCGGACAGACACGGAGGGAGGGGGGGAGAGCCAGACGCACAGCCACCGGATGGATTATCTTAGTGATGGGGTATGGTCCAATAAAGCGCTGGGCCAGCTTCCTCTTCTCAGCCTTCAGGTTGATGTTCCGTGTGGATAGCCAAAACTGCTGACCCACCTGATAGCGGGGAGCGGCCCTCCTGTGACGATAAACCGTTCTGGTGTTGCGCGCTGTCGTGCGTAAAAGCCCCTGGCACGTAGCGGTCCAAAAGCACCGACAGCGCCTGAGATGAACCTGAACGGACGGTACTGCCACCTCCCCCTCCTCTTCAGGGAACAGCGAGGGGTCATAGCCCAGAGACACCCGGAAGGGAGACATCCCGATGGCCCAAGACAAGGTGGAATTATGCACGTACTCCACCCAGAGCAGATGGGCGCTCCAGGAGGAGGGGTTGGAGGAGGTGATGCAGGGCAGTGCAGCTTACAGCTTCTGATTAGTCCGCTCCTACTGCCCATTAGACTGGGGATGGTGACCGGACGACAAGCTCACTGTAGCCCCCAAGGCATTACAGAAACACTTCCAGACCCCGGACACAAACTGAAACCCCCGGTCAGAGACGACATCCACCAGAATCCCATACAGCCTCGCAACGTGTTGGACCAACAAATCCGCCGTCTCCCATGCCGTAGGAAGGCCGTGGAGTGGCACGAAGTGGGCGGCCTTCGAGAACCGGTCCATGATGGTCAGGATGGTGTTGAACGAGTTGGACGTCGGGAGACCGGTGACAAAATCTAAGGCTACATGGGACCAGGGCCTTCCAGGGACCAGCAGGAGGTGGAGGAGCCCCGCTGAGGGAGAGGTCGACGTCTTACCAGTTGCACATTGGGGGCAGGCGCGGACGTAATTGGCGATGTCGTCCCGGAGGCCCGGCCACCAAAAGGACCTCTGAAGAAGCTCAATCAGCCGGGAGATCCCGGGGTGACAGGCGAGCTTAGAGGTGTGAGCCCAATGGATGACATCACCCCGGACCGACGATAGCACAAACAGTCTCCCAGCTGGACCGCCGCCAGGATCAGGTTCGGTTTCCTGTGCCCTCCGGACCTTGTCCCTGATGGACCATGAGACAGCGCCCACGACACACAAGGCCGGCAGGATGGTGTGATCCTGGTCTTCGGGGGCTTCTGGGGCGAACTGCCTGGACAGAGCATCCGTCTTACCGTTCTTGGAGCCGGGGCAGTAGGTGATGGTAAATCTGAAGCGGCCAAAGAACAGAGACCAACGCATCTGGTGGGCATTCAGGCGCTTAGCCGTCCTCAGGTACTCCAGGTTCTTATGGTCTGTCCAGACCACAAAAGGCTGAGCTGCCCCCTCGAGCCAGTGACACCACTCCTGCAGTGCGAGCTTCACAGCCAGGAGTTCTCTGTCGCCAACGTCATAATTCCTTTCCGCGGTGGACAGGCGTCGGGAGAAGAAGGCGCAGGGGCGAACCACCCCGTCCACTGGAAAGCGCTGAGACAACACCACCCCCACCCCTGTATCGGAGGCGTCCACCTCCACGAGGCATTGCAGCGCGGGGTCCACTGGAGACAGGACCCGGGAGGAGGAAAACTCCATCTTCAGCGCAGCGAAGGCAGCCGCGGCTTCCTCAGTCCACTGGAATGGCACCTTGGGTGAGGTGAGGCGGGTCAGGGGAGAAGCGATAGCACTATACTTCGGGACGAAGCGGCGGTAGAAGTTGGCAAAGCCCAGGAATTGCTGGACTTGTTTCCTGGACGAGGGGAGGGGCCACTCGACTACCGCCTTGACATTGGCAGGGTGGGGGATGATCTGGTTGTGGGAAACGATAAAGCCCAAGAATCAGGTCTTGTCAGCATAGAACTCACACTTCTCCGCCTTCACGTAGAGTCTGATCTCCAGGAGACATTGGAGGACCCGCCTCACTTGAACCTGATGCTCCTCCCGAGACCGGAAGAAGATCAGGATGTCGTCCAGGTAGACGAAGACGAATACCCCCAGGAAGTCGCGAAGAATGTCATTAATTAATCGCTGGAAGACGGCCGGAGCGTTGGTGAGCCCAAACAGCATGACCAGGTACTCAAAATGGCCGCTGGGCGTCTGGAACCCCGTCTTCCATTCGTCGCCCTCCCGAATCCGAACGAGGTGATATGCACTGCAGAGGTCCAGCTTCGTAAACCAGGAAGCCCCCTGGAGCAAGTCGAAGGCGGAGTCCATCAATGGCAGCGTATACTTGTCCTTGATCGTGATGTCATTCAGCGCCCGGAAGTCGATGCAAGGCCGAAGGGACCCATCCTTCTTGTCGACAAAAAAAAAACCCTGCCCCGACCGGAGACAAGGAGGTGCGAATGATGCCGGCGCTGAGCGACTCCTTGATGTAGGTGTCCATGGCTTCGCACTCCGGCGCCGACAGGCTGTACAGCCGACTGGATGGTAAGAGCGCCCCCAGGCGGAGGTTGATGGTGCAGTCATAGGGGCGGTGGGGGGGGAGAGGCAGTGCTTTGGACTTACTGAAAACGGTTCCCAGGTCATGGAACTCCGGAGGCACCTTGGAGAGGTCCGGAGGGGGTGAGTCAGAGGAGGAAGGAGGAAGCGATGGGGCACAGGCAGCAGACTGGAGACAGGCGCCCAAGCAGAAGGTGCTCCAGGAGAGAACACTTCCAGACCACCAGTCAAAGGTCGGGTTGTGCAGGCACAGCCAGGGGTAACCCAGAATAACGGAGGCAGCAGAGGTGGGCAGCACAAACAGGCTGAGGTCCTCCCGGTGATTTCCGGAGATGATGACAGGGACCGGGACAGTACGGTGCGTAACTTTCTCCAGGGGGTTAGCAGAGAGGGTGACGAGGTTAAGAGTAGCCGGCAGGGGTTGGCACAGGATGCCCAGGCGGGTTGCCAGGCTCCTAGAAATAAAGCTCTGCTCCACCCCCAAGTCCTCCAGTGCGTGCGTGAGGTGTTCAGTGGAGTTATGGCAGAACCTGATCGGTAAAAGGCACTTGGATAGGGTGTTAGATTGGGATGCGTCTATGAGGCCCCCTACAGTGACTCACGGACTCCCCCTTTTGGCTTCACCAGGCAAGACTCCACGGAGTGCTGGTCGTCTCCGCAATACATGCAGAGACCCAGCTCCCTGCGGCGCTGTTTCTCCGCCAGTGGAAGTTTAGCCCAGCCAATCAGCATTGCCTTCGGCTCGTCGGCGGACTCTGGCGCGAGCAACACCAGGGGGCGTGGTTGAGAGGTACGGGGGAACGCACCACCCGAGCGGTTAGACGACTTCCGCTCAGCAGCCCGTTCTCTCAACCTGTTATCGAGACTAATACTAACTAACTAACTAACCTGCACTTATATAGCGCTTTTCTAGTCACAAAGACCACTCAAAGCGCTTTCATTAATACTAACCCTCTATTCTAAGGGCCTATAGGAAACAGATATCTAGGGACAATTTAGAACAGCCAATTAACCTAACATGCATGTTTTTGGCATGTGGGAGGAAACCGGAGAAATCCCGGAGTAAACCCACGCAACACGGGGAGAACATGCAAACTCCACACAGATCACTGTTGGTCGGGGGCTGGGATCGAACCCACGATCCCCACAATCCCCCGGCCAAGGGTAAACTGTGCTGCCGCAGTGCTAACCACTGCGCCACCGTGCAGCCCATAGTGAGGGAGATTAATTCGGAGAGCCGCTCCGGCTGGTCCCGGCAGGCCAGCTCATCCCGGAGACTTGGATTCAGGCTACGGGTGAAAATGTTGCAGAGAGCAGCATCTCCCCACCCAACTTCCGCTGCTACCACCCGGAAGTCGACAGCGTAGTCGGCAGCCGACCAGCTACCCTGGCGAAGGTTTAGCAGCTGGGTGGTTAGCACACTGTCATGGTCCGAATGATCAAAAACTTTGTTGAAGTCATACAAGAACTGAGCATAGGTCAGGTTTGCGTAGCTGGGTCTCGCCATTACGGCGTAGGCCCATGCTAATGCTCGCCCTTCCAGGAGGTTAGCAATATAGCCAATTCGGCTGTGATCATTTGGGAAGTGCCCAGGGACGCGTTGGAACATCGACTCACACTGGAGGAGGAACCCCCGAGCTTCACCGAGCTTACCGTTGAAGCGCGTGGGTGTGGGAATTGGGGTGAGCCGGGTTGGCGGCCCCAGGCTAGCCTGGCTAGCAGGAGGACCGGCGGGAGCCGACCTGCTGTGAGCCGGTGGGTAATTTGGGTAAGTTGATTTAAAATCACCTGTTGCTGATGAGTGATCTGATCCACTCGAGCCTAAATGAGGTTTAGCCGGTGTGCGAGCCCGCTGTTCGCTGGGCCGCTCTGCTGGAGCCAAACTGACATAAGTTTGGACCCAGGGAACACGCACACAGGCTCGAGCAAGATTCAATGATTTTATTAAACAATAATTAGTGTATGAGTGCGTGTGAGCAGGGTGTAAGTGTATTGTTGGAGGACGGGAAGCACCAAGGGCGAAGCAGTGCACAGTGCAGCCAGGCAACCCTAAGGGCAGAGCAAACACAAGGGTTAATTGCCGGTGTACACCCAGTGGAAGTTACACTCAGACTGGTGCTTACTTGCAGGTGGTTTGGTGGCTGGCGTCGGCTTAGTCGTAGGTCTCCTTCCTGGAAGACAGCGCTCCAGTGCGCGCTTGGTGCGGTGCGAGAGGTGATGGCGATGAGGAGGGAGAAATCCGCCGCCAGGGAATCCACCTGTGCACAGGGGAGAGAGACTGGAGAAGAGGTGAGAATGATGATGGCTTAATTGATTGGCGAGGAAGGACTCAGGGATGCGTAGGCTGGAAGGAATAGACGAGTGCTGGAATGCACGAGCATTGGTGAGCAGACGGCTCCAGACCGAGGCTCTAGGCAGAGCGGGCTAAATAGCCCGAGCTTGATGAGGCGCAGGTGTGTGCACAGCTGGAGCGGGAGACAGGCGAGAGCGAGTTGTGATACGCACATCCCGCTTGGGACAAACATACAGTATTTAGCCCAATAAACGGGACGTCCCGGCTAAAACGGGACAGTTGACAGCCCTATTTGCAGTGTTGGCCTTTTCACTCTCCAGTCCTCTCACCTGCCGTGTGTCTCTGTCAGCTGTTTCCATATTGAGGGCTATCTCAAAAGCTTTGGTGAAGATGAGATCATTTTCTGTCAATAATCTCCTCTGGCATGCTTCATTTTTCATTCCGTTAATGAATCGGTCAATGATGAATCCAAGTTGGCGCAAAGCTCATAGTTAGCTGCACATTGCTTCAACTCCATTACGTACTGTGCCACTGTCTGGCCTTGTTTTTGGTTGCACTAATTGAAATTGAATATTTTCACCACCAATAACGGCTGAGGCTCAAAGTGTCCTTTCAGAATGGTCACGATTTCAGCAAACATTTTGTCTTTTGGCTGATTGGGCTGCACTAAATTTCTCAAAAGTTGATATATAGCCGTGCCCATAACACTGAGCAGTGTGGCTACTTGCTTGTCTTCAGCTATGCTGATAGCTTCAAAGAACTGCTCAAGACGTTCAATATACAGTATGCCAACCATTGCTCATTTTCTGGCTTGAACTCATCAGTTCTTCCAAACAGGGCCATTGTATTTAAGGTGTGCTCACATCAAACGCGGACAGGTGCACAAATCCATTCAAAATGAATGGGAAGACGCAAGTACGCGCAAATTTGCGTGGTTGTGCATTCGCGTCTGCTAGTTAGCAGCTAACTAGCTAGCTGCTAGCTTTGAAATTCTGCTGTCACAGGAGTAAAAAAGTATCAGAACTGCAGAGTAAACTAGTTTGAAAATGAAACTCACTCGCCGGGAGACAAGAGGACCGAGAACTCTTCAGCTGAATCGGGATTTTGGAGTTATTTACCCATGGTTCCCGGCCATGGATGTCCTAGCAAGCTAGCAACGTAAACACCCATCATCTGTGAAGTTTTGGAGGCTTGAGACAACATTTTCAGGTGAGCCCCCGGTCGGATAATGTAAACCTAAGCATGACGTTATTTTGGGAATTTCCACAGCAGGTTGAACACAGCTGCAGAAGTTTTAAATACAACTTTGCCTGTCTGCATCTCACTATTAATGTCTGTTGGCATGTTCATTCACTTTATATGAATTCGCACCACCCGTTCACGTTTGGTGTGAACACACCTTTAGTGTTGCATTTTGTGTTGCTTTTATTTTGCCATTAATTTTCATACTGACAGACAGTTACAGCGCATGCATGAATTACAGCTCAAACTTCTACGGTATCTGCTAAGGTTCAACTAAGGTCTAAACAGAACACTCTTTTCCTGCCCAAGTGGCCATATGGCAACCTGTGACGTAATGTGGAAAAATACTTCCAGAACTCCCCAAATAATCCCAGATGTACTAAGCATTTCACATCTCTAGATGGCAGACACATATAGCTTAAACCGTAGCACTCCTCCACTCTAGAGGACTGAGATAAGTCTGCCAGAATTTCTTCATGTCAAGGTGGGTAGGAACCTCTGTAGTCATGAAGTCCTTTGAGCGCCTGGTCCTGTCCCACCTCAAGTCCATCACCACCCCTCTCCTGGACCCGCTGCAGTTTGCCTACCGAGCCAACAGGTCTGTAGACGATGCAGTCAACCTGGCCCTCCACTCCATCCTGCAGCACCTGGACTCCCCGGGAACCTACGCCAGGATCCTGTTTGTGGACTTCAGCTCCGCATTCAACACCATCCGCCCCGCTCTGCTCCGGGACAAGCTGTCCCTGCTCAACGTGCCTGACTCCCTCTGCAGGTGGATCATCGACTTCCTGACGGACCGGAGGCAGCATGTGCGGCTGGGAAAGACTGTCTCAGACTATACTAGCATCAGCACCGGATCACCCCAGGGCTGTGTACTTTCCCCCCTACTCTTCTCCCTTTACACCAACTCCTGCACCTCCAGCCACCAGTCTGTCAAGTTGATCAAGTTTGCGGACGACACCACCCTCATCGGGCTCATCTCCAACGGCGACGAGTCCGCCTACAGGAGAGAGGTGGCCCAGCTGGCGTCCTGGTGCAGCAATAACAACCTGCAGCTGAACGCTCTGAAGACAGTGGAGATGATTGTAGACTTCAGGAAAGTCACTACTCCTCTGCCCCCCCTCACCCTCTCAGGCTCTCCCATCACCACTGCTGATTCCTTCCGCTTCCTAGGCACTACCATCACCAGGGACCTCAAATGGGAGCTGACCATCAGCTCACTCATCAAAAAAGCCCAGCAGAGGATGTTCTTCCTGCGGCAGCTGAGGAAGCTCAAGCTACCCACCAAGATGTTAGTGCAGTTCTACACAGCCATCATCGAGTCCATCCTCACCACCTCCATAACCGTGTGGTACGCAGGAGCCACTGCCAGGGACAGACTAAGGCTGCAGCGCGTCGTGCGCACTGCTGAGAAGGTGATCGGCTGCAAGCTCCCATCTCTCCAGGATCTGTACATCTCCAGGACCCGGAGGCGTGCTGGCCGGATCATAGCCGATCCCTCACACCCTGGTCATGTACTGTTTGCCCCCCTCCCCTCTGGTAGAAGACTTCGGTCCATCCAGACTAAAACCTCCCGTCACATGAACAGCTTCTTCCCCTCTGCCATTAGACTGCTGAACACTAAGTGACTCTCGTGCACCATGTACAGCAGCTCAACCAGACTCATGTCAATCATCACTGTTTTCTTCCTGCATTACCGACTGCACTATATAGTTCTCCACAGTATCTGCTGCTGGCTAATATATATTTTAACTGTTGACCAGTATCACTTAATCTTATCCTACACTTTATTACATGTATAGTTTATTTCTCTTATCATGTTTAATGTTGCAGCATTGTACCGAGACAAATTCCTAGTTTGTGTACTACATGAACAATGGCAATAAACCTGATTCTGATTCTGATTCTGATTCTGATTCTGAACAGGACTCATGTGGAGGCCAGAATATGGAGCAAGCTGGTAATTTATTAAACAAAATACAAGCACAAACAAACAGCAGCACATGGGGTGAAAACAAAGCTAGACTAGGTAAACAACATGAAGCAAGGCTAAGCCCGATAACTCACATGGAGACTCACAAACTAGGACAGACGAGGGACATTAATGATGCCACATCAGACTGAGGCTGACACAGAAATATATACACCATGGGTAATCAACAGAACACAGGACAGGTGGGATTAATCAAGGGCAAATGGAGACAGCAAGGAAGTAGCTACAGGTACAGGAGACATGAGGAGCTGAGACAAAAAGTGTAAACAGTAACATGAGACATGACCACGGGACCACAACAATGATAACAAATGTGCAGGACAAAGGACAAAGCAGGGAATAAATAATAAAGCACCTATGTGCTTAATTCCCCAGATACCATGGGTTTCAGAAGATGGCCATCCTTAACGAAGCCTGAAAGCTAAATGCACCTCTGACATCGGAACAATGTCAAAATCAGCGGTGGAAATATGTAGCACAGTCAATAAAAGCATTCCTATTTGGCTTCCCAAGTGGGTCGACCCTCTTGGCGACACAGGTAGAGTGCTGGACTCTGAAGCCGGAGGTTGTGGGTTCGAACCCCAGTTGGGCTTAACCACCTGTCCCCTTGGCTACAATTGGAGTGGTGGCCTTGTGGTAGAGCATCCGTCCCTCAGCCGGGAGGTCATGTATTCAAGCCCTGGCTGGGTCATACCAAAGACCATATAAAAATGGTACTTTCCACCCACTAGCTTGGTGCGCAGTATAATAGAATGGGGGAAGGAAAAATTGTAACCCACAGACAACAAATGGAAATTAGCCACTGGCTACAATCTGGCAAGTTTACAGTACTTGATATCAATGTTCATCAACTTGCACTGTCCTTAAAAAAAACAAAAACAATTTACAATTTACAACCGAGACATGATGACACGGAACACAGAGAAATCCAAAAATATCAAACTCAAGGTGAGGACATGACCTGAGCCCATGTCCCATTTATCACAAAATACTTGAACTATAAACTAATGCCGCTTTTCCACTAGCCCAGCTCGCCTCGCCTCGCTTCGATTCGCTACTACTCGGTTCGGCCTCGGTTGTGTCTCCATAGCAGCCGGGTAAAGCGGGGTTAAGCTGGGATGGGCGAGATTTTTTTTACAGCAAGGCGGCGCCACACTCCCGTGACGTAAAACACGCGACCCAAGCAAAACATAACACATGGCAGCTGTACAAGGTGACTCCTCGGTCTGTGGCTTTTGTCACTGTAAATGCCAAAAAGGACCGCCAGACAAGGGTACAGGCAGCGAGACGAAACACTCTGGAATAGTACTGCAGCTTCTCGGAGAGCCGAAGACGTGAGGATACAAACTAGGTCATATATGACGGTAAGCTAATGGTTGCTAATGCTAGTTTAAGTACGTCGTACTACACTGTAACGTCTGCAAGTTATCGCTGTTAGGTACTAAAATATGTATGCTGTGTGTGTTTCAGTTGGCTCTGTTGTGGGAAAATTACCCCTTCAAACGGTCAGTCTGGGCGTTCAACACAGCCTGTCACTGATGTCAACACAGCCTGTCACTGATGTCACTCCAGCTTCACAAACGATCAGTGGTTATAGAGCTTAAGAATGTCTGTAGAAACGTTTATTTCCTGTGCAACAAATTGCTCTGATCTGTGTGAAAATCATGGAGAGACTGTTGAGACATCATGGGACGTACCTGCTCCAGCAGCACTGAGTCTGAGGTGGTGTCATAGCAAAAAATGATCAGCTGACACAACTTGATCGCCAGGTTAATAACTATATTAGTCACAAAATACTGTAGCATCATTGTCTCCTCAAACCAAGACAGAAGATCACTTCTCTCCATTTTACAGGAATTTCACTTTATTCCTTATACAGGAATACCACTTTTCTGCCTTTTTCAGGAATATCACTGGCTTTCATGTCGACTCATCCAGGCCTCTTCTAGGCCTGACCAAAGATGTTTGCTTTCCCAGGACCCCAATGTAAACAGTTGTCTCTTGCAGAGATTGTAAGGATCAGAATTTGCTTTTAAAGGATCAAAGGAACATAAACTCGGGAGACCAGACCTCCAACATGAACACTACATTTGGATAACGTACCCTTACAGGAAACAATGCTCTTAAAAATGGGTCATAAACCGCTTAATCCGATGGGTTTATAGCCCCCGATGCTGTCCAGGTTTCCTCTCCAGATACCATGGACCTAAAGGAAATCATCTACAGCTCAACAGTACCTCCTAGCGGATACCTACGGAATGTGTTTTCAGTATGTAGGATGACTTTTAATTTGTTCTAAACATTAAGTTTCTTTCAGCTTATCCTCTGGATCCTAAGGACACTGAAAATCATCCCTCTTTTATCACCAACCATGGTTTGCTGCATGGTTTGCTGCATTTTGATCTAAGTGTGAATGCATGTATTATAATTATGTATAAGAAATGTTATATTCATGAGTGTTATTCAAACAAATGTAATATTGGAGTAATGGTATAAATGCATGATCACCAAATATTAACCAAGTCATTTAATCTAGTTAGATTTTATATTGAGCACCTAATGTCATAAGAACTGACTGAGTGTTGATTTTTCTCTGCAATTTCATGGGATGGTGTCTTCGTTTGATTGGCTGCTCTCAAACAAAGAAATGTTCTCACATTGGATGTCAGCCATTTCAAACTGCTTCTGAAAAAGTCGATTGGTCAGTCTTGCGATTGACATCATCATTTTACGACCCGGCGAGGTAACTTTAAAAGAGAGAAGTTAGATTTGAGTTTAAAAAAAGTAAAGAAGTTAGTAACAATGTAACAAGAACAGCAAGATAGAGAACGGTGAGAGAATTAAGAATTAGAAACACAGAAAGAAGAAAGAAAGAGATCTTGAGAAAGATTAGGAACTAAATTAAGATTAAAGAAGCAGAATAGTAATCTAGATCTCAGAAGAAGATTTTATTCCACCGTTTCAAGGTCCTGTGAAGTTTTATCCTATCTAAACTGTTCGTTGTGAAGTTTGTCAAGTCTTTCGTTATTTTGTGGTTACTGAGGAGAAACCACTTTTTCTTTAGAGCTTGTTCTTTTAGAGAATCAAATTCTCAAACTTTTTCCTTCACCTTAGAAGCCATTCTTATCCTAGTAAATGTTTTTCTCATTTTTTTTATGACTTTTCACGCCATTAGAGTGGACCTTTAATTTGCCTAATTTAAAGTGAACAGAGACTGTTTTTTTTTTTTTTTGGACTCTTCTTTCCGGCCTCATACCCGCATGACTGAGAAGTGGGTTCCTTCAGTTTTTGGGTCGATCCCGCTACATGAGACCTCAAATTTGGACTCTCTTCCAAGGACTTGTCACGCCGCTCTGTGACAGACCATCCCCTGCTGCCATTGTCTGGAGAGCCCCCAGCTGAGTTTACACTTCCACGGCTGTGAGGAGGCATCGTAGCAGCCGCTTCCTCCGACGTACTAACTCCCAACTCGGCCGGTATCGACCCACTGAAACGTGGACCTACAGCTGTCTTGTAAGTGAAACTCCTACTTCTCCTATCTGCTGGGTTAAAATGTGATGTCCTAACAATTAAATTACAATTGAATATGGCCCGTATTTCAGGGCTCAATTAGTCTCTCAGCCACAGGATAAAGCTATAAACTGAAGGAAAACTCTTAGTCATTTTTAAGTAACTGCCCTTAAATTTTTGTAGATTAATTCAGAAGTCATTTTTAGATAATTAGCTTATGAGTTTTCCCCATAAAATTGCGTTGTTTTGTTAAAATATTTCAGCCTCATTTACCGTTGAAACATAAGTCTGTTTCCTCCTTGGTTCTACAGAGGTGTAACGCTGGATTTTATGTTCAGGAATCCAATATCACTTGATGTGATATCTTACGCTGTTATCATTTAAATCTATTTATTCATCATTTGAACGCCATGCCATGTAACCTGAATGAGTTTAATAAAAGGGTGAATGAGAGAAGTTGAAGCATTTTTCTTTCACATATACATGTTTCCTAATCACAACAGGAAAAGAACTCACTGAAACTTTGAGACTGATTCATTAAGTAATTGAAGGTACAAAATTAAATAAAATTAAAGTTAATATTATTGTCCGTTAGGACTGGTGCCCCTTTTACAAGTGCTTTTATTTAATTTAGCGGGTGTAGAAGTGAAGGTTTAACTCCACCCCTTTTCACACCCACTATTAAATAAAAAAAATAATTCCTGTACCTTATGACAAATATTTTATTATAGGCCAACTCATGCTACAGTTTATTTGTGCCCCGTGTGAGGCCTGTGTAATTGGGAAACATATATGCAGAAAGAAAAATCATTGAAATTATAAGCTGCTTTTTTTTTCCTGCAAATATTGATCCACTTTATTCGGCGAGCCTGTGTTTGTTGGGGAGAGAGGCTGAGGCCGTGTCTCCCCGTCTGGTCTGCTGTGTTTGTTTAGTTAACCTCCCGCTGAGGAGTCTGGTGGCTGATAGCTGCAAAGGGGGGTGAGTGATTCACCCACTAAGGTCAACAGTTTTTGATGCATGCAAAAAGTTCTAAGCAGGATTATATGCTGGATTGAGAAAAATAAAGGCCTAGAGTGACAGAAACGTGAAGAAAACTGTCCTGTCTCTCGCCAGTTTAACCTTCCGGCGATTATCCCGAAAGGAGTAATTAAACTGGCCAGTTCTGTAATTACCCAAGCGTGGTGACATCAGATTAAGCTGGACGCGGTTTGATCTGGTCACTGAATAAACCACTGGGGAAGTAGCGTTAAACTATACCCGGAATTAAAGGGGTAACATTATTTGTGAAAGTTGGAGATTAAACTCTCATTTTGAAAAGCAAGGCGTGGCGTTGTCGCTAAGACTCGCGCCCGCATCACGTGTCACGTGAACACGCACAGTCGCGCACGTGACTGAAAGGCGTGCACGAAAGACTGCGCATGAGCAGAGTAAGCGTGCAGACGCCATTTTGAAGGCGCTAAGAGGGAGTCACACTAGCCGCCATTTTGAGTGAGACCGGTAGACCCACCCAGAGCGACGTCACCAGTGTCTCCTCCTCCTGGGAGGGCAGCGATAACTGCCTCCATCTTGTGGTCAACTATAGGAGTTGCATTTCTTGCATGAATGCACACTCGGATTAAGGCAGAGCAAATCTATTAAGCTGATTTATAATCAAACAGAGCTTCCAAATTAACTTTAAATCAATCCGAGTTATCCGGAACAACCTAAATTTAAACCCAAATCAAAGTTTTATCCCAAGAACCAAAAGGAAAAAGAAACTTGTGGGTTTGAAGTTTGTTCTCATTGGTGGAAGAGCTTTTGACTGCATATATACACAGTGAAAGAACATAGAAGCAGAGACTTTGTATTTACTCACGTATGTTAACCACATATTTTAATCTTTTTAGTTAAAAGCATATTGTGGGCGACACACATTGTGGGCTCACGTTTCCACAGAGACAGGACTGCATGTGTATTGAGGGTGTCACGTCTGCAAGGACAAAGGACTCGAATCTGCAGAAGATAACAAGGAGGTGTGAGATTTGTCTCTTTGTCCCACAGAAGATGCCCTGGAGAGATTTCCGGTTCATCAAGAAATGAGAGACAATGGTGAAGATTCAAAGGGATGCTTTGTGACTGTATGTTTACTGAAAACACCATGTGACTTGAATTCTGATGCTGGAAACATATAAAAGGGTGATGAGTTATGATTCTTTCTCTTTCCTGCTTTGAGAATGCTAGAAGCTGTGTTCTGTCAATAAAGCTGGTTTACGACTAAACTCAGCCTCATCATTTGAGCACATCTTCTACACTGGTGACCTACGACGAGAAATGAGCAGACAGAATTCTCCCGAGCGGGGCTCGGCGGAAGCCAGCCTGATGGCCGCCTCCACGATCCGGCTGCCCGATTTCTGGCAGCACAGCCCGCGCTCATGGTTTAGCGCAGTCGAGGCACAGTTTAACCTCCGGAGAATCTCCAACGACGACACAAGATTCTACCACGTGGTAGCGAAGCTGGACAGCAACACGGTCCAGAGAATGGAGGATCTGGTTAATCATCCACCAGACAGCGACAAGTACAGCGCATTGAAGGACGCGCTGATCAGCCATTTCACCCCTTCAGTCCAACAACGAGCAGAGGGACTCCTGACGTTGACGGAGTCAGAAAACGATAGACCTGCGGACCTGATGGTGAAGATGCTGAAGCTCAAAGACTCTGAGGATGGCGAATTCATTTTCGCCCACCTTTTCCTTCGGACCCTGCCGCCAGCAGTGAGAGTGGCCCTGGCAGAGTCGCCCCGATTGGCCAGGCGAGACTACCATGGATTGAGCAAAGAGGCGCAGCGGTTGGTTGACGCCCACAAGCGGAACGCGGTTTCGGCCGCGGCGGCTAGCCCGGGAACGCCGTCCGGAGACAGCGCAGGTCCAGCGGCCGCGGTGCCAGACGCACCAACGACGGCAGCGACGGGAGCCAGACGACGCGGAGCGGAGGACGGCCCGTGCTTCTACCACCACCGTTTTGCAGAGAGAGCGCACAGGTGCGTCTCACCGTGCAACTTTAAGCGCCAGGGAAACGCCAAGACCGAGGGCCGGTAGCAGCTGCGACCCTTGGCAACGAGAACAGGCTGCTTTACCTGACGGATGCACGCTCGGGGAAACAGTTCCTCGTGGACACGGGCTCTCAGCTGAGTTTCGTCACACCCACCTACGCGGAACGGCTGATGCCTTCTAAAGCTCCCTGGGTGTCAGTGTCAGCAGCGAACGGCTCCATGATTAAAACGTTCGGTGAGAGGACCATGCTTCTGTCCTTACAGGGCCGTTCATTTGAGTGGACATTTATTGTAGCAGCAGTCAGTTTCAACATGTTAGGGGCTGATTTTTTGTGCTCACATGGTTTATTGGTTGACCTTGCTAATAGACGTCTGATTAATGCACTGTCCTTTCATTCTATTCCCTGCACAGCTCGGGTGGCCCCGCCGACTGCACATGCCAGCGTCTCAGCTGCGGGTGGTAAGTTTCACACATTGCTTGCTCAGTTCCCAGCACTCACAGTCCCCACGTTTTCGGCAACGGTGGCTAAACATGGGGTGGAGCATTTCATAACAACCACCGGCCCTCCCGTTTTTGCAAAAGCTCGGACCCAGCTTGGACCCAGCTAAACTGGCCATCGCGCGCGAGGAGTTCACTAATCTGGAAAAACTGGGCATTGTTGCCCAGTTTTCTGTCGTTTCGGCAGAAGGAGCGGTTCCTCTTCCAAATAAAGTGCGTGCCATAACGGATTTTCCGCAACCTCAAACGGTCAAGGCGCTTCAGGAGTTTCTAGGGATGGTTAATTTTTACAACCGGTTCCTCCCAAGCGCAGCACGGCTCATGCAGCCATTGTACACTGCGTTAAAAAAACAAAAGCCCGCAAACAAAGTTGAATGGTCTCCGGAGCGGGAGCGCGCTTTTGCCCAGGTCAAATCAGCCTTGGCAAACGCAGTTTTGTTAGCGCACCCAGTTCCAACGGCCCGCATGGCGCTCACCACTGACGCTTCCGATGTAGCGGTGGGGCGGTAGTTGAACAGTTTGTGGCAGGTACCTGGCAACCCCTCGCGTTTTTCAGCAGGACTTTGCGCAATAGTGAGCGTAAATACAGTGCGTTTGACAGGGAGCTTTTGGCCCTACACTTGGCCATCCGTCATTTTCAGTTCTGGTTAGAGGGGCGACGTTTCACCGCGTTTGTGGATCATAAACCGCTAACGTTTGCGATGGCCAAAATTTCAGAACCCTGGTCAGGCCGGCAACAAAGGCAACTAGCCGCAATATCGGAGTTCACTACTGATATTCGGCATGTCGCGGGTAAACACAATGTTGTGGCAGACTGCCTCTCGCGCGCGGTAGCACCACCAAGCCCCATAGGGGCAGACTCTGTAGCCGTGGCCGCGGGCCCGGGCAGCGACGCGGAAGCGCGCGCAGCCCCGGTCTGCGTTGGGTTAGATTATGCAGCCATGGCTGCGGAGCAAGTTAACGACGCGGACGTGCGCGCGCTCCAGTCTGGACCAACAGGGTTAAGGCTGGAGCACAGGGAGCAGCAAAGTGGTATGCCCCCACTAATCTGCAATGTCTCCACGGGACGGCCCTGCCCCGTGGTGCCAGCCGCGTGGCGTCGCCGTGTTTTTGACTCGGTCCATTCTCTCGCGCACCCGGGGGTGCTCGCATCAATTAAGTTGGTGGGGGAGAAATTTGTTTGGCCCGGGTTGCGCAAACAGGTCAAGGAATGGGTGGCAGCCTGCGGAGCGTGTCAGTGAGCCAAAATACACAGACACACTAAGGCCCCGTTGGAACCTTTTCACATCCCCGCTAAGCGTTTTGATCACGTGCATGTTGACTTGGTGGGCCCGCTCCCATTATCACACGGGCACACACATCTTTTGACGATGGTGGATCGCACCACGCGCTGGCCAGAGGCGATTCCTCTGACATCAACCACAGCGGAAGAAGTTGCGCGAGCATTTTTAGCAGCGTGGGTTGCGCGTTTCGGTGTACCGTCGGACATAACATCCGACAGGGGTCCCCAATTTATTTCCGAACTATGGTCATCGATGGCCCGCAGCTTGGGGGTGAAGATTCATCGCACTACCGCGTATAACCCCCAGGCTAATGGTTTATGCGAACTCTTTCACAGGTCATTAAAAGCAGCCCTCAGAGCATCGCTGACGGATACAAATTGGGTGGACAAACTTCCATGGGTTTTATTGGGGTTGTGTTCTGCACCTAAGGAAGATTTGCATGTTTCCCCAGCTGAATTAGTTTTTGCACAACCTCTCCGTTTGCCGGGGGAATTTCTCCCCGATAATCCCGCACCAAATGGCCCCCCTGCTCAGCCGTGGCAGAGCGACTCGGGAGCAAACACGCTCCCTGGCCCGGTCCATCACAGTTTACCACACATTTTTGTGCCAAAGGCTTTAAAAAATGCAGAGTTTGTTTTTGTTAAACATGATGCTCAGCGTCCAAGTTTGCGGCCGTTTTATGATGGACCGTTCTGAGTGCTGGAGACCGGGCAGAAGCATTTTCTGCTAGATTTAGGGGGCAGAAGGGAGTTGATTTGCATAAACAGGCTCAAACCCGCCTTTGTTTTGGCTGATGAGGAAGTGCAGCTCGCGAGGCCCCCCCACCGTGGCAGGCCGCCGAGAGGACATTCCCCAGAATCTTCACAGAAAGGTGCTAACAGCTTTACTTCACAGGTGCAGAGAGATGTTGCAGGTGCAGCCAAGCCAGGTTGCAGCAGATTCGGCAGAAAGTTAAAACCTAGGCAGTTGGTGGATTGATTAGCGATGTATGGAGTGTTTTGTGTTTTTCTTTTTTTTTATGCCATGCAGGTTTTGCCTTACTAGACATTTGGGGGGGGGGGTAGTGTGGGCGACACACATTGTGGGCTCACATTTCCACAGAGACAGGACTGCATGTGTATTGAGGGTGTCACGTCTGCAAGGACAAAGGACTCGAATCTGCAGAAGATAACAAGGAGGTGTGAGATTTGTCTCTTTGTCCCACAGAAGATGCCCCGGAGAGATTTCTGGTTCATCAGGAAATGAGAGACAATGGTGAAGATTCAAAGGGATGCTTTGTGACTGTATGTTTACTGAAAACACCATGTGACTTGAATTCTGATGCTGGAAACATATAAAAGGGTGATGAGATATGATTCTTTCTCTTTCCTGCTTTGAGAATGCTAGAAGCTGTGTTCTGTCAATAAAGCTGGTTTACGACTAAACTCAGCCTCATCATTTGAGCACATCTTCTACAATATATATATATATATATATATTTTTTTTGTTACTTATTTGTACCCGTAGGTAGACTTGGTTTGCAGTCTGGTGACAAGCCACTGGCTGCTGGTCGCTGCGTGCGCGAGCGCCCTAAACCTACATGTTTTTGGTGTGCGGGAGGAAACCGGAGAAATCCCGGAGTAAACCCACGCAACACGGGGAGAACATGCAAACTGCACACAGCTCACTGTTGGTCGGGGGCTGGGATCGAACCCACGATCTCATGATCCCCGCGATCCCCCGGCCGAGGGTAAAACTGTGCTGCCACAGTGCTAAACCACTGCGCCACCGTGCAGCCACGGATTTACACATCTTACACTAAAACTCTGCAAACATTTGAAGCTATATATATGTGTTTTGTTTTTAAATATCACTTTGTGAGATTTCTTTCACAGGCAGCCATTCAACTTAGGGACTCAAATAAATGACAATGTTCATTTAGACTCAAGTTAATGTTAATCCTGTGCATGTTGGTAAAAGATTTAGTGATTGACTAAATATTTAACCAAAATTTTCCAAAATTAGGAAACCACATTCAGCAATTAACACTTGAAAGCTTTAGCTTATTTACAGTCAGTGTGTTGTTTTGATTCATGTTTCCTCCCCAGGAGAAGGAAAACATTTAACCAACTCACTATTTCTCACCAGGATTTGAAATAAGTCAAAAGGTGAAAACTTTGACTAGTCTGTAAAACATTTTTTTTTCTTTCTTCCTCTTTTTAAATAATCATTAACTTTAATCCTAAGGAAGCCTTAGTGACAATACGCAAAGACAATTCATTTGTTTCCTAACTTGTAAATATTAAAACATTTAAAAGCCTTTAAATGAAGATAAGCTTTAACAAATAGAACAAAGCCAATTCTAACTTTAAAACAAAGTGAAGACTTATACTGTAACCCTAAAGCCTTAAAGCATTTAACCTTTTCTATTTTTGTTGCTTTCTTTTGTAAATAAAATCATTACTTTCAAGTGAGATTCAACAAAAAGTCACAACCTAGTTGAGGACTATTCCAAAACTACACTTTGATAACTGAACTGAAAGAAGTCAATCGACACAATTTTTTTTTTTGCTTTTGTCTTGTGAAATACAAATCAAAATACAGTGTCAACAAATAAATTAACACGTATTCCACATTTCTAAAGAATTCCAAAATATTTGCTTTCCTTCTTACAAGCCTGGAAGTTGAAACAAACTCCAAAAAGAAGCTTGTAATTACCGTCAGTGTAAAACAACACTCAAGGTTAACTCTTGACTCACAACTTTAGCTATAATCAACGAATTGATTTCAAGCTAAGCGTTACACAAACGGTCAAACGTGTCGAGTCCACTTGACGAATTAAATGATCTTCAAGTAACATTGGAAGAGTTGGCTTCCGACCTTATACCCGGTTTCTCCAAACAAGTTCAGGATACTCCACCAAAAGATTTGAAGCAAATCACGAAAAAACTTTTGGATGAATGCGAAGCTAACCCACCGAAAGCAAAAGAAATCCCCGGTGTGTTAGGGAAGTTTGCACTAGCATTAGTTGCAAGGCTAAAACGAGCTGAAACCCAAGTACTCTACTCTGAAAAGGAACTGGTGAAACAACAAACAACCATCCTTTCTCTTCAGGAAGAGAACAAATCCCTTGTGAAAAAGCAGGAACAAGCTCGCATAGAGAAAGAAGACACCCAAGCTACGCTTGATCAGACGTTGCTAAATCTGGAACAAGCAGAGGAAGAAAAGCAACGACTAGAAGACAACAATACCTCACTTCAGCAAGAAAATGAGGAATTGAAAACTGCCCTGCTTCACAAAGAGAATCAACTCAAAGGAAGTTGAAGGTCAATTGGACAAAACAAGCTCCGATTATGGGAAATGCAAACTGCTCCTACAAGAAGCACAACAAGGTCTTCAGAACGTCCAAGAAGAGCTGGAAGACCACCACAAACGAAGGGATCTGAGACCAGAAGCCATGAGCAGGCCAGTTCCCTCGACAAAGGGGGGGCATCCCCTCATGAGATGGGGACTCCCCCGGCTCACACTCACCTGACCCGTTCAGACCCGAACGGCAACGTGAAAGACGTTTGCAAATTCCATCTGATGGAGATCTCAATAAGATCGCTCGCCACGTCACGAAATTTGACCCCTCAACCAGTGGGTCACCTGATACCAGGGCTTATTTGCAAGACATCGACTACTACTTGCGTAAATACCCTGATGCTATGGTTGATGACCGCATTTATTTGATCAAGTTGACATCCAACAGGTCGGTATCAAAATTTATAGATCGTCAACCATTTGACATCAAGATGAACCACCGGAAACTCTATGAAGCCATCGAAAAAGAGTTCTCCGACGACTGCTTACAGTCAGGGCTAGCGACAGCCCTAGCTGTGAAACAGGGTTGCTTAGAGCCCCCACAGGCATACTACCAGCGACTCCTGCGCGCATATTTTGGATCTCAAAACACGCCTGAGATGGAAGAAGACCACAATTTCAAGGCTCTTTTCATTCAGAATCTCCATCCCACGATTGGACACCACCTTGGAGTCATGGCTAACCCAAAGACAAACTCGATAAACCAGCTAAGAGAGTTCACACATTACGCATTCCAGAAACAGCGACAAAGCAATCAGAAGCATACCGAGTCTACCGCGGTGTTAGCTGTCAACACCGCATCAGACACCTTGGACCTTGAGGGCGCCCCAAGGCCAGCCCCTGTTCCAGCATCTCGGTCACAAATAAAACGACGACAGTCCTCTGGTCAAGATAAGTCAAGTCATGACCCGGAAAAATTTTTGACACCAAGTTCCAAGCCAACATCACCAAAACCTGACTACCGTCGGAGACTAAGCCCACCAGGTAAGTCACGAGAATACGGTACGGATACCCGGGATGACAGATATTGATTTCGACACTCGCATAACCGCGGGAGGTGGTCACCTCCTTCGTACCGCCGGAAAAACTTCAATAGGGAAGCAAGAACTCCCCCTGGAAAGTTTAACTCCAAACCCTGGGAGAAGAAAGAAAAGCCCATTTTCAGCCGAGAAGACCTGGAAACTCTCCAACGTATACTTGACGAACTGAAGAGGAAAAAGGAGGTGAAAGAGGACAAGAAACCAGATGTCCTAGCCATAAATATTGTGACCACCCCAAATGATCCTTTAGGTTTGCCACAAGTCAACCCTGAGGAATCTCCTACTACAAAGGGGAAGGATACCGAAGACACAACCGAGCATCCTCCACCCAAAACTCAGGAGGAGCTCCAAAATGCAACGCCACCCAGTGCCATTTTGGTAGTCCAGCTACCTGGGAAACCTCACTCGCCCGAAACCAGCGACTCTTTAATCTGCGTTGAACCACCGGTCCAAGAATTTCTGTGTGATCTGACCGAGAGGGGGGTTGCACGAAAATTTTTCCTGTCATTGACCCTGGAAGATGTGATGACGCACGAAGCCCTACTGGATACCGCAGCGGACATCACACTCATGTCACGTGACCTTTTTGAATACCTACGTGTCACTGCTAACCTTGCGCACAAAGACTTGAAACTAAGACCTTGCTCCTTAGCTATTCAACCTTATGCACCCTCAAACACGACTGTGTCACACATGTCATTGATAAAAATCTCCATTGGGCCCATGACCTTGATCCACCCGGTCTATGTGTCCAATCTCAACTCAATTCCATTGCTGATAGGCAAGGATCTACTTAATCGCTTTGAGCCTCTGACAGACTTCAAGAATCTCAAGCTATGGGCTCAAGTTCGACAACCTCTTCCAACCACTCTACCTGAAGCAACTGGATCACAGTGCTACACTCTTGACACCTTGGATGTTCCAGGAGTCAACCCACTCGCACTGCTGACCCAACAAAGTTTGACAGAAGGTGACCTTGGGGACCAGGCTGAAACAGGCACCCCTTCCCATGTCACCACATCTGACAACCCAACCTTAAATGAACACAGTTCATTTCTTTGCACCCTAAAACCAGGGGCAGCCAACAAAGAGTACTGCCCCCAAGTAGTCAAAGGACTAGTTATCCAAAGCTCCCACGTAGAAGACGTGGTACTGGCTCTCTGGGCTGATAAATCCGCAATCAGCCAGACACTTTTCAACTCTCTACATGAGAAATACCCTGACCTTATGGTCACTAACAAGTCTTTTCATTTCCCTGCTGGGACCAAATCAAACAAAACATTGGTCGCCACAAGTATCTGCGCCCTCCACCTTCGGTGGAACCACAGACTGCTAACGCATCCCTTCTTGGTCATTCCCGACCTGCCACATGCAGTCTACATCGGCAGTGATCTTCTTGTGAGACTTGGAACCCAGGTTGATACCATAAACAATGTCTTATGGTCTCTTACCTCAGTTCGAGACGCTCACTCTAAACCAGATCTTGACACTCTAAAGTCAGGCCAGACCATCTCTGAGGCCTGCCAAGTACTGAACACTCAACACTGTCTCATACCTGCTAATGTCACGTGCTACCCGGTCCAACTATGCATTCAGACCGGACAGAAACTTATGCATCAACAAGCATTTTTCCAACCGGCTCCTTTGCTTGACAATCTAGGCTTAACTCTGGAGGCCATGCCCCTTCTAAGCCTAGAATACAGAACCACCACATTACCGGTAAACAATCCCATGGCAGAGACCATCGTCCTGCCCAAGGCCACGCCTCTTGGCTGGCTCATCTCCACAGATTTCCACGATTTTGAACTGACTGTTCCTGTGCTAGGCGGCCTTCCTGATTCTCTTTGGGCCGACTCCCTTGAACCTACAGTTATTTACACTAAGCCTTCTAAGGCCATCGCTCTTGTGTCAATGCCAACCCCTGACAAAGAGTCAGTGGGATGAATCGACTTGACCAACAAGGACCAAATGCTTGTCCAAGCCATTGAGCTCCTTCCATCGGAGTCTAATCAGCAGACCAATGACAATCCCAGCGATGCTCCACCAAAATCAGTCCTCACTATCGCTGAAGAGATTGCACAGGTGGTAGCTGATGCTGATGCCCTAACCTCTGATGAAGAACGTGAAAAACTTCAAGTTCTTCTTAAATACGAGCAATCCTTCTCCAAAGACTCCTTGGACTGCGGACTGACCACAATCCACTCAGTACGCATTCCTATACCACCTGACGCTCCTCCCACCTACGTCAGGCAGTACAAGATTCCCTTGGCCTCGTATGGCCCAGTACAAGAAATAATCGATGATTTACTGGACCGTGGCATAATCAGGCCATGCAACAACACCTACTCGGCCCCCTTATGGCCTGTCCTAAAGCCCAATGGTAAGTGGAGACTCACCATTGATTACAGGAAATTGAACACTCAAGTTCCTCTCTCTAGGTGGCCTATGACTCAACTGGAGCAAGAACTCCCTAGAGTAAAAGATGCCAAATACTTCTCAACACTGGACATTGCTTCTGGTTTTTGGACTATTCCTGTCCAAGCTGAAGACCAATACAAACTGGCCTTCACGTTTGCGAATCGCCAATACACATTCACCCGATGCCCTTTCGGTTATGCTAACTCTCCTGCAGAGTTCAACATTTTCTTGAACAAAGCATGTCCAGACGCCCGAGACAGAGGTAACCTCATCTATGTTGACGACATTCTCATTCGGAGTCCAACTCTGGACACCCACCTCACTGAAATCGACCATGTCCTTGGCCAGCTCACGCGAGCTGGAGCCAAAATTTCTCTCTCCAAATGCCAATGGTGCAAAACCAAAGTCAACTATGTTGGTCTCTTGGTAGGATCCAAAGGGGTCCTACCACAAACGGCACGAATTCAAGGTGTGCTAAACATCAAAGCCCCTACCAACATCTCTGAACTCCGGAGCTTCCTAGGGGTATGCAACTACTCACGTCAGTTTATTGAGGATTATGCAGACTTGGCAAAACCCCTTACAGACCTCCTATGAAAGGACACCCCTCTCATTTGGTCTGAGGCTCAAGAACAGGCTATGCTAGCGTTGAAGCAAAAGTTATGCACAGCACCATGTTTGGCCTATCCCAACTGCGACCAGCCATTCTTCTTACAAGTGGGGTTCTCTGCCAACTGCTTAAGTGCTGGATTATACCAAATCTACGACCACGACAAACGAGTCGTGGCCTATGCCAGCAAAACCCTCTCTGGTCCGGAACTGAAATACTCGGACTGCAAAAAAGCCCTTCTGGCCACTGTATGGGCAGTCAAACATTTCTCCAACTATGTGGGAGGCCAGAGAATCACAGTTGAGACTCACCACCAACCAGTGGTCTTCCTTAACAGTCAACGCATCAGAGAAGGCGTTGTAACAAATGCCAGAATAGCCTCCTGGTTAATGGCTCTACAAAGCTTTGACGTGGAGGTCCGCTATGCACAAAAGTTGAGAAGCCCTCTCGGCACAGACTTGGCTGCCTGCCAACGGTGCTCTGAAGATACTCCAGGACCATCCATACATGCAGAGCCACCTACAGCCACTGAAGACCCAAACCATCACTACTTTGACCAAAACATCTGTCAAGATATGGTCACCGCCTATGTCGATGGTTGTTCTTTTCACCATGAAACTCACATTCATGCTGGTGTGGGTGTGGCATGGCTGAACAATCAGCCTTGTGAACCCCACAGCTATCAACTGGGTTCCCAATCATCTCAGTATGCGGAAATCGCAGGTGTGCTCATTACACTGCAACTTGCTGTAGACCATGGCATTCGCACATTGGTCATCTGCACTGACTCCAACTACGCACGCCTCAGTTTCACTTGTCATTTAGCACTCTGGAAGGCCAAAGGTTTTGTAACCTCCAACCGCAAACCGGTTAAACATCAAGACCTTTTCAAGGCATGTGATCACCTGGTCACCTCCAACAGCCTCCAGGTGTACTGGAAAAAGGTCAGAGGTCACTCGCGCACAACAGGTCAGGACAAAGAATGGAATGACCTTGTGGACTCACTTGCAAAACAAGGAGCCATACAAGGCACACCCTGGTCCTTTGATTCTGCTCAGGTGCCGACTTCACAGTCCCACCCACCCACCCCTACAGTCTGCGCAGTCACTAGGGCCCAGACTAACAGGGCCCAAGACACGACACAAACCACAGGTCCCCTTGCGGTTGACCCTGTTTTCATTGACGCTGACCTTATCTCTCTTCAAACCCTTGACCCTGCGATCCATAAAATGATACAATATCTCTCGGATCCTGCACTTAATGCACCATCCGACTCGGGTCTCGCTGACACTCCAGACTTGAAACCACTTTTTGCCGCACGATCGTCCTTGCAGCTGCGAAATGGCATTCTAGTTCATGTTTCCGATGAACTCCCTGCGCCTGCACTTGTGGTCCCTCGTAACCAGAGGGGGGTGATGATTGTTCATGCCCATGATCTCCCAACTGCAGGACACAAAGGCGTCAAAGCGATGTACAACGTGCTCAAACAAGTGGCATATTGGCCATACATGCGAAAGGATGTAGTGGACTACATCAAGGGATGTCTCGTATGTTGCCAGTTTCAACCAACCAACCCGATTCATCGAGCACCCCTACAGAAAAGAGGTATTTCATTCCCATGGTCTGACCTCCAAATTGACTGGGTAGGTCCCCTTCCACGGTCAGCCAGAGGAAACAAATACTTCCTCACAGTCACATGTGCTTTCACCAAATGGGTCGAGTGCCTGCCTGCTCCTAATGACACGGCAGAAACCACGGCCTACTTGTTGATGAAGCATGTATTCTCTAGATTTGGTCTGCCAAGCCGAATCAACTCTGACCACGGCACTCATTTCACCCCCGAAGTCATGCGACAACTGTGGGAAACCTTGGGAGTTAAAGCTAACTTCCATATTAGCCACCACCCACAATCTTCTGGACAGGTTGAAAGAACCCACCGAACTGTGATCAACATACTGAAGAAATATGTTTCACCACACCAAAAAGACTGGGATGTAAAACTCCCGCTGGTCTTAATGGCCATCCGAGCTGTTATATCTTTCACCCGTTACGTTACTCAATATAACAAATAATAACTCGGACCATCGACGTATCGTTAACGGTTTATTGGCGAGCAGCCACTCGTAGCACACAGCCAATGACAACACACTCTCAACATACACTACATTACCCATAATGCATTTTACAAGACACTACGACGGGTGCCGCAGTAAGCCAAAATACATAACATCTCCTCCCCTCTTACAATAAATGTCCTATAGGAGATATCAAGTGTCTGCTGCAATTCTTATGTCTTTGTTTGTCTCTTTTTTTTTTCTTTAATTATTATGCTACCTTAGGAGTGAGGGTAGACTACCTCATCCCATAACTGTACCCCTGGGGATTATTCTGCCCCATAAATGTGGGTCAGTTGCTATCTAGTCTAATAACTCAGACGGACAGGAGGTCGTCGCTCCCTGGTAGGGTATCGGCGCTCTGCAGGAACATGAGTCTGTGTTCTTTCTAATGTGGAGGTTGCTTCTGGTGCTGATGCAGAAGAAGATGTCACATCTCCAGCTGGAACTCCGGTCTCTGAAGTGGTTGAGTTCTGCACTGGTGTAGGTAGACAAAGTGGTGAGTTGGTGAGTGCATCATTAGGATATCCAAGAGACGGTTCTGCAGGCGCTGGTGGTGTCTGCAGGAGTTGATCCACGTGTCTTTTCCAAACACTGTCAGTGGTTTGAACTGTATATGAGACTGGTCCAGTTTGTGCGATAACAGTTGCAGGAACCCACTTAGGTTCACCTCTGTAGTTCCTGGCCAGCACAGATTCTCCTGACGTGAACGCTCTGTCCTTTGCCCGATGTCCTCTGTGCATAATTTGTTTCTCTTGTTGCTTTTGCACAGTGTCCTTTAATCCTGAGGGTTTCAAAAGGTCAAAGGTAGTGCGCAGATCTCTCTTGAACATCAGACTAGCAGGGGTTGTCTTTGTGATTGCATGTGGAGTGTTGCGGTAGTTTAGCAGGAACTTGTGCAGCCTCTGATGCAGTGTTCCTTGACCTTGTGATGCTTTCAATGCATGTTTCATTGTCTGCACAAACCTTTCTGCAAGGCCGTTCATCGCAGGATGGTATGGAGCTGATTTAATGTGCTGCACTCCATTAGCTTGTAGAAAAGCATCCATTTCTTGTGAAACTAACTGAGGTCCATTGTCAGAAACTAGTTGTATAGGAGACCCAAAACGACTAAACATTTCTCCTAATGCCTCTGTGGTCTTCTCTGTGGTGGTTGACCTCATAATAGCCACTTCAGGCCATTTACTATGTGCATCCACAGCAACGAGAAACATTCTGTCCTCAAACGGACCTGCAAAGTCAATGTGCACACGATGCCATGGCTCCTGTGGGAACTCCCAGGGATGGAGAGGAGCCAATGGTGGGTTGTTCCGTACCTTGTGACACGATGAACAACTTTTGGCTATTTCTTCAATCTGCTTGTCAATGTTTGGCCACCAAAAATAGCTTCTCGCTATCTCTTTCATTCTCACGATTCCACTATGTCCTGCGTGAAGTTGCTGTAACACTTTTGTTCGACATGACAGGGGAATAATCACTCTCCTCCCCCACAGCAAACAACCTGACTGAACAGACAATTCTGTCCACTTCCCAAGGAAGGGCTTCAAGGTTGCGTCATCACCCGCAGGTTGTCCTTTAATGACCAAGTCCATGACTGCAGACAACACAGGGTCATTTCTAGTCCCCTTTTTCACTTGCACAGCTGAAACAGGTGCGTTTTCTACCTCTGTGAAGTAGAAGATGTCCACAGTGCTTGACTCTGGCTTCATGACAGGAAGTGGTAATCTGGATAACCCATCTGCATTACCATGACAGTCTGACTTTCGATACCTGATGTCATAGGAGTGTCCTGACAACAGCAACGCCCACCTCTGCAGTCGGGACGCTGCAAGATATGGTATTCCTGTGTATGGTCCAAGGATGGTTGTGAGAGGTCGGTGGTCAGTAAAAAGTGTAAACTTCCGTCCATACAAGTACTGGTGGAATTTTCTGACACCAAATACAATGCTCAGAGCCTCTCTTTCTAGTTGAGCATAATTAGCTTCTGCCTTGTTTAATGTCCTTGACGCAAAAGCGATTGGCTTTTCCTCACCGTCTGGCATTACGTGGGAAATCACCGCCCCTACGCCATAAGGAGAGGCGTCGCAGGCAAGCTGGATCGGAAGTGATGGGTTGAAGTGGGTCAGAACCTCTGATGCAGTCAGCGCATCCTTTGCCTTCTGAAAAGCTTCCTGACAGCTTGCCGTCCACCTCCATGCTTCCTCTTTGCGCAGCAGGTTATGCAGTGGTTTTAATAGTGATGCCAAATTTGGTATGAAACGTCCATAATAGTTCAGCAGTCCTAAGAAAGACTTCAGCTGACTGACATTTTGGGGTGGAGGTGCATCCACAATGGCTGTGATTTTCGATGGTGCAGTGTGTAGTCCCTTAGCATCGATCACATGACCCAAGTATTCCACGGATGACTGGAAAAACTCGCATTTATCGTTGCGGATTCTCAATCCATATTCCTCCAGTCTCTTGAGAGTTGCATCCAAGTTGCGCAGATGCTCTTCATCATCTGCTCCTGTACACAAGATATCATCCAGGTAGCACTGCACTCCTGGTAATCCACTCAGGATTTGATCCATAGCTCGCTGAAAAAGCGCTGGAGCAGATGTGATGCCAAAAGGCAGTCGGCGGTATCTGAAGAGTCCTTTATGGGTGTTGATAGTCAGCATTTCACGTGACTGCTCGTCTACATGCATTTGTAAATAAGCTTGGTTGAGATCTATTTTGCTGAACTTTTGTCCCCCACTCAGCCCCACAAATAAGTCATCAATCAGTGGAAGGGGATACTGCTCTGCTGTTAGTACAGGGTTTACTGTTACCTTAAAGTCTCCACAGGTTCGGATTCCTCCGTCCTTTTTGGGTACTGGAACTATGGGCGTGGCCCACTCACTGGTTGTCACAGGCTCCAGAACTCCATTCTTGACCAGAGCATCCAAGTCAGCCTCCACCTTTGGTCTGATGGCGTACGGCACTGGCCTGGCTTTCATAAACACTGGTTTACTGTCAGGTTTTTTTTTTTTGTTTTTTTTTTGTTACTTATTTGTACCCGTAGGTAGACTTGGTTTGCAGTCTGGTGACAAGCCACCGGCTGCTGGTCGCTGCGTGCGCGAGCGCCCTAAACCTACATGTTTTTTGGTGTGCGGGAGGAAACCGGAGAAATCCCGGAGTAAACCCGCGCAACACGGGGAGAACATGCAAACTCCACACAGCTCACTGTTGGTCAGGGGCTGGGATCGAACCCACGATCTCATGATCCCCGCGATCCCCCGGCCGAGGGTAAAACTGTGCTGCCACAGTGCTAAACCACTGCGCCACCGTGCAGCCAGGTTTGACATGCAGCTTCACTATAATTTTTTTCATGCTGCCTAGCTCCTCACGAAAAACTTTTTTGTGCTTTTCCAGTATGGCCTGCAGCTGAGTGGAACTGTGTGACAGCTTCCTTACTTCTTGCCAGTCAAGTTGGATTTTCTTTAGCCACACACGCCCCATTATAGCTGGACAGTTGTTCTTGGTAACATAAACTGGAAGCTCAGCAGTTTGGCCATTGTACTGAACAGTTACCTCTGTCATCCCTTTCATGGGCACTCGGTGTCCAGTATACGCCCTGAAGACGGTGTCTGAAGGTCGGAGTGGACGATGTTTCAGAAACTTCTTGTAAATGCCATGCGACACAAGTGATGCCTTTGATCCGGTGTCTATCTGCATTTTAATAAAATGTCCCTCCACTTTTGGTTTAGTCCAAAAGCCTTCTGAGCCTTCATTCACATTCATAATCCGGACAGTATTTATTGCAGTTGACACCTCTTCCTCTGAGGAGTCGCTCACTCTGTCCTCGCCATGTTTAACTGTGTGAACATTTCTTTTCTTTTTGTATTTTACCATGTCACTTTTATTCCTTGTCTTTGGGCCTTTGTCTTTGCTCCTTTTGCTTCTACATGCCCGCTCCACGTGGCCTTTTTTTCCACAGTTGTTACAGTCCATCTCTTTGTACCAACAGTCATTAGGAAGGTGTCCCACCTTGCCACAGCGGAAACATGGACCTGTTGCATTGGTTTTACCACTGTTGAGTTTATGTACTCTGCCTGAAGCATGCAGTTGGTGTGCTTCTTTGGAAGCCATCTCCATCATCACACTAATGTTAATGGCTCTTTCAAGCGTCAGATCACTTTCTGTGAGTAACTTCTTCTGTGCTGCTTCATTTCGTAGTCCACACACAGCCTGTCTCTTAATGTGTCATTTAAAACATCTTTAAATTCACAGTGTTCGGCTAACTTGCGTAACGCTGCAACAAACATGTTAACAGACTCACCCTCTTCTTGGTTACGTCTGTGAAACCTGTATCTTTCTGCAATCACTAGCGGCTTGGGTGAGAAGTGGTGGGTCAGTGTGTCCACCAGCTCTTTATAGGTTTTAGAGCCTGGGTTTTACTGGCTGTATGAGGTTACGTAGTAGGTTAAAAGTCTTGGGACCCATCACACTCAGAAAAGTGGGCACTAACTTTTCATCCGTTATTCCATTGGCCGCGACGAAATAGTCAAAGCGCTCTGTATAGGAGCTCCATTGCTCCGCGCTCTCATCAAAGGGCCCGATAGAGCCAATGACTCCAGCCATTTTAACACTCCTGGTTGAATGTCGCTCTTTCCCTCGCAGCTCCTTTCTGTAACGTCGTTGCTTCCCTCCGGCGTTACTCACGGAGTTTTTTATTTATTTTTTTTTTGTCCTTAACGATTTCCACTGCTCCGCTCCTCCCCGCTTAGCAGACAGCCCGCAGCATCCACCTCAGCACAGTGGCGCGGTGTATCACCCTGTCAGCACGAAGTAGCGGCGGGAAAAACACGACAAAAAAAACTCTCCTCCGTCGCGGACTGCAGCGTCGGTCCAGACGTCCTCGTCGCCACTTTTTGTTATATCTTTCACCCGTTACGTTACTCAATATAACAAATAATAACTCGGCCCATCGACGTATCGTTAACGGTTTATTGGCGAGTAGCCACTCATAGCACACAGCCAACGACAACACACTCTCAACATACACTACATTACCCATAATGCATTTTACAAGACACTACGACGGGTGCCGCAGTAAGCCAAAATACATAACACGAGCCACACCCCATGAAGCTACGGGGGTGTCACCTTTTGAAATGATGACTGGCCGGCAAATGACTTTGCCCCTGCATTTACTCTATCAACCTGGAGAAGCCAGTGTTGCTACAGCTTACACTACTCACCAGTACATGACTGACCTGACCAAACATCTCCAACAGACTTTCGCCTTTGCCCAAAAACATTTGGACCGATCAGCTGAAGGACGCAAAGCCTACTACGATCAGAAAGCCTCACATGACGAACTCCAAGTGGGAGACAAGGTTTTCTATTATGCTTTCATTCCTCAGACAGGACAGACCAACGCACGAGCAGGAAAACTCGCTCGGAAGTTCCTCCCCAGGTGGACAGGTCCACACACAATCACAGATAAACTCTCTCCGGTCGTTTACCAAATCAAAATAAGCAAAGGTCGCCAGGGCCCCATCTCCAAATAGGTCCATCGTAATCAAATCAAAGCTTACAAAAACCCCATGGGACTCGTCGGGGACAACACTGTTCCATTAAGTCAGTAAACAAACCTAGAATCTTGTTTGCGCCCGATAGATAATTGTTAGCTGACTATCAGCCTCAGGCACGCTCGGTCGCATTTCACTTCCTCAATCAGGTAACTGCATTAAACCATCAAAAGGAGAAAGTTAACCCAAACTAACTGACTTCCTTAAAATCTAACTTTAAAAGACCCTGCAAAATTTCATTCAGTATTATCAAGTTACTATTTCAAAGTAGTACACACGAAATCAACAATATCACTAGCTTAAGTCAATAATCACAAAACCCTCTAAGGTGATAAACACTAATAGCCTAGAGCTCAGTCTCTAACAAAGTTGTTCCACCACTGAGAATAACTTTCACCTATCGCTCAGGTACCTCAAGAAAAGGGAAACCAACAAGAAGCTCAAGATTAAAATGACTCACTTCTATTCGTTGGCCAGGACGATGGCCCTCCTGTTTTTCAGTTTAGCTCTCTACCTAGCACTCTCACCTACTTTTGCCCAGTTAGAATTGGACAGAACCCAGACAAGAAGTCAACAATCCTTAGGTAGATTCTCAACCACGGCCTCATCATTAGGGCCCCTTGCTAGCCTTAGCACGTCTACTGTTAAATCAGTCAACACCGCTACACTGAAATGCCAGATAGTTGAACCACCAACTGTTACCAGAACTTTGCAAGATACTGTGTTGGTTTTGAATGTTTGCTCCAAAGCCTCGTTAAAACTCAACAAGGTCTTGGACTTGTCACTCTTCATGTCAGAGGGAGACCATGCTCACCCACATCTAATGCCTGTGTTTCTTCGAAAGGTAGCTAGAAATATTAGATTTTCAGCTAACACTTTGACAATGAGTCTGCCTTCACCGCTTCTTGCCCCTGTTTCAGATGTCCCAAAGTTATTCCTCATTGCCACTCAAAGAACAATGATGACTTTCCATGTTCGCTCAGTCCTCCAGAACAAAGGTCTCAAATACCCTCTGAGTAAGACCTCTGTGGAACAATGGTTTAGTCCAGCTAAACCAATTCAGTTCGAACTTCCTTGAATTAACTCAATATTGCTTAACCTAAACATCTACCTCAAATAAGCAATAAATTTTTGTTTTGCATTCTTTGTTTTGACTTTTATTTTACTTTATTCTTAGAATTTTTGAAGTTATATGCATGCTTATATACAAACATGTAGAGGAGCTGGAAATAATGAGGCGATTTTGTTTAAAAGCAGCGTTTTAATGATCAGCTCTTCTATCTTGTCTCATCAGGTGCAGAGCGTGGCAGAAGGCAAAAAGAGGAAGAATTCTGCCAGCTCGCTGATTAAATACAGGCACACATCAAAAGACAGGCATTACAAAGGCTGACATTGTCACGCCGCGCCATTCATCAGCGGCGCCACCTGCTCACGCACCTGCTACTCGTCAGCGGCGAAGGATAAAAGCCGCCTCGCCCTGAGCTTCGGCCTGAAGCCGTAGACTTCATTTTCCTTGCATGGACTTCTACCACATTCTCTTCAGCATCCTCTTTACCGGTAAGAAGTTCACTTACCTCATCTCTCCAGTCTGCTCCCCTGTGCACAGGTGGATTCCTCGGCGGTGGACAATCCCGTCCCTCGTCTCTCCTCGCTGCTGCACCGAGCCCTGCAGGTGGCTGTCTCCCGGGCTTCCCTCCTTGAAGCGCCAGTCATCTGCCCAAACAAGTAAGCTTCTCTCCCTCGCCTATTCTCCTCCTGTGTTGGTGTGTGCTCATCACCCTGTGTCCAATTTCTCCCATAGGGTTGCCGGCTGAACGGTCTCCTGCCTCTGGGTCCGAAGCAGACGCCACCACCAACACATTAACATTCCGCAGACACGCACCCAAACATCCCTGTTGTTAATAAACAGTTTGAACTACTCTGAGCCTGTGTGTGTGCGTCTCCTGAGCCGAACGTTATGTCAGTACGGCTTCAGCAGAGCGGCCCGGCGGATGGCGGGCTCGCACACCGGTTTACCATCCTCGAGGCTCGGGTGGATCAGATTGTTTATCAGCAACAGGTGGTTCTTAATCAATTATTGGAACTGACTAACCGATTGAACCGCTTGGATCCCCAACAGCCGTTCCTCCCGACTCGCCAGGGTGGCGCGGCTCCTGCTGTTCCAGCGGCCGTCCAGCCGGCTCCAGTGGCACCGGTTCGGCTCACGCCGATTCCGACCCCCGCCCGCTTTAGCGGTAAGCTCGGCGGAGCGCGGGGGTTTATTATGCAGTGTGAGTCCGTGTTCCACCGTGTGCCCGGAGATTTTCCCTCGGATCACAGTCGAATTGGTTACATAGGGAATCTTCTGGAGGGGCGTGCGTTAACCTGGACCTACGCCGTAATGGCGAGGCCCAGTTATGCCACCCTCACCTATGACCAATTCGTGAGGCGCTTTCTGGAGGTCTTTGACCACTCACAAACCGAAACGGTCCAGGTCGATCGGCTTCTCGCTCTCCAGCAGGGAAGCCGGTCGGCAGCGGACCACTCGGTCGACTTCCGGGTAGCGGCGGAGGAATTGGGCTGGGAGGAACGCTCCCTCTGTGGCCTGTTCCTCCGCAGCCTCAATAGTGATCTGAGGGATGAACTGGCTGGTCGGGATATCCCTGGGACGCTAGCGGAGCTGACATCCTTAGTGATAAGTTTGGATAACAGGCTGCGCGAGCGCTCCTCGGGGCGGAGGTCTTCTTCTTCTCGCCCTCGTGGAGCCTCGCCGCACCTGTTCCAAGCTCGCCCCCTGGCGGCGCCGCCAGCATCGCGCCCCGAGGAGTCGGAGCCGATGGTGACGGGCTGGACTAAACTTTCCCCTGTGGAGAAACAACGCCGCCATGAGTTGGGCCTCTGCATGTATTGCGGAGGCGACCAACACACCGTGGAGCGTTGTCCACGGAAAGCCAGTCGGTGGGGTCCGCGAGTCACTGTTGGAAGCCTCGCGGATGTCAATCGGTTAGGATCTCTTACCCAATTGAAGCTGCCCATCCGTTTCTGCCATAACCCTACTGGGCACCTCACCCACGCACTGGTGGATTCGGGCGTAGAAGGCAGCTTCATTTCACAAAGCCTGGCAACCCGATTGGGCATCCGCTGCCAGGCACTCAACACTCCCATCTCCCTGATCCACCTCTCCCGTGCCACCCTCGGGAGAGTGACACATCAAACTGTTCCCCTACCGGTCATCATCTCGGGAAACCACCGGGAGGAGATGACCTTTTACGTCCTTCCCAACTCTGTGTCGCCCGTCATCCTGGGGTATCCCTGGCTCCGCCTTCACAATCCGGTCCTGGATTGGAAATCAGCTGGGATCTCGGCATGGAGTACGTTCTGTATGGGCACCTGCCTTCAGTCCGCTGCCTGCTCTCCGTCCGCTCCTCCCCCTGCGACGGACGCTGCACCCCCGGACCTGTCTCTGGTGCCCCCAGAATTTCACGACCTGGGTATGGTGTTCAGCAAAGCGAAAGCTATGTCTCTTCCCCCTCATCGGCCCTATGACTGCGCCATCAACCTCCGCCAGGGGGCTCCCTTACCTTCTGGTCGCCTTTACAGCCTGTCTGCGCCGGAGAAGGAGACGATGAACGCCTACCTGAAGGAATCATTAAGTGCTGGGATTATCCGCCCATCATCGTCACCCGTGGGGGCAGGGTTCTTCTTCGTGGGGAAAAAGGATGGGTCCCTCCGCCCTTGTATCGACTACCGGGCCCTCAATAATATCACGGAGAGGGACCGTTACACCCTGCCTCTCATGGACACTGCTTTCCACTCCCTCCAGGGGGCGACCTGGTTCACCAAGCTGGACCTACGCAGCGCTTACCACCTCGTCCGGATCCGGGAGGGAGATGAGTGGAAAACGGCCTTCCGTACCCCGAACGGCCACTTTGAATATCTGGTGATGCCGTTCGGGTTGACCAACGCTCCTGCAGTCTTCCAGCGCCTCATTAATGACGTCCTCCGGGACTTCATTGGCCTTTTCGTGTTCGTCTACCTGGACGATATCCTCATCTTCTCCAAGTCCAGGGATGAGCACCAGGTCCACGTGAGGCGGGTCCTCCAAAGGCTGCTGGAGAACCGTCTGTACGTTAAGGCAGAAAAGTGTGAATTTTACGCCAGGAGTACGTCCTTCCTGGGGTTCATCATCGCCCACGATAAGGTGCTCCCCGACCCAGAGAAGGTAAAGGCGGTGGTGGAATGGCCTACACCTGCATCCCGGAAGCAGGTGCAGCAATTTGTTGGCTTCGCCAATTTCTACCGCCGCTTTGTTCCCAACTTCAGTGCCATCGTTGGACCACTGACCCGCCTCACGTCCCCGAAGGTCCCGTTCCGGTGGACCGAAGAGGTCGCTGCCGCCTTTGAGGCGCTGAAGGCGGAATTCTCCTCCTCCCAGGTCCTTCGCCAGGTCGACCCCGCGCTGCAGTGCATCGTAGAGGTAGACGCCTCGGACACGGGAGTGGGAGCAGTGCTGTCCCAGCGGTCACCGGACGATGGCGCCAAGCGACCGTGCGCCTTCTTCTCCCGGCGCTTGTCCCCGGCGGAGAGAAACTATGATGTGGGGGACAGAGAGCTCTTGGCCATCAAGCTCGCCCTGCAGGAGTGGCGCCACTGGTTGGAGGGGGCAAGCCTGCCGTTTGTGGTCCTCACGGACCACAAGAACCTGGAATACTTACGGTCTGCCAAGCGCCTGAACGCCCGCCAGGCGCGCTGGTCCCTGTTCTTCGCCAGGTTCCAATTTTCCATCACCTTCAGGCCTGGCTCTAAGAACGTCCTGCCTGACGCCCTCTCCAGGCAGTTCGCCCCCGTGGAGTCGGAGGAGGCGCCCCACTCCATCCTGCCCAGGTCGTGCGTCGTGGGAGCCATCTCGTGGGACATTGAGAGCAAGATCCGGAAGGCACAGGAGGTGGAACCTGACCCTGGCGGCGGACCGGAGGGGAGGCTGTTCGTGCCATCCGCGGTCCGAGGAGAGGTCATCCACTGGCTCCACACCTCCAAGCTCACCTGTCACCCTGGCACCTCCCGGATGATAGATCTCCTCCAACGGTCCTTTTGGTGGCCAGGCCTGCGGAGGGATGCAGCCCGCTACGCCCGGGCTTGCCCAATCTGTGCCACCTGCAAGTCGGGAAATGCCCCTCCAGCGGGTCTGCTCCAGCCCCTGCCCGTCCCTGGCAGGCCCTGGTCGCACATCGCTCTGGATTTCGTCACCGGACTCCCCATCTCCAACTCCTATGACACCATCCTGACCATCGTGGACCGCTTCTCCAAGGCCGTGCACTTCGTCCCCCTGCGAGGCCTCCCTACTGCCCTGGAGACGGCGGACCTCCTCGTCCAACACGTGGTCAGGCTGCATGGGATTCCGGTGGACGTGGTCTCGGACCGGGGCCCCCAGTTTTCATCTGAGGTTTGGAGGTCTTTCTGCAACGCCATCGGAGCCAAGGTGAGCCTCTCCTCTGGCCATCACCCCCAATCCAACGGGCAGTGTGAGAGGACCAACCAGGAGCTGGAGGCTGCGCTCCGCTGTGTGTCCAGATCCAAACCCGCGTCCTGGAGCAACCATCTTGCCTGGGTTGAATATGCCCACAACACCGCTCGCTCTTCTGCTACAGGGATGTCCCCCTTCAAAGCGTCCCTGGGTTACGACCCCCCGCTGTTTCCGGAGCAGGAGAGTGAGGTAACTGTCCCGTCAGTTAGGGCCCATCTCAGGCAGTTCCGCTCCACCTGGGCTGCCGCGCGCCATGCGCTATTGCGCACAGCGGAGCGCAACAGGACTGTGGCGGACCGGCGTAGGAGACCTGCCCCGGCGTACAGAGTTGGGCAGCTTGTTTACATTTCCACCCAGGACGTCACTCTAAAAGGCGAGAGGAGAAAGCTGGCACAGCGCTTCATGGGTCCCTACCCCATCACCCGGATCATCAACCCGGTGGCTGTGCGCGTGGCTATTCCCCCCTCCCTCCGCATTCATCCTACTTTCCACGTGTCGAAGGTGAAACTGGCGGTTACTGACCCCCTTTGCCCTCCTCCTGCAGCGCAACCCGCGCCCCGGATGGTTGGTGGCCATCCGGCCTGGTCCGCCTCCTCCATCCTGGACTCCCGGCGCCGGGGTCGTGGGTTGCAATACTTGGTGGACTGGGAGGGCTATGGGCCCGAGCATCGACAGTGGGTGCCCCCGTCGTTTGTGTTGGACCCATCGCTCATCGCGGACTTCCACCGAGCGCACCCGGATAAGCCATCGCCAGGAGGCGCTGCTAGAGGGGGGAGTACTGTCACGCCGCGCCATTCATCAGCGGCGCCACCTGCTCACGCACCTGCTACTCGTCAGCGGCGAAGGATAAAAGCCGCCTCGCCCTGAGCTTCGGCCTGAAGCCGTAGACTTCATTTTCCTTGCATGGACTTCTACCACATTCTCTTCAGCATCCTCTTTACCGGTAAGAAGTTCACTTACCTCATCTCTCCAGTCTGCTCCCCTGTGCACAGGTGGATTCCTCGGCGGCGGACAATCCCGTCCCTCGTCTCTCCTCGCTGCTGCACCGAGCCCTGCAGGTGGCTGTCTCCCGGGCTTCCCTCCTTGAAGCGCCAGTCATCTGCCCAAACAAGTAAGCTTCTCTCCCTCGCCTATTCTCCTCCTGTGTTGGTGTGTGCTCATCACCCTGTGTCCAATTTCTCCCATAGGGTTGCCGGCTGAACGGTCTCCTGCCTCTGGGTCCGAAGCAGACGCCACCACCAACACATTAACATTCCGCAGACACGCACCCAAACATCCCTGTTGTTAATAAACAGTTTGAACTACTCTGAGCCTGTGTGTGTGCGTCTCCTGAGCCGAACGTTATGTCAGACATCCCTTGTTATCTTAATCCCCCCATTGTCCTGTTATTTCCTCTCCTCGTCTTGGGAGGTGATGGGAATTCCTCTCCTTGCCTTGGGGGGTGAGGGTAACTCGTCCGGTCTCCGCCGTCGCGCCCTGGGACGTCTTTGTTCTTCACACGGCGGGTGAGATTCCTTTGTCCTTTCAGAGGTGTGAAGTTCCTTACATATGCAGTCACCAAACATTTCACATGTTCTAACATATGTAGGTATGGAATATATGAGTAATATAGACCACAGGCCCCCCAAACAACTAGGAAAGGACAACAGAAAGATTTACAGTCTAGAACAGTTACTACGACATACTACGTGTTACAGCTGTTGCCACAGAAGAACTTTCCAGCAGCCATGCTTCTAAGAGAGTTCAGTGGTAATCATAACAGTATAGTAAAATCATAAGTCAGTCCTAAACTGTTGCAGCACAATTAGAGAATAATTGTGGAGTGGTTGGTATCAGTCCCTGTGCTGCCTGGGTTTAATTCTTCTCCCAAAACTGCTGTAGGTTGGCTTAGGCGTCCTGCTGGGACCTTCCTGTGAGGAATCTGCAGTGTGGGAAGTAGAGAGGTTATTTGTTCCCTGCCTGGGGGCTGAGACTTTTCCCTTGGGGGGTCTACCTCGCCGAGGTGCTCGTGCCAACTGTGCAGGTTCGTCTTTCAACAAGAAGGCAGGTTTAAGTCTGTCAATGCTGACTGTTTCTTTTCTGTCCCCATAATCAAGCACAAAGTGTTTATCACCATGTTCCAGCACTCTGTAAGGGCCATCGAATACTGGGCGTAACGTTGGTTTTAGAGCTTCATGCTTAACAAAAACAAACTCAGCGTTTTCTAAAGTTTGAGGGACAAAAACTCGTGGGAAGGAGTGATGAGCTGGACCGGGGAGAGAGTCCGGTCCGTTGCTGCCTAAAAACCTTGGGACTGGCTCTGGGTTCTCTGGTAAAAAATTTACCTGGGAGTCTGAGAGGCTGAGCAAAGACTAATTCTGCAGGGGAAGCGTCTAGATCCTCTTTAGGTGCAGTACGCAACCCCAATAAAACCCAGGGAAGTTTATTTACCCAATTTGTGTCCGTTAGTGAGGCTCTGAGGGCGGCCTTTAAGGACCTGTGAAAACGCTCGCATAACCCATTAGCCTGAGGGTGATAAGCGGTGGTGCGATGAATTGTTGCCCCTAAGCTGTTGGACATGGCTGACCAGAGCTCTGAGACAAACTGAGGCCCCCTATCGGACGTGATGTCCGATGGGACGCCGAAACGTGCCATCCAGTTTGTCAGAAAAATGCGAGCGACTTCCTCCGCTGTAGTTGCCGCTAGAGGAACTGCCTCTGGCCAGCGCGTGGTGTGGTCTATCATTGTTAGCAGGTGTGTGAAACCTTGGGAGGAAGGTAGTGGTCCCACAAGGTCGACATGAATGTGGTCGAACCTTCTAGCAGGGATTGGAAAAGGTTCCAGAGGGGCTTTTGTGTGTCTGTGTATTTTGGCGCGTTGACAAGAAATGCAAGTTTTTGCCCACTCTTTTACGTTTTTGTGCAGGCCTGGCCACACAAACTTTTCAGCAACCATTTTGACCGAGGCGTGCACACCTGGGTGTGCGAGGGAGTGAATTGCATCAAAAATGCGGCGGCGCCAAGCAGCTGGTACTAACGGGCGAGGCGGCCGGTTGAAATATCGCATATTGGGGGGGGCACGCCGTCGCGTAACCCTTTTTTCTCCAGCCTTAACCCTGTTGGTCCAGACAGGAGCGCGCGCACGTCCGCGTCACTGTTTTGTTCTTCTGCTATGGCTGCATAATCTATCCCTTCATGGATAGGTGCTGCGTATGTGTCTGTGTTAGTGAAGAGTTCCGCTGCTGAGGCAGTATAATCTGTCTCCTCGCGCTCTGGCGGTGCCACAGCGCGAGAGAGACAGTCCGCTACTACGTTAAGTTTGCCTGCTACGTGTCGAATGTCTGTGGTGAACTCTGAAATCGCAGCCAGCTGTCTTTGTTGTCTGCCCGACCATGGTTCTGAAATTTTAGCCATAGCAAAGGTGAGCAGTTTATGGTCTACAAAAGCCGTGCAACTCCGCCCTTCTAACCAAAACTGGAAGTGGCGGATGGACAAATGAAGCGCCAGCAGCTCTCTGTCAAAGGTGCTGTATTTGCGTTCAGTTGGGTTTAGCGATTTGCTAAAGAATGCTAAAGGTTGCCAGACCCCGCTGACAAGTTGCTCTACAACCGCCCCTATGGCCAGGTCTGAAGCATCTGTGGTTAGTGCAATGCGGGCCGAGGGATCTGGGTGAACTAACATTGTGGCGTTAGCTAGGACGTTTTTTTCTTCCGCGAAAGCGCGTTCGCGCTCCGGGGTCCATTCGACCGCGTTGGAAGCCTTCTTTTTTTTGAGCACGTCATATAGGGGCTGCATGAGCTAAGTTGCATGGGGGAGGAAGCGGTTGTAAAAATTAACCATCCCCAAAAATTCCTGTAGCGATTTGACCGTTTGGGGCCGTGGAAAACCTTCTATCGCCCGAACTTTGTCTGGAAGCGGAACTGCCCCCTTCGGAGAGACTTTGTGTCCCAAAAAATCAATTTGCGAAACGCCGAATTTGCATTTGGCTGGATTGATTATTAGCCCGTGCTCTTTTAGCCTCTGAAAAACGGTAGTGAGGTGCTGCTCGTGTTCCTCCTCGGACGAGCTGGCTACCAGCATGTCATCGAGGTAGACGAAGACAAAGGGGAGGTCGCGTAGGACCGCGTCCATCATACGTTGAAAAGTTTGGGCAGCGCCTTTGAGGCTGAAAGGCATTCGCATGAATTCAAAAAGGCCGAAAGGGGTTATAACCGCTGTTTTAGGAACGTCTTCAGCTCGGACTGGGACCTGGTGATAACCGCAGACTAAGTCTATCTTTGAAAAAATGCGCGCACCCGCTAGATGCAGTGAAAAGTCTTGAATGTGAGGGATTGGGTAGCGGTCATGCGCTGTAGCGTTGTTTAATCTGCGGTAATCTCCGCACGGTCTCCAAGAACCGTCGGATTTCGGAACCATGTGAAGTGGTGAAGCCCAGGGGCTCTTCGAGCGTCTAACAATGCCCAATTTTTCGAGAGTTGCAAACTCGTCCCGTGCTATGTTGAGCTTGGCCGCGTCTAAGCGGCGAGCTTTGGCAAAAACGGGAGGTCCCGTTGTCGGAATGAAGTGTTTAACTCCGTGTTTAGCTACAGTGGCTGAGAATTTGGGGGTTGTGAGTACTGGAAATTGGGTGAGGAGTTGCTCAAACTTACCTCCTGCCGTGGTGACGTTGGCCTGCACAGGTGGTGGAGAAACTCGAGCTGAGCATGGAATAGAAGCAAAAGATAGTGCATTAACCAGGCGCCTATTTGCTAGATCCACTAACAACCCGTGTGCACACAAAAAGTCTGCGCCTAACAAGTTAAAACTCACCGCCGCTTCAACAAATGTCCATCTGTAGCTGCGGCCGTGGATGAGGAGGTGCAGGCTCTTTTCGCCGAACGTGTCGATGTCAGAGCCGTTGGCTGCCACTGCTCCGTTGCCCCGGGTGCCCATGGCTCGATCTGCGTGGGAGGGCATGACGAAACTCAGCTGAGCTCCTGTGTCGATGAGGAACTGCTTGCCTGTGTGTCCATCCGTCACGTACAACAGCTTATTTTTCTCGCCGAGAACCACTGCTGTTAACGGCTCTCGGCTTTGGCGTTTTCCCGACATCGTAAATTTGCAGGGGGGAACGCATTTGCGGGCTTTCTCGGCGAAGCGGTGGTGATAACAACAGACGTTGCTCTGTTTGTTACGTTTGGGCCGCGCCGCTGTCACCGTGGGCTGGGTCTGCTCAGTGGTTTGTGGCTCTCCATGGCTCGGGGCGTCAGTTTTGAGGTCTGCGGGTGCCGCTGTGGGTGTCAGTTCCTTGCAGGCGTTGACGAGCCGATGAGCCTCGCTGGCCAGTGTGCGGAAGTCTTGGTGGTTGTTGCACTTCATGCTGGCGAGTGTCCCTCTCATGTGTGGCGGCAGCGTGCTGAGGAAAATAAACTGGAAGAGGAAATTGTCATTGTCCTCTTCCTTGAGCTGCAGCAAATCCTCCATGAGGGCCTTCGGATTGCCCCCTCTGTGGCCGTAGACCGCCAGGATCTTCTCGGCTCTTTCCTCCGCTGACGGGACGTAGTTCGCCACGATGGTCACCTTGAGCGTCTCGTACTTGTCCCGGGTCGGTGGTCGCCGGATCAAGCTCCGCACACACCTCGAAGTGGCGGAGTCGAGTTTGGAGACGATATGATAGAATTTTGTATCGTCTGCCGTGATGCCTGCCAGTATGAATTGGGCTTCAGCCTGCTGAAACCAAGAGGCGGGGTCTTCTTGCCAGAAGTCTGGCAGCTTGACAGCGACGGCATTCGTGCACACCATCACTGTTGTGCCCGCCGGGTGAGAGTGCCTTGCTTCGGCTCTCACGGCGGTGCTGGAGCTCGGTTGAGCTCTCTCAATTCCTTCTGCCGGGGGGAACAGCTGTCCGTCTGCTCCCTCGTCTACGTAGTTGCTGGCGTCTGCCTGAGTCGCCACGGATGAGTCGCTTGAAGAAGAACGCCTCCGGTCCATACTCGCGTCAAGGTCACCAGTGTAGAGGAGCTGGAAATAATGAGGTGATTTTGTTTAAAAGCAGCGTTTTAATGATCAGCTCTTCTATCTTGTCTCATCAGGTGCAGAGCGTGGCAGAAGGCAAAAAGAGGAAGAATTCTGCCAGCTCGCTGATTAAATACAGGCACACATCAAAAGACAGGCATTACAAAGGCTGACATCCCTCGTTATCTTATTCCCCCCATTGTCCTGTTATTTCCTCTCCTCGTCTTGGGAGGTGATGGGAATTCCTCTCCTCGCCTTGGGGGGTGAGGGTGCCTCGTCCGGTCTCCGCCGTCGCGCCCTGGGACGTCTTTGTTCTTCACACGGCGGGTGAGATTCCTTTGTCCTTTCAGAGGTGTGAAGTTCCTTACATATGCAGTCACCAAACATTTCACATGTTCTAACATATGTAGGTATGGAATATATGAGTAATATAGACCACAAACATATATTTTTATATATAGTTCTTGCACTCCATTTTGATTTTTGTGCCCATTCAAACTATTTTTAAACAATTATGATAGCTATTTCATCGTAAACCAAAATTCCTACCTCAGGTATGTAAGACTATGCACTTTGTGTCTCCTTATTTTTGTAACCAGAATTTTTGAGTCATTTCAAGACATATGCCTTAGCTTACTACTCCAAGAAAATTTTATAATCTACATTTGTCCATATTCAAATTATTTTTGGAAATTCATGGAAGTCCTTCCAGTAAACCAAAGTCAAAGATCTGTACTTAGTAATAGATACTGCTAGTGTGTATGGACATCACAAAAACCTTTTAACCCAGTATTTAGGTCAAGTGTTGCCAAGGAGACGAAGCCGCCATGGGTGTGTACCAACGCTGACCGATGCTCACCATTGCTACAATATATATTCAAAAAGTAAACAGTACTGAGTTATGTATAATAAGATATATTTGACAATTATGATGCATTTTAGCCCAAAACAATCTTGATCTAGGATTAAAAGCAATTAAAATAATGTAGTCACAAGGTTATATGGAAAATACTTGATTTACTAGATGCATGTACTGTAGAAATATATATTCTCAGCATCAACAATGTACTATACAGGCATTCATGTAATATTGCACTGGGAATTGCACTGACAATAAACCTCTGAAGTTTTTGCAGATGTCTCTTTTTATATGTGAAGGTTACCACCATGTGGCATAAATTAAATACTAAAAGATTGGAAAAGCTGTCTAAGAACAATCCAACAGTTTGAGAAATCACTTTTGGTTTAGTGTAAGTCTGTCAACAGAATTATGAACCATAAAGCAGTTTGTGTTAAAATGTTAAATCCCATTAAACCCTAGCCCGAGGGCTTCCAGTCATGTGTCATGGAGGGCCAAGACCCTGCAGGTTCTCTCTTCTACCCAGTCTCTTCAGCAGGTGTTCTCACTGATCAGCAGTCAGTGGAAGAAGTTCAGCAGAATCTGCTGTTGAAGACACTGTTTGGAGGTAAAGCTTGGAGGGTCTTGGCCCTCCATGGCACATGATTAGACACCCCCTCCCAAACCCATTATGATGAAGAGCAGATGCTAATATGACCCAGAATTCCTCCATATACTGGTACTGTCACTAAAGTATGCAGGGTCTTCTGTGGTGGCACATCCAACAATACAGTCTTCAGTTAATAAAATAATTGTTTTGGTTACTTTTTTCTTAAAAATGAGCCATTAATTTCAAGGTCACCGATACATGCTTTGTACTGTTGACTCTTTTCCCACCGGTGTCTTAACAGACAAAATAGAAAATCATGATGCAAACACATAAGTCACTAAATTGTTTATTACAATCAGCAGCAAATTCCAGATTATTCAGAATGTGCGAAATTCAAACTGTAAAAAAAAAAAAGAAAGAAACTGGAATGGGTCACACACGCCAGCCATGCTGCCTCACTGAGAAGCAATTGGATCGGCCCCTCGTACTGGTCCTGGTTCAACAGATCTTCATCCTGCATCTCTGTAAATAGTGAGGCAAGGTCCAGTTGGGGTGGACCGTTTCCCTCTTGCCTAGACAAAAGACAGAAATGGGTGGTGTTTAATTAAAGCAAGTTTAAAACATATTTGGGAAATACACTTGTTGCTAAAAGCCAGTGGTGGAATGTGAATGAATGAATGAATCTTTATTTCGGATAGATTAAAAGTAAAGATTAAAAGAAAATAGAATAATATAACAAAGGGGAAAAATCTAACAAGGTCAAATTAAACAATAACTCCTCTGATTATACAGTTCAACACAGGTTATCTGAAATGGGTGATGGCTGAAGCCCACCCATATTCCATCGAAGAATTCAAAAGAAAAACAAAACAGGAGCGATTACAATATGGATGTGACAATAAAGTACTTCGTTGTTGTATTTAACCACAATTTTCATGTAGCTGCGCTTCAGTCGAGTAGATTTTACAAGGACTGGGTTACATTTAAAATAATCTGTTTTTACTGTGGCCTCAGCAATCAGAATGAATTAATACATTCACTTGAATGGAATATAGTACTTTAACTGAAGGTGTGCATCACCGAGTATGGAGTCGCTCAGTCAAAATATGGAATTTTTATCAATAAAAGTTTGTCTTGTCTGTAAAAGTGTCTCTCCTTGCCCTGGCTTCAAGTGTGGACAGTGTTTTGTACTTGTATTGCTAAAATATAAAAGGATGCACTACAATGGGTCTCAAATATTTGTAATGTGTCCTGTTACTGCATGAGTTTATTGATGATAGACTATAAACTACACATATAAAGTAAATTATATTGACGACTGAGCAACTGACATTCCCCAAAACATACAGTTATGAACATAACTCACAAAGGATCACACAAGTGATCTGACAAAAAAATAAATACATAAACAAGCGGTTTATTTTACAGTTGATGTGCCAGTCATTTTCAATTATTCTGTAATTAATCAGAATCAGAATCAGAATCAGAATCAGGTTTATTGCCATTGTTCATGTAGTACACAAACTAGGAATTTGTCTCGGTACAATGCTGCAACATTAAACATGATAAGATAAGAGAAATAAACTATACATGTAATAAAGTGTAGGATAAGATTAAGTGATACTGGTCAACAGTTAAAATATATATTAGCCAGCAGCAGATACTGTGGAGAACTATATAGTGCAGTCGGTAATGCAGGAAGAAAACAGTGATGATTGACATGAGTCTGGTTGAGCTGCTGTACATGGTGCACGAGAGTCACTTAGTGTTCAGCAGTCTAATGGCAGAGGGGAAGAAGCTGTTCATGTGACGGGAGGTTTTAGTCTGGATGGACCGAAGTCTTCTACCAGAGGGGAGGGGGGCAAACAGTACGTGACCAGGGTGTGAGGGATCGGCTATGATCCGGCCAGCACGCCTCCGGGTCCTGGAGATGTACAGATCCTGGAGAGATGGGAGCTTGCAGCCGATCACCTTCTCAGCAGTGCGCACGACGCGCTGCAGCCTTAGTCTGTCCCTGGCAGTGGCTCCTGCGTACCACACGGTTATGGAGGTGGTGAGGATGGACTTGATGATGGCTGTGTAGAACTGCACTAACATCTTGGTGGGTAGCTTGAGCTTCTTCAGCTGCCGCAGGAAGAACATCCTCAATTCTTCTTACCTCTAACCTTCCAATTCTTCTTCTGTGAATTAATATTCACACAATCAAATAAATCTCAGTTCTCTCCCTTTTATATTAGAGTGGGGTAAAAAAGTATTTAGTCAGCCTCCAATTGTGCAAGTTCTCCCACTTAAAAGATGAGAGAGGTCTCCAATTTTCATCATAGGTATACCTCAACTATGAGAGACAAAATAAGAAAAAAAAAAATCCAGAAAATCACATTGAAGGATTTTTAATGAATTAATTGGTAAATTCCTCGGTAAAATAAGTATTTGGTTAATAACAGAAGTTCATCTCAGTACTTTGTTATATACTCTTTGTTGGCAATGACAGAGGTCAAAAGTTTTCTGTAAGTTTTCACAAGGTTTTCACACACTGTTGCTGGTATTTTGGCCCATTCCTCCATGCACATCTCCTCTAGAGCAATGATGTTTTGGGGCTGTCGCTGGGCAACACGGACTTTCAACTCCCTCCAAAGATTTTCTATGGGGTTGAGATCTGGAGACTGGCTAGGCCACTCCAGGACCTTGAAATGCTTCTTACGAAGCCACTTCTTCATTGCCCGGGCGGTGTGTTTGGGATCATTGTCATGCTGAAAGACCCAGCCACGTTTCATCTTCAATGCCCTTGCTGGTGGAAGGAGGTTTTCACTCAAAATCTCACGATACATGACCCCATTCATTCTTTCCTTTACACGAATCAGTCGTCCTGGTCCCTTTGCAGAAAAACAGCCCCAAAGTATGATGTTTCCACACCCATGCTTCACAGTAGGTATGGTGTTCTTTCTCCTCCAAACACGACAAGTTGGGTTTTACCAAAAAGTTCTATTTTGGTTTCATCTGACCATATGACATTCTCCCAATCCTCTTCTGGATCATCCAAATGCTCTCTAGCAAACTTCAGACGGGCCTGGACATGTACTGGCTTAAGCAGGGGGACACGTATGGCACTGCAGGATTTGAGTCCCTGGCGGCGTAGTGTGTTTCTGATGTAGCCTTTGTTACTTTGGTCCCAGCTCTCTGCAGGTCATTCACTAGGTCCTCCCATGTGGTTCTTGGATTTTTGCTCACCGTTCTCGTGATCATTTTGACCCCACGGGGTGAGATCTTGCGTGGAGCCCCAGATCGAGGGAGCTTATCAGTGGTCTTGTATGTCTTCCATTTTCTAATAATTGCTCCCACAGTTGATTTCTTCACACCAAGCTGCTTACCTATTGCAGATTCAGTCTTCCCAGCCTGGTGCAGGTCTACAGTTTTGTTTCTGGTGTCCTTTGACAGCTCTTTGGTCTTGGCCATAGTGGAGTTTGGAGTCTGACTGTTTGAGGTTGTGGACAGTTGTCTTTTATACTGATAATGAGTTCAAACAGGTGCCATTAATACAGGTAAAGAGTGGAGGACAGAGGAGCCTCTTAAAGAAGAAGTTACAGGTCTGTGAGAGCCAGAAATCTTGCTTGTTTGTAGGTGACCAAATACTTATTTTACTGAGGAATTTACCAATTAATTCATTAAAAATCCTTCAATGTGATTTTCTGGATTTTTTTTTCTCATTTTGTCTCTCATAGTTGAGGTATACCTTGTCATGCCTGGCTCTCACGAGCCAGAAAGGAGATGCGAGGGTGACCAGTGAGTCTGCGTAATTTATTGATATTAACACACAAAGTACAAATACAAAGTAAAGAGCCTCGTGGGGCTATAACACGCACAACACTAGATAACAAATAGAAAGGAAAAGAGCCACGTGGGGCTAAAATACGCACAGAACTAAGGACAATGTACAACCCAGAAAGAAAGGCTAGAGAGGCGGCGAGGGGAAACACACGCTGAGCCGCAGCACTTACTTAGGGTGTAGCGCCGAGGTAACGGCGAACTGAAGTTGGACATGGGAACTCCAGTCGTGGAAACACGGGGCACGTCCTTCCATAGTGAGGTCGCAGCGACGAGTAACTCTCGGCTGCTCGCTTAAGTGGGGAAGGTAATTAACAATGGGAGACAGCTGTCCCAGAGCAGCTGAACTAGACAGCTGGGGATCAGCTGGGCGCTGTCAAAGTACGGGCCTTGTAAGACCCAGCGCGGACTACCACAGAGCAGGAGCGACACTGGACAACCTGAACGCGGAGAAGGATAGCGTTCAGGTCATGACAGTACTCCTCCCCCGAGCCGCGCCTCCTGGCGCAGGCTTAAACACCCCCCCCCCCCGAGGGGAAGACCAGGGAGGGCGGTGGGGGCCAGGTCTGGGGGAAAGCGAGGGACAAGGAAAAGGAGGGAGAGAAGAAAAAAAACCTAGGTACAGTATAGACTCTGACACCATAATAATTTCAAACAGCAAATAACTATCACCCCCTCCTCTGCAGAGGCCGGACGGTCAATGCAGGTAACCACAGGAGGTGGGGAAAAACGACAAGAACCAAGATACAAAGGCACAGCGACATAGTCATGGAAAAAAAAAGCTCACAATAACTTAGGGCGAGGACAATAAAAAAAACTCATGTCCCAAAGGGCAAAAACCACAAAACTCTGAACATATGTTTGAAATAGACTTACACATGTAACCCCGGCCAAAACAGAATATATAAAGGAAGCAATCCGGGAATAAGACCTAAAAATAGAGCCTGAGGCCGCCAACTGGCATAAAGATACAAAAAATCAACTCCTCAATCACATATTAGCACAAAACAGAAAGTCAAACAGTCTGGAGGAGGATATAGATGCAGATGAACAAGACAACTCCGAATAAGGCCAGGCAATGTGAGGCAAAAGTTACTTAAAGGGCTAACTGAAATAAGAGATCATACTGGGATTATGAAACATAGAAAATAGTCAAGGAAATCTTAGTTATAATGACACCACAATAAGAACTCTAGGGCAGAAAGTTCTTTGATGTCCTGAATGGGATTAAATAACGGAGGACAATCAAACACAAGACTATGAACAGTCAGTCAATTCTTCCAGGAACGCCAGCAGGTGGAGCGGGGCAGGCGGTGACAGCTTGTCCGGCGGGCAACCCGAACTCCACCAGGCCAGGAACCACAATACCAGTTCGGGCGGCCTACCAGAGTCCCAGGCTAGGAGACACAGTTCCTCCGGAAGCCGACCCAGATCACCGAACCAGCCAGACGGCTCCCCAGGCGGTCGTCCCGTGACCTCAGACCACCGAGAGCTGAGGGAGAAGTTCTGGTGCAGCTTCCTCCCTGAGGGAAAAGGCAGGAGGAAACTGACCCGGGTGAGAGACACCCCAACAGTGGCAGGGGGAGAGGAGATGGAGGCAAGGGGCAAAGTCAGCCTGACATCTGAAGAACACATGGGCAGGGGGAAACTGGCCCGGATGAGAGGAACCCCAACAGCGGCAGGAGGAGAGAAGATGGAGGCAAGGGACGAAGTCAGCCTGACGTCAGACAAACACAATCCTCCAGCTCCCTCACTGACCTCTAACCGGACCGGCGCAGCACCCCCGGTGGACCCCGATTGGGCCGGAACAGCACTCCTGGTGGACCCTGATTGGGCCGGCGAAGCACTCCCGGTGGACCCCAACCGGACAGGCGAAGCACTCCCGGTGGACCCCAACTGGACCGGCGAAGCACTCCCGGTGGACCCCAACTGGACCGGCGAAGCACCCCCGGTGGACCCCGATTGGGCCGCCATCCAGGACTTCGATTCTCCGGGTTCAGCGTGCAGGACTCCGTCCTCTGGTTCCCACTCGACTGCGAATGGCTCCGCAGCCGGCATGATGGTTTCCACAGTCAGACGACCTCCAAGCGCCGAAGACCACGTCGACAGCCCGCATGGCGTGGAGGCAGGAGATCTGGGCTCTGCTGGGCCAAACCATTCCTCCGTGGAGACCCGGGGACGCTTAATCGTCGGCGCTGGCTCCAACAGGCAGTTCGACCTTCTCCTCTGCCCATGACGTGGCTGCGGGGCTGGGGCGAAACCTTCCAGGGCCGCAGGCCTCCTCCTCGCGCGGCGGTGTAGACCTGGCACCGGGGCACACTCAGGGGGAAGAGACACAGAGGACGCAGGTTCATATTCTACTTTTGCAGCGGGAGGAGAGAGCTCAGGGGACTGTGAACCCTGAACTCCTCCCCCAGGAATCAAACAAGGCAATTCACTCATAATGGGAGGGGAATGAAAAGACACTTGCCTGATTCCCGGAGAGTCGGTGGAATCCGCTGCAAGGGACTTGAGTCCTTCTTCTCCCAGCCGGATGGAAGTGGAGGACCCCCCGGACAGACGAGGTGGTGCCTCTCGCACCAGATCGGGACCGGGAACACCTGGAGGTGAATTCGCGCTGTTCTCAGCAGCCGGAGTGAATGACGAAGAGGGGAAAGAAACAGCTGAGGAGAACCGGGGGCCCAGAGCTGACGGGACAGCGGGAAGAGCGGGCCCAGGAGCGGGAGCAGCTGATTCGCTTCTTCGGCGAGACACGGGAGCTACAGCAGGCTGGGAGGCGAAATTCATGTGGTTTCCTGTAGCGGGATCTGGAAGGGGCTCTCGCTGAGATGTTCGGGGAATTTGGGAGCGATGTCTTCTGAACGTGAAGTCGGGGAAACGCCGCTCCTGTACGGAGACTGAAGCCAACAGGTCAGCGTATCCCGGATAATCATTCAGCTCAGGGTTCTTCTCAACCAGCCTGACCGCCGCTATCATGTGCTTCAAGGCTACGGGGGGATAGGCGGCGGAACAAGCGGCTGCCACTCGGTCCGCAATGCGAATCGCTGTCAACCTTATCTTCTCCGGGGGAACCCCAGTTGACGTCACTCTACCTTGGGGATTATCCCCGGGTGAGGCGAACTCCTGGGCTGGATCGGCAGCAGGAGCGGGATTCCGAAGCGAGGAGCGATGGTGTTCTGTCTTTGGTTTCCTGCCGGGGTTCTCCTCCAGCCTACGGAGTCTCTCCCAGGCCACAGAGATGTCTGCCCTCCTCGCCTTAACCTCGGGGAGATGGAAGTAGTGAGGGAAGTTGTTAATCATGTTCTCGGTGAGCTCCAGACGCCAGCATATCTCGCTGGGAGTATCGTAGAGGTCCGTGGTGAACAGCGTCCCATCCACAAGGTCCAGAGCCTCCGAGAGATCGTGGTCTGGGTGCCGCATACGCCTCCTGGAGGGAGACATGATACTAGCTTGCCTGCACCCAGAGGAAGGGAAAAACAACAAGTCCCACTGCAAACTCACTGTCGCAGATGTCTCAGTCTGGCTGTGACCTACTGTAATGCCTGGCTCTCACGAGCCAGAAAGGAGATGCGAGGGCGACCAGTGAGTTTGCGTAATTTATTGATATTAACACACAAAGTACAAATACAAAGTAAAGAGCCTCCTGGGGCTATAACACGCACAACACTAGATAACAAATAGAAAGGAAAAGAGCCATGTGGGGCTAAAATACGCACAGAACTAAGGACAATGTACAACCCAGAAAGAAAGGCTAGAGAGGCGGCAAGGGGAAACACACGCCAAGCCGCAGCACTTACTTAGGGTGTAGCGCTGAGGTAACGGCGAACTGAAGTTGGACATGGGAACTCCAGTCGTGGAAACACGGGGCACGTCCTTCCATAGTGAGGTCGCAGCGACGAGTAACTCTCGGCTGCTCGCTTAAGTGGGGAAGGTAATTAACAATGGGAGACAGCTGTCCCAGAGCAGCTGAACTAGACAGCTGGGGATCAGCTGGGCACTGTCAAAGTACGGGCCTTGTAAGACCCGGCGCGGACTACCACGGAGCAGGAGCGACACTGGACAACCTGAACGCGGAGAAGGATAGCGTTCGGGTCGTGACATACCTATGATGAAAATTGGAGACCTCTCTCATCTTTTAAGAGGGAGAACTTGCACAATTGGTGGCTGACTAAATACTTTTTTGCCCCACTGTAAGTGGAAATTGTGCTACTTTGGTTTTGACACTTTACCTATAAAAGCAAAGGATTTCAGTACGTTTCACAGTGGCGAGGTCCGTTGTGGGGCGGCTGCTTTTCCTTTCCTCTTGCCTAGACGAACGACAGAAATGGATGGTGGTTAGTTTCAAGCAAGTTCAACACTTATACAGGCACATCTCAAAAATTAGAATATCATGAAAAAGTTCAATATTTTTGTCACTCATTTCAGAAAGTGAAACCCATATATAGATTCATTACAGGGACAGTGATATATTGCAAGTGTTCATTTTAATATTGATGATCATGGCTACAGCCCATGTTAACCAACACCTCAGCGGCCAACATTTATATTTAAAAACTATTTTTTAAAGTTAATTTTATGTAATATTCTAATTTTTTGCCAAATTGAATTTGGGGTTTTCAGGGGTTGTAAGCCATAATCATCCAAATTAAAATAAATAAACGCTTGAAATATATCACTGTCTGTGTAATGAATCTATATAATATATGGATTTCACTTTCTGAAATGAGTGACAAAAAATATTGAATTTTTTCATGACATTCTAATTTTTGGAGATGTACCTGTGTTAGGGAAATACACTTGTGATAGTCAGTGGTGGGATGTGACAAAAATGCTTCGTTTTCCTGACAAGCACCGCAGGATCCACTCTGTACAGGTACAAGTACATTATCAATCCAGGGATTTATGGTGGAACAGCACAACAACACTGTTCCAACACCTTTTATGGAAAATCCACAGAATAGGTGTGTGGGTCTATTCTGACGCTTTAGAAAATTATATGAATGACTTCATAAATCATTGGTTTGAAAGAGCACTTTTAATATGTCGAGATTTCGGCTCCTGGGCTCCAGTGACCTGCATCCACAATATAAACACTGAGGGAGGCTAACCCCTGGCATGTGGAAACACATTCTAGCATTAAATTGCACACAATTTAATGCGCAGCACCAAAGTGCAATACGTACGCAAACCAGGACTTTAACCAGGATTAACATATTTCATCATTTTGCTCTCACAAGAGAATACTTAGGACAAAACAAGCGCGAATCAGCAGTTGGCTACTAGCTAGCTACTAGCTAACACTCGTTAGCCAGCACAGGACGGTGCTGTATGGCTCAAAAAAAGTGAGCTTACCACCAACAGGATAAATAAGCGAACAGATGCACATTATTACAAATCACTCACCATCGATGGTTCTCTCACGTTCGTCTTCAGCTTGTCCGTAGTCCGGTTCTATGCTGAGCTGCATCTGTATCGGTGCGGGTAGCTCCTCTCACTGTGGACCTGGCACCAAGCAGAGAAAACCCCGCTCCTCTTCGTTGGACCACGGTGTAGATTTCCGCAAAACCTACAACGCTGTCTGTATTAATATCGTATTTACTCCATGACCGAGTTAGTCCGTGAAATATTGCAAATGGCGGTCATGTAAATTCCACTAAAGACGGACGCTTTCGTGACGTTACGCACTGACCAATCAGTGGCTCGCAGTCTGTTGACGTCACATCTTGGCTCGACTCAGCACGGTTGTACCCTGCCCTCGATCAGGCACGAAAATAGCGCCTGTTAACCCGTGCTGGGTACAGTGGAAAAAGCTAGAAAGCGAGTCGAATAGAAGTGAGTAAGGCCAAAGCGATACTAGTGGAAAAGGGCCTTAAGGTGAGGACATGGGCCCAGCCCACATGCTGACACTTCAAACCGGATGTCACTTCCAGAGTGCAGAAGAGACGTACAAACGAATGTGCAATGTGTATTTCAACAGGGAGGAAGCATTTGCCCCAAATTTTGCTGACTATGGTTCTAAACGGGATTATTTATCTTCTGAAGATGATTCTGAAGGGAAATATTTATCTTCTGTGACAGTGCAAGATGGACCGGCGCAGGTACACCATTCATTTGCCTTCAACGAAGCTGCACGTAACAGAGATCTAATTAGATCTAACCAAGATCTAATTGGAATAAATCAGAAGATAAATGTGAGAGTTTTTGGACGTGGTAGAGAACATTAAAGTGACCAACAGAAGTCGAAAAAGGGACCAGTATGGGTCCATCGACGATGGCGACGCACAATGGCACAGTAGGTTGGATGTTTTTATCACTGTTTGTTTACATTCTACTGATTTTCTGGTTCATATATTTTGAGGAATAGAAAACAAAAACAAAAAAAATCCTCTATGCAAATATGTCCAAAGTCCAGTTTTACTGGAAATTATGTAATCCAACATGGCTGCTGTCACATTATGCAAATTAGATGAGTAAATTTACTTCCATCATACACCACATTCCAAATTATTATGCAAATGATATTTATCTCTGACATTCCTAAATAGTCGATGCAAATGACAGTCAGTATAATTTTCAAGTCATCAACCGTTAGAGCATAATTCAAATTTTATTGAACAAATTCCAAATTCTACTGGGGTTCCAAATTATTATGCACAGCAGAGTTTCAAAATATTTTATTGGTGTAAAGAACTGAAAATAGTCATTTGTTGAATTTGCAGCACGAGAAGGTCATATTTACTGAAATCAAAGGTTATTTCAATCAAAAATATCTTAACAGGCCAAGTTACATGTAAACATAGGACCCCTTCTTTGATATAACCTTCACAATTCTTGTATCCATTGAACTTGTGAGTTTTTGGAGAGTTTCTGCTTGAATTTCTTTGCAAGGTGTCAGAATAGCCTCCCACAGCTGCTGTTTTGATGTGAACTGCCTCCCATCCTCAAAGATCTTTAGCTTGAGGATGTTCCAAAGGCTCTCAGTAGGTCAGGGGAGGATGGGGTCAACACCATGAGTTTCTCTCCTTTTGTGCCCATATCAGCCAATGACACAGAGGTATTCTTTGTAGCATGAGATGGTGCATTGTCATACATGAAGATAATTTTGCTAGAGAAGGCATGGTTCTTCTTTTTGTACTATGGAAGAAAGTGGTCAGTCAGAAACTCTATATACTTTGCAGAGATCATTTTCTCACCTTCAGGGACCCTAAAGGGACTTACCAGCTCTCTTCCCATGATTCCGGCCAAAAAAAATGACTCCATGACCTCCTTGCTGACGTCACAACCTTGTTGGGACATGATGGCCATACACCAACCATCCACTACTCCATCTATCTGAACCATCCAGGGTTGCATGGCACTCATCAGTAAACAAAACTGTCATGAATCTGGGTTTGGCTGTCTCAAACCCTGTTCTGACTTATTATTTATTTGCCCTATTTTCCATCAGGCGCATCAGGGAGCTTTTGGCCTTTGCTTCCTGACAGCTCGTGCCATCAGCTGTGCTCTGTTATTGGGTGTTTCACACACATACAAACACACTCCATTCATTTTCATTCACACGCGCAGACACTCACTCATGCACACCTGGGGTTCATTTTGTCCAGCCCACGCATTCTCACACCGGCGATCTCTTCCCTCGTTAAGATTATTATTATTTAAGCAAGGGGTTAGTAGGAAGAGATTGTCAGAGCATTCACCCTCATTCATGGCAGCGTGTTTCTCCATGAATGTTGTACTATTCCATTCGCATATTCAGCCTGACATTTTCAGACGGTTAATCCCTGGATGTTTACGGCGGATTCTACTTTATTCCTTCATCCACCAGACTGCTCGGATTAGCCCCGGATCGCTCCAGTTCTGTAAATTATATTTGCATTTCTTCCTGTGTTGACAGCTGCCCTGCAGCACTAGGCACTCCCGTCGCTGGGCTGTTGAGCATCCAGGAGACGCCCTGTATGTCTGGTGGCCTAATCTCATCTGTACAACTACCTGTATCCGTGTGGTCTAGCTGGACTTGTTATTTTTGTGGTTTAAGTTAATAAAATAGCACTTTCTACTCACGCTACTGGGTTTTCCATTCCTTCCCTTGTGTGCCGTGTTATGGTGCATGAGGAAGTATGACACAAAACTGTTCGAAAATTTGTCTTCATGTATTTCTGGGCCCACTGCAACCATTTCTGCTTGTGAGCATTGGTTACGGGTGGCCGAATAGTAGGTTTATGCACAACAGCAAGCCTCTGGAGGCTCCTACAGCTTGAGGTTTGTGGGACTCCAGAGGCACCAGCAACTTCAAATACCTGTTTGCTGCTTTGTAATGGCATTTTAGCAGCTTCGCTATTAATCCGATGAATTTGTCTGGCAGAAACCTTCCTCATTATATCTTTATCTGCACAAACCCATCTGTGTTCTGAATCAGCCACAAGTTTCTTCACAGTAGGATGATCACGCTTAAGTTTTTGTGAAATATCTAATGTTTTCATACCTTGTCCGAGGCATTGCACTCTTTGATGCTTTTCGGGAGCAGACAGATCCTTTTTCTTTCCCATATTGCTTGAAACCTGTGGCATGCTTAATAATGTGGAACATCCTTCTTCAGTAGTTTTCCTTTAATTGGGCTCACCTGGCAAACTAATTATGACAGGTGTCTGAGATTGATATCAGTGATGCAAAGAGCCCTGAGACACAATACCATCCATGAGTTTCATTGAAAAAAATTGAATGTTTATGACACTAAAATTGCTATTTGCATAATAATTTGGAACACGGTGTAACTTTAGATCATTTCCTACATTTTTCTCATACACAGTAAGCCATTATCTCTAACCACTTCCAAGTTACAGCCTTTGGAATTTCTGATATCTAAATTGAATTATTTTCTTTGAAAAAATGTTGGCTTTTATAAACACTAGAAAAGCACTCGGAGAGCGCAGACCTCCGCCAAGTGCCACAGTTCCCCTGTGGGCATGTTGTCCTGTATTTTTTTTTTCCAAGTGTTCTGACGATTTTTTGGCAGAGTTACATGCACAAAAAAAAAAATATTGAAAAAATATTGAAAATGGCCCCATCTCGCAATGTTAAATAACAAAAAAGAGAATCCTTTAAAAAATTCCTGGATCCAGATGGTGATCCGGATCACCACCAAAATCTAATCATCTGTAGGATACCCCATTTGTGACAATCTTTGAAAATAGAAAATTTCATGAAAATCCGTCCATAACTTTTTGAGTTATCTTGCTAACAAAAAACAAATAAACAAACAAACAAACAGACAAACCAACGCCGATGAAAACATAACCTCCTTGGCGGAGGTAATGATGGTCAATACACTACACCCACCCACTTGTCAGTCTTGCCCACCCAGTCAGAAGGCTTGCTTTGTTTGATTGCTCACCCCAACTGCCAATCAGAATGTGAGCAGCCCGTTACCCCCTGTTGTCTTCACATGTCTGGAAGAATGTGCAGTGCTCACTAGTGATGGGATCCACAGTTCACTAAAATGTACTGAATCAATTCAAAAGCATTGTCTGATTTTAATTGGTTAATTTTCATAGAATTTTTATTTATTACCACTTTTGTCAGATTCAAGTTATTTCTGTGACCATTGTGGGTTTTTCTTTCATTAACAGAGGGGTACCAACAATTTTGTCCACGGCTGTAAGTATTCACAGCCTTTGCTCAGTACACCTATCTTTGGGCAGTTTCACCCATTCCTCTTTGCAGCACCTCTCAAGCTCCATCAGGTTGGATGGGAAGCGTCAGTGCACAGCCATTTTCAGACCTTTCCACAGATGTTCAATTGGATTCAAGTCTGGGCTCTGGCTGGGCCACTCAAGGACATTCACAAATTTGTCCTGAAGCCACTCCTTTGATATTTTGGCTGTGTGCTTCGGGTCGTTGTCCTGTTGAAAGATGAACCGTCGCCCCAGTCTGAGCAGGGGTGCCTCCAGAATTTTTTTGTAGGGGTGGACACACGGGGCCACTGAAAATCTTGGGGTGGCACATCAAAATCAAATTAAAATGTAATCACGCTGCGTGCTCATTCGTGTTTGGTCTGAACGGGGTCTGAATGCACCTTGACTGTGTGATCAGTCCTACTTTGCTGTATTTTGTTAATATTTGTTAATAATATACAGCACACATCAATTATTCTTAAACATCTACTACATGTAAAATATGTTAGACTGTTCAGTGGCAGGGACCAGATGTGACAACTGGGGGGGGGGGGGGCTCAAGTTGTGGCGGGGGGGCATGGCCATGGAAAATTGCTACTTATCAATTAATCGTTAATCGACCGATAAGGTGAATCAATTAATGATTAATGAATTAATTGATAACTTGCATCCCTAATATGAATGGATAAGTTGTGGTCTTGTGTACTATGAAAGGCCTGAAGGCTGTTAAGCTCCTTAGGGTCAATTTTAGGAACGTGAAGCAATCATTTTTCCTTTTCCTGAATCACAATCAAATATTATATAATCATTATCTAAATTGTTCTTCTCTGCATCCAGCATGTGCACACAACAGAACAAAAGCTGGTTCTGGTTTCCTGCTTGGACTTCACACTGAGAGTCCATATGGACAACGGTGTTGGCGCTGAGAGCTCAGGAAGAGAGATGAAACCCAATCAGCTGACTGTTTGTCCTGTGTTGCAATGGGTTGTCTGGTGCTTTGTGTGGAAGGAAGACAGCTCGGTTTGGCTTGGCTCACCTTCTGTCTGCCTGAATGCACTGACGGTGGCTCAGGTAAAAGCTGGACCACCGCAATGGAAAATGAAACTCGAGGAGACATTGGTTTGTCTGCATTGAGAGGAAGGGGGGAGGCAGTGCGGGTGGGTGGATTTGAGTGAGTGCTCCCATAGTATACAAATGCTTTTCAGGGTCACTGAAATCCAGCTGAGATCTCACTCCTCTCTGGATTATCTGTATTGTGATTAAAGGTTCAATTTCATGCTGGTAATAGCTAACTAACTACTAACTAACTAACCTGCACTTATATAGCGCTTTTCTAGTCACAAAGACCACTCAAAGCGCTTTCATTAATACTAACCCTCTATTCTAAGGGCCTATAGGAAACAGATATCTAGGGACAATTTAGAACAGCCAGTTAACCTAACATGCATGTCTTTGGCATGTGGGAGGAAACCGGAGAAATCCCGGAGTAAACCCACGCAACACGGGGAGAACATGCAAACTCCACACAGATCACTGTTGGTCGGGGGCTGGGATCGAACCCACGATCCCACGATCCCCACAATCCCCCGGCCAAGGGTAAACTGTGCTGCCGCAGTGCTAACCACTGCGCCACCGTGCAATAGTGTTGAAAGGGGAAAAAATTTAAATTACTGTAAGCACAGGAATGAATTTAATTCCCAAAAGCTACTGTGTTGGTAAGCAACTTTTTTTTCAAAATTTTGTTTTTCTTTAATCAGTTTCACTCATGTAACACAGTCAAGTCATAGGATATTTTTCTTTACTTTAGGATTTGTGATAACACCCCATCTAAATCATTCTTTAAAAAAACAGAAACATTTGAAGAAAACTGCCAGGGTTTTTGCTTTCTTGGATTTAATTTTCTTTATATTTGTCATGATGTCGAGTGCAGGTTTGTACCGTGCTCGGGTCTTTGATTATCTTCCTTTATCTGTGTTTGTATTTAGTCATGTTTATCTGTCCTTATGGTTTGTGCTTTTATTTTGACAGTGCCGTGGCAGGACTTCCACCTGTCAAGTCTGTTCGTGGCCTGTCACAGCTGTTTGGATTTAGTTGATTGCTTTCACTCCTCACCTGTTTGTTCGTGGGTTTCTGTATCACTATTTAAGTTCGCTGACAAGGCTTCTTCCTCGCTGTGACCTTGCCTTGTATGCTGGCTGGAATCTCCAACCCTGATTCCAGCCTTTCTACTGTGTAAGGTTCCGTCCTCGCCATTTGTATGTAAGTTGCCTGTATTATCTTTTGTGACTCTTGTTCTCGTCATCACCCTGCTGGCGTCTCACTCATAGTCTTTTGTATATCCACCCCTCGAGGCAAGTGTTTGTGTTTACTATTATTTGTCATTAAATTACCAAACTCACTGCTAGCAATTGGTGCCTCATTCCTGCAACAAAAGGGCAGACATAACAGTAGGTCGCAGCCTGTTGGTGCCAGCTGTAGTGAGTTTGTTTTGGTAATTTTTCTTGGCCCTATTTTTTTCCCTTTGAGTGCCTGCGATTTTTTGGAGTTATGGTATCATTTGGCAGGTAGTATCCTATGAGCCTGGTTTTTGAGCTCTGCCAGGCTCTTATGGAGACTGATGACCTTCTAGCCATTGCTCATCATTATTCCACTCCCAAAGACGCTTTATGGTATTTGGACTTTGCAAAGGCGGCTGTGCTGCATCGTCCTTGCCTGTCGGAGTATGCCGAAGGAAGGGCAAGGATATGCCACTTGTTGGCGCGTTGACAGAGAACTGTGAGTTGTAGAAGAATGTTACCAGGAAGCCTAGTTTGATGCCGTTGGGGAGGCACTCCCGGGGCCCAGCTCAAGCGACTCCTCGCCAAGCTCCTGCTCCAGCTCCAGCTCCCGCTACACCGGCTAACAAATGCCGCCTCCCAGCACAGAACTCTACTCCTCTCCGTGACTCAGCTGTACCTAAACAGGTGGAGGAGAATAACCGGGTGAAAGCGCCAAGAAGCTCCCCCCATTACCCAGCCACGGACGACCAGAAGAATCCCTCCGTCTACCACCCAGCAACTTTTTCTTTGACATCAGAGAGGTAGCACAGCAGCTGCAGCCTTGCGGCTTTCTTCGTCAGCTGTTTCACCAGCTTCCGGTTCCCGGGTCATTGCAGCTGTTACCCCCTCCTCCACGACTCCTTCTTTTGCTGCTGAGAGTCCCACTATTTCTTCTCTGGCTAAACCCGTTACCGTTCCTGCAGGAACGGCTCCTCCTTGTCCTTCAGAGGGGCCCACGATCTCCACAGCCACGAAGAGGGAGAAAACTTGGTTTGCTGCAGCAGGAACCACCGTGCCCTGGGAAAACAGACAACTGTTTTTTCATTTTATATCATATTCAGATGAATTACCTTGTCTGATTCCCGGGGGTGAGGCTCAGTTAATGCAGTCCACTGAGTCCTCATCACCTGCTTCAGTCATAAAACAATTACTTGCTACTTCTGTGTCTCCTCCTATACCCCCCCAAGTGTCTGCCGGTTCCATGAACAAGCCGCCGGACAGAAGAGGATCCTGCCGGCCTGGAGAGCCTGGTTCCAGCCCCACAGCCATGGCACAGATGGAGGAGGAGGGCTGTCTGCAACCCTGAGCCTAAGCAGATGACGAAGCATCCCCAGGCATCACCTGAGCAGAGTTCAGCCTCAGCAAGAAACAGATCTCCTGCCACCACGCCGAGCGAGCCATCGGTGTGGGTTACATCGCCAGGGGGTTCAAGGACTGCTATGAGCATCATGCCAGCTGCGGAGGCCACCGCAGCCAAGTGGGAACCCAAGATGGACATCCTGAGGACCAAGCCCAAATCGTCATCTCTATCTGGATCGTTGGAGTCTTGGATGGCGGTGGAGCTCGGGATTAGGCAAGTGCTCTATTTTGTCTTTCGATTTTCTGTCTTAGAGCAATCTTGCCTGTCTCTTGGGGAGGAGAGCCAGGTGCAGCTGCCCGCTGCATCTGAGCTTGCCTCGCCGGGCTCCACCACTGCCAGTGACCCTGACCCCTTTTTTCTCTCTGCTGTCTCTGAGCCTTCTCCCACGGTCACCGGAGATGATCTAGCTCCACCTGATGTCTCCAAGAGGCCGGGTTCACCTCTGGAGGTCGTCCAGGGCGCAGCTTCCCCCTTGCCCAAGGCTGTCGTTTAGGTCCCTCCTCGGGTTGAGCCTCCATGGGTGCTGCATCCAAGTCGGGGACCTTCATGGATGCTGCACCCCAGTGTCAGTCCAACGTGGGTGCTGCGCTCCTGCATGGGCCCATCATGGGTGCTACGCTCCAGCCCGGGGTTCACCGAGGGTGCAGTGTTGACCCAGCTGGGGTCCACTGAGGGTTCTGCAAAGCTCCAGCCTGGAGCTACCACGGGTGCTACGTTGGCCCAGCTGGGGTCCACCACGGGTGCTACCAAGTTCCAGCCTGGAGCCGCCACGGGTGCTACATTGGCCCAGCCGGGGTCCACCATGGGTGCTACTGAGCTCCATCCTGGGGTCCACCGCAGGTGCTACGTTGGCCCAGCCAGAGTCCATCGCAGGTGTTACTGAGCTCAAGCCTGAGATTGTCGCGGGTACTACAGATCCTCCTCTGCTTGACGCCGTCGTGGTTCCCGTCTTTTTTCCACCACCAGATGTCGTTGGGGTTCCCCTCCTCCGGTCTGGCTTCCTGCCACTGAGCCTCCAAGTGGGAAAGTTGCCTCCTGTTCCACCCCACCGGCCCTGGTGGCTGAAGGACGCTGGCCAACCACCCAAAAGACTGAGCCGCCAGGTCAGGTAGTTCCTGTTCTCCTGCAGGCCACCCAACTCATTCCATCTGGTTGTCCAGCAGTCCTGGGACTTCGGTCGTCCCCCTGAACTCTTTCTTTCTAGTTGGGGTCTCTGGGGACCTGGTAGGCCACCCGGCCTTTTCCACTTGATGGTCAGGTGGAGCCAGTACGCCGGGAGGCTACCTGAACTGATTCTTTATTTATCATGTATGTCCCAGTTTTCTTTGTATTCTGTTTGTTAGTTTGTGGTTATGGGTTTTCGGATTGTTTTGTTTTGGTGTCTCTCCCTCCAGGCCTGGATCCCCCCACTGCCCTCCTGGGGTTGGTTTTTGTAGTTGCTTCCATTTGGGGGAGGTGGGGTTCTCTTTTTCCAGTTGATGTTACCACGGGGTGTCTGGGTCCACCCCTTAAGGGAGGGGTATTGTCATGACGCCGAGCGCGGGTTTGTACCGTGCTCTGGTCTTTGATTTTTTTTCCTTTTTCTGTGTTTGTATTTAGTCATGTTTATCTGTCCTTATGGTTTGTGCTTTTATTTTGACAGCGCTACAGCAGGACTTCCGCCTGTCAAGTCTGTCCGTGGCCTGTCACAGCTGTTTGTGTTTAGTTGATTGCTTTCACTCCTCACCTGTTTGTTCATGGGTTTCTGTATCACTATTTAATTTCACTGGTGAGGCTTCTTCCTCACTGCGACCTCGCCTTGTGTGCTGGCTGGAATCCCCAACCCTGATTCCAGCCTTTCTACTGCGTAAGGTTTCGTCCTCACCATTTGTATGTAAGTTGCCTGTATTAACTTTTGTGACTCTTATGTTCTCGTTATCACCCCACTGGGGCCTCACTCATAGTCTTTTGTATATCCGCCCCTTGAGGCAATTATTTGTGTTTACTATTATTTCTTATTAAATTACCAAACTCACTGCTAGCAATTGGTGCCTCATTCCTGTTCCAAAAGGGCAGACATAACAATATTCTCTCGAAGCTGCCTCACTGTTTGTAGATACCAAACATAGCTGAGAGGGAAATGGAGACTATCATCATCCAGGAGTGGGACTGTGCGTTTTGTATAAAAGTCTGGCCCTCTGTGCTAGTTTATACAATTTTGGGGCAAAAGGACAACTTTTTTCTTGTAACTGTATGTATAACAGAAACACGATTGGTTCAGCTGATTCACAGGTATAACATGAGTTAAACAATCCATTTTTGTCCAGTTTTTTTTTAGGAAAAGTGATAGAGATCTCAGGTTTTATTCTATTTATGTGCCCTTTACATCAGAGTTACAGTTACATAAGAATCCTAGAAAACAACTTGAAATAGAGGGCACTCAGACAGTGCATACCACCTGTCAGGCTATTTGTCCCTAAATTAACAAAGCCCTCACACCTTGGCGCTGATCTGATGGCCACTTTATTGATACCTTTACGGTATCTCACAAAAGTGAGTACACCCCTCACATTTTTGTAAATATTTTTATATCTTTTTATGGGACAACACTGAAGATATGACACTTTGATACAATGTAAAGTAGTCAGTGTACAGCTTGTATAACAGTGTTAATTTGCTGTCCCCTCAAAATAAGTCAACACACAGCCATTAATGTCTAAACCGTTGGCAACAAAAGTAAGTACGCCCCGAAGTGAAAAAGTCTAAATTGTTGCCAGTGTTCAAGAGTTCACTAGGGCTTCACAGGTTGCCACTGGAATCCTCTTCCACTTTTCCATGAGGACATCACAGAGCTGGTGGATGTTAGAGACCTTGCGCTCCTCCAGCTGCCCCAAAACATGACACTCCCACCACCATGCTTAACTGTAGGCAAGACACACTAGTATTTGTACTCTTCACCTGGTTGCCGCCACACATGCTTGACACCATCTGAACCAAATAAGTTTATCTTGGCCTCATCAGACCACAGGACATGGTTCCAGTAATCCATGTCCTTAGTCTGCTTGTCTTCAGCAAACTGTTTGCGGGCTTTCTTGTGCATCATCTTTAAAAGGGGCTTCCTTCTGGAATGATAGCCATGCAGACCAATTTGATGCAGTGTGCGGCGTATGGTCTGAGCACTGACAGGCTGACCCCCCACCCCTTCAACCTCTGCACTAATGTTGGCAGCACTCATATGTCTATTTTCAAAAGACAACCTCTGGATTTGACACTGAGCACATGCACTCAACTTTTTTGGTCGACCATGGCGAGGCCTGTTCTGAGTGGAGCCTGTCCTGTTAAACTGCTGTATGGTCTTGGCCACCGTGCTGCAGCTCAGTTTCAGGGTGTTGGCAATCTTCTTTTAGCCTAGGCCATCTATATGTAGAGCAACAATTCTTCTTTTCAGATCCTCAGAGAGTTCTTTGCCATGGGGTGCCATGTTGAATTTCCAGTGACCAGTATGAGAGTGTGAGAACCATAACACCAAATTTAACACACCTGCTCTCCATTCACACCTGAGACCTTATAACACTAACCAGTCACATGACACCGGGAAGGGAAAATGGCCAATTGGGCTCAATTTGGACATTTTCACTTAGGGGTGTACTCACTTTTATTGCCAGCAGTTTAGATATTAATGGCTGTGTGCTGAGTTATTTTGAGGGGACAGCAAGTTTACACTGTTATACAAGCTGTACACTGACTACTTTACATTGTATCAAAGTGTCATATCTTCAGTGTTGTCCCATAAAAAGATATAATAAAATATTTACAAAAATGTGAGGGGTGTACGTATGCCCAGGCTCAAATGTGACATTGCGTGAAGGCATCAGAGATCACCCAGTAATACAGTGGTGTGAAAAAGTGTTTGCCCCATCCTGATTTTCTTTTTTTTTGTATGTTTGTCGCACTTAAATGTTTCAGATCATCAAACAACTTTAAATATTAGCTAAAGATAACACCAGTAAACACAAAATGCAGTTTTTAAATGAAGGTGTTTATTATTAAGGGTAAAAAAAAGTCCAAACCTACATGGCCCTGTGTGAAATAGTGACCCCCCCCCCCACGTTAAAACATAAGTTAACTGTGGTTTATCACATTTTTGGAAAATGTGATAAATACTGCCACACCTGTTCTCAATCAAGAAATCACTTAAATAGGACCTGCCAGACAAAGTGAAGTAGACCAAAAGATCCTCAAAAGCTAGACATCATGCTGCGATCCAAAGAAATTCAGTAACAAATGAGAAACAAAGTAATTGAGATCTATCAGTCTGGAAAAGGTTATAAAGCCATTTCTAAAGCTTTGGGACTCCAGCGAACCACAGTGAGAGCCATTATCCACAAATGGCGAAAGCATGAAACAGTGGTGAACCTTCCCAGGAGTGGCCGGCCAACCAAAATTACCCCAAGAGCGCAGCGATGACTCATCCAAGAGGTCACAAAAGACAGGCCTCACTTGCCTCAGTTAAGGTCAGTGTTCATGACTCCACCATAAGAAAGAGACTGGGCAAAAAGGGCCTGCATGGCAGAGTTCCAAGACAAAAACCACTGCTGAGCAAAAAGAACATAGAGGCTCGTCTCAGGTTTGCCAGAAAGCATCTTGATGATCCCCAACACTTTTGGGAAAATACTCTGTGCACTGACGAGACAAAAGTTAAACTTTTTGGAAGGTGTGTGTCCCATTACATCCGGCATAAAAGTAACACAGCATTTCAGAAAAGGAACATCATACCAACAGTAAAATATGGTGGTGGTAGTGTGATGGTCTGGGGCTGTTTTGCTGCTTCAGGACCTGGAAGACTTGCTGTGGTAAATGGAACCATGAATTCCACTGATTCATGAATTCCATGAACTCTGCTGTCTACCAAAAAATCCTGAAGGAGAATGTCCGACCATCTGTTCATGACCTCAAGCTGAAGCGCACTTGGGTTCTGCAGAAGGACAATGATGCAAAACACAACAGCAAGTTCACCTCTGAATGGCTTAAGAAAAACAAAATGAAGACTTTGGAGTGGCCTAGTCCAAGCCCTGACCTGAATCCGATTAAGTTGCTGTGGCATGACCTTAAAGGGCTGATGACATGATTTTGACATTTTTTTAGCATGTTGTGTAAACCCAAAAGTCATTGTCGATGATCAATATAATATTTACAACCACGCCTGCATAAACTAGTTTTCATCAAAAAACTGCAGCCGCTGACTGGACCGTGGTGCCGCCCACCGAATTAAGGGCAGCACCCCCATGATGTAAGTGACAGAACGGATGCGGGTGTTGTTGACTGGAATGACAGCAGCTTTATAGCTCACAGATTCTCTAGTTTCTTGTTTTAATTTTACGGCTGTGCCTTCGCGTTGTGTCGCAAGCTTAGATAAACAGCAGGCCATGAAAGACCACATCACACGCTTCAGCTCCAACTGTCATAAGTGTCCTTGTGCGCCCCTCATGCGCTTTTACGCGAGGAGGGCAAGGATTAATGGATTTACGCACAGCTTTGACCTACTTTCTGTGATCGCATGCTGACTCTCACCGGTCTGGCCACGTCCCCTCTCTCATTATCACCTGCTGGTTCAAACTCCCGCTGATCATGTTTCCCGGTCCTCGCCCAGGTGGTTCTCATCACACCATCACCAGCAGTGTGTGTACTTAGCGGCCGTTTGCCAGTCATGCACTGCTGGTCCATTGTATTGTTATCTGTGCTGTTAGTCTGCCAGTATTTTCAGCACTCTCACAATGTTAGTCACTCCATGTTCGCCGTGGTTCTCGTGCGTCCTTGAAGCGATGTCGGCTCTGGGGCGCACCTGTGGCTAACACGTCTCCTCTCATTCATTCGCTGGGCGATGCCGGCCCCCGAACGCCGTCAGTAAGTGTGTTTGTGTTTTTTGTACGTCTTCACCTTTTTGGGAATTGTCTGTCTTTCTGAATTGCATGTGCTGTGGAGAACCCTGCACATAAATCCTTGTTATTTCATCCTCCCCCTCCGTGCCCTGCATAAAAGCGCACAGAGGGTCATGATGAATGGATTTATGCGCAGAATTCACCACAGCACATGTATTGAACATAAGAATGATGACAACAGTTCCCAAAATCTGCATCAATCAACATCAGCTTCTGTGTGGACAACACCGTACCCAGCAAGACCATATGGTGTTGCTCGAACAACAAACCCTGAGATAAAAACACTTCTGAGAGAGAAGAAGAGGGTCTTCAGGTCGGGGAACAGGGAGATGCTGAAGTCCGTGCAAAGGGAGCTGAGGAGGAAGATCAGAGAAGGCAAGGACAGCTTCAGGAAGAAGATGGAGGACAAGCTGCAACAGAGCAACATCGGTGGGGTCTGGAGAAACCTTAAAAACATCTCTGGGCTCCAGAATACCTCCCCCCAGGCCACGGGGGCCGGGAGTGGGCGAACAATCTGAACCTGTTTTTTAATAGGTTTGACCAACCACTCTCCCCCCCCCCCGACTGCACAACAACCACTGCTGCCTCTGAAGACATCGAGTCCTGCTGCCCACACCCCACTCCACCAACACCCCCCACCCACTCCCAACACACAGCCCCCCAACATGACCCTCACTAAGACCCAGGTGAGGACGGAGCTGAGGAAGATCAAGGCGAGGAAGGCGTCGGGACTGGACGGCATCAGCGCAAAGCTCCTCAAGTCCTGTGCAGACCAGCTGTGTGGGATTGTGGAGGTCATCTTCAACCTGAGCCTGAAGCTGGGGAGGGTACCACAGTTGTGGAAAACATCTTGTGTGGTACCTGTACCAAAGACTTCCTACCCCAAAGATCTGAACAGCTACAGACCAGTGGCCCTGACGTCCCACATGATGAAGACCCTGGAGAGACTGCTCCTTGCTCATCTCCGCCCCCTGGTGGGACCAGCGATGGATCCATTCCAGTTCGCCTACCAGCATGGCATTGGGGTGGAGGATGCGGTGATCTTCCTCCTTCACCATTCTCTGTCCCACCTGGAGAAGCCCGGGAATGCGGTGAGGATCATGTTCTTTGACTTCTCCAGTGCTTTCAACACCATCCAACTGATGATCCTGAAGGACAAGCTGCTGTGTGCAGGGGTGGACCAGCACCTGTCCTCATGGATCCTGGACTACCTCACTAACCGGCCACAGTTTGTGAGATCCCGGGACTGTGTGTCCGACACGATCATCGGTAGCACAGGGGCCCCCCAGGTAACGGTTTTGGCTCCCTTCCTGTTCACCCTTTATACTGCGGACTTCTCACACAACACAACACACTGCCATCTACAGAAGTTCTCTGATGACTCTGCAATCGTTGGCCTCATCTCCAACAGAGATGAAGCTGAGTACAGAGGACTTATCCAGGACTTCGTGAACTGGTGCCATCGGAACTGCCTCCAGATCAACGCGAGGAAAACTAAGGAGCTGGTGGTGGACTGCCACAGGCAAGGACAACCCCTCACAGCACCAGTAAACATACAGGGAACAGACATCGAGATGGTGATATCCTACAAGTACCTGGGCGTTCATCTGAACAATAAACTAGACTGGTCACACAATACTGACGCACTCTACAAGAAGGGACAGCGCAGGCTGTTCCTACTGAGGAGACTCTGGTCTTTTGGTGTACAAGGGGCGCTGTGAAGACATTCTACGACACAGTGGTGGCATCAGCCATCACTTTTGGAGTGGTCTGCTGGGGCAGTGGCGTTACAGCAGCTGATAGGAAGAGACTGAACAAACTGATCAAGAAAGCTAGCTCTGTCCTGGGGCAACGCCTTGACCCAGTGGAGGAGATGGGAGAGAGAAGGATGGTGGCTAAACTGTCATCTCTGCTGGAGTCCGAGTCCCACCCTATGCAGGACATACTGAACGCACTGAGGAGGTCATTTAGCAGCAGACTACATCATCCGAGATGCGCAACCGAGAGGTTTCGCAGGCCCTTCCTACCTACAGCTGTCAGACTGTATAACCTAAGCAGGGCTGCTCGCAGAGATAGCAAAAAAACGTGACAACCTAATAGTACTGAATGCAAAAGACGCAATGGACTTACACAATGGTCCCCTCCGGTATACAACTAGGACAATACCGGTCGCTACGGAGGGTGACAATGTGTATGGGTACATAATCATACCATGTAGGATAACTAAGTAGACGGTTATGCTGTTCATTCCATCTAGCTACAATGCTCCGCACTGTGTGTTTATATATTTATATGTACATATGTATATTCGCTGCTCTTGTTTTTTTCTTGTCTTCTTGAATGTTGCTCTGAGTGTTGCTATCCCTGTGCTGTTGCAATCCTGGAATTTCCCCATTGTGGGACTAATAAAGGCTTATCTTGTCTTATCTTATCTTATCTTAAAAAGGTGAAGACTTACAAAAATAAACAGAAACACTTACAGTAGGCGTTCGGGGCTGACATCTCCCAGCGAACATGGAGAGGAGATGTGTTAACCACAGTTGCGCCCCAGGGCCGACATCGCTTCAAGGGGTGCAACAGAACCATGGCTGTGTGGAGTGGCTAACACGTCGTGATAGTGTTGGCAATATTGGCTGGCTGACAACACGGCAGATGATGCACACAAACCATGAACAGCTGACTGTCAAAGAGAGAGGGCGCGTGGTGGGACTGGCGAATCTTGGACAGTGCCCACCTGAAAGTGGCTCAAAATGCACATAAAACACATGTACAAAACAAAAACAACAAGAACTCAAAATATAATACATAATAAATCTGATGCCTGAGCCACAGAGAATACACTGCTATGATTTTATTGAAAAATCGGGTTTAAATAAATTATATTTATGAACAAATAATTTGTTGCAATATCTGTAACAAAAGCATAACACTCGGTGTTCCCCTGCCGTGTGTTTGTCGCTGCTGCTGCTGCTACTGCTGGCATGTGTGCCTCTCCACTGTCACTATCTGAGTCTGACTCGCTAGGCACGATGCCCGCTTGGCACGGCTCAAACCTATAAGGTCTGATGCCCCCAGATTCTTCATTTTCATCCCATTCTTCGGAATTATAATCGTCTGAAGATTGGACAACACAAACCAATTCCAGACTACATGTGCTGGAACCATCGTCGATGTTTTCTACTGCTTCTATCCTGTGTGTACAAAGGGCAGCCAAGCGCTGTGTTCTGTCGATGACGTTACAACATGGCTGGGGGGTTTTCCAGCCACTGACGCAATTGGTGACGTGGCGCTCATGAAAACGTTGGATATTCGTGTGAAAAAAAGCCTGTTTGACTTAGAACTGCACAGACCAACCTATTTCGTCATATTGTATTATGTGTTGAAAAATTAGATGAAGTCAAAAATGTGTCATCAGTCCTTTAAAAAGGTGGTTCATGCTCAAAAACACTCCAATGTGGCTGAATTACAACAATTCTGCAAAGATGAGTGGGCCAGAATTCCTCCACAACACTGTAAAAGACTCATCGCCAGTTATCGGAAACGCTTGATTGCAGTTGTTGCTGCTAAGTTATTCGGTTTGGTTGGCAATCACTTTTTCACACAGGGCCATGTAGGTTTGGATTTTTTTCCCCCTTAATAATAAACACCTTCATTTAAAAACTGCATTTTGTGTTTACTTGCATTACATTTTGTCTTAGTTGTGTTACCTTTGTCTAATATTTACATTTGTTTGATGATCTAATATTTAAGTGTGACATACAAAAAAAAATAGAAATCAGGAAGGAGGCAGTCTTTTTCACACCACTGCATGAGAACACCCAACATTAAACATCACTACTTTGCACAATAGAGATCGTCCCCTCCAGTACACAACTAAGACAAGTACAATTATTGTCAAGAGTGGCAGCAACACTGTTCATTCAAATGTGAAATATACAGTCTGCGTCCATATTTATATTTTGCCAGGTAATTTAACTAACTGTAATGCTGTTGATACCATCTAGCTGCAATGCTCCTGCACTGTGTATATACAGTAAATGTGTACATACTGTATGTATATTTATTTGCTCCTTTGGCTAACCAATTCTTATCTTCTCTTATTATTTTATTTACTATTGCTCTGAGTGCTGCTATCCCTGTGCTGCTGCAGTCCTGGAATTTCCCCATTGTGGAATTAATAAAAGCTTATTTTACCTTATCTTAATTAAACATCATGTTGTTTTTGACCATGTTTATAACACGCCTTGTGAATTTCCTAGAATTCAAATGGTCAGGCTAGCTACCTGCAGCCAGTAGGGGGCGCTGTGCCAATGAGTTGATACTCACATGCACATGTTCAGGCTAGAACTGTTAACAAGAGTGAGAAATTATGTCAAGTCAGATGATGTGCTACTGAGTAGCAGAAACTTCCTGTTTAATGGTGAATGATTGACATATCCTTCTGGTTTCATCATTTATTCAGTCTTTATAAAACATACTGTAGTGTATGTGAAATGATGCAACACATTACGCTGCAGTAGCACATACGCATATGTGATGTCACGACGCCGCAGGGTATATTAGAAGGCTGCCCAGGGCTAGCCGTCCTCTTGGCGCTCTTCCTGCATCTACCTGCTTCCAACCACAGCCTGTTCTGTACCGTTTTGTTGTGCTAACCTTAATAAAGCTAACCTCAACACGTGGATGTGTCTGCCCTTATTTCCAGACGTAACAATGGCAACGAGGATGACCCACACAACATCGAGGATATTGGAGAATTGGCTGCCACCACCACCGCCGTTTCCCGCTGAGCTTGGTGAGCCACCTATCACTTGGTCCTGCTGGTATGAATCATTCAAAACGTACGTTGGCATTATCGACCTGGAGGAAGCTAGGCTACGAGCTATGCTAATTCACAGCCTTGGCAGCAAGGGAGAGCATGTCTTGCGAATGCTTGCACCTGCTGACACCTACGACGAGTGTGTGACTTTGTTGTCTGCACATTTTGCTCACGGTCCGATGGTCTGACTGATTAAGTCGTCAGCTCCGGCTGCCTCCGGCCATGACAGCTTAGCTCCGCTGGCACAGGCCATGGTTCCAGCTATTCAGCTTCTTGGCTCCATATATGACCCAAGCACTATCCATATTGTGAGTTCCAACAACGGGCCATCCGTGTGGTGTACAGTGAAGCTGGACAGGGTCAGCCTCCCAATGCGGCTGGACACCGCTGTTCCAAGGTCCCTGTTAAATGAGGCCACGGATAGGAGGCTTTTCCCCCTGCAACCAATTAAGCCAGATGCGGTGGGACTGTTCGGCTATGGACACAAGAAAATCGACATGGTAGGAACTGTTACCTTTTCGGTTCACAGTGGGTCAAGAATCCTCCCAGCATTCACATTCCAAGTGACGCACCATGATGACAACATCCTGGGATGTGATTTGTTCCGTGAGCTGGGCTTCTCCATCACAGACCACATGGGATTCTGTTTGACCGATGACGGCCCAAGTCCACTGCACACAGACGTAGATGCAGCCACTCCCGGCTTTGCAACGCACACCGAGCAGAACTATGTAGAACTGGAGCCGATACTCATGCAGCACAAGTGTCCTTGAGCTGCCGCATCACCACAGGAGCTCCAGACCACATCCACACAGGACCAGGAGCCACCACAGGGTCTCCAGACCGCATCCACACTGGACCCGGAGCTGGTCCTCACGCAGCACAAGCATCCTCAAGCTGCCGCTTCACTGCAGGAGCTCCGGTCCACAGCCATGCAAGACCCAGAAGAAGGTAAGGCCTACCCCATCAGTGGCAAGACGGGCCTGCCTCTACATCTTCCCCCAGAGAGCTTTCATCCTCCACCAGACAACACTCCAGTAATGGCGCCTTTCTCCGGCAGTGGGATGGAAGAGCAACAACAGAAGTGCCTCACGCAGCACAAGCTTCTTCGAGCTGCCACATCACTGCAGGAGTTGCAAGGCGTAGCTGAACAGGATCAGCCACATCCTCCGTCAGATGACACCCCAGTGGTGGTGCTCTCCCCTGACAACAGGGTGGCAGAACAACAACAACACTTCATGAAGAAGGAACACCAAGCGGAGTGCCCTTCACTCACGGTGCTTGACTGGATCCAGGTACGTTGTCCCAAGTGCTCATACAAGCTGCATTCCTTCTGGCCAGCACTAATGCGGATCACCGCTCAGCTAGGACCAGCTGCTTTTCATCTAACTGATGGCTCACAATGGCATGTCATTTGCCACAGAAGGATGACACCACCTCCCACTTCTGATCAAGAGACCGGGACCAAGCTGGCCCACCCAGACTGGGACTTCATTGATGAACGGTCCCCAGCTCCAGCGGGACTCTTGCCAGAACCATCCAGCTGGCGCAGCCTGAGCCCCACTTGGCATGAGTCCAGTGGAGACCTCTTCACCTTGAAGACTATGTCACTGACTTTAAATACATTGGTAGTCAGCGCATGGTCTGTTCAGTGGCAGAATAACCCATATGACCTTGCAGGCATATGGCATATGGAGCTGGCCATGTCTCCGGGTAGTCGACCTCGCCCAAGGAGGGGAGGGTTGGCTCTGGGTAGACCCAGTTTGGAGGAGAAATGGGCGGTGGACTTCGTTCAGAGTTATGTGGACGAGACTCTTGATGCTCAGGGGCCCAACCAGGTATGGGAATGTTTGCATGGAGCCATGAGAGTTCTGAAGGTGCATCCCGGACTCAGGAGTTATCCACAGTACATGGGACTGTGGATAACTCCTGCACCAACCCACTGCACCAAGGCGTACGCGCACTCCCCGACAGCCGTCCTCCTTTCCCCCGCTTCGCCATCATCACTTCCAGCAGGTATAATACCAGCTCCAGCAAGGGCATGCCCAGCCCCTCGGCAGAACAGTCGTCTGGCCCCGGATCACCAGAAAGGCGCCATCTACTCCTCACCAGCAGCTTATTCGTCATCCAATGAGATCCATCCTGCGGCAGTTCATTCCTCCAGTTTTTTCCCACCAGCTGTCCCATCAGCCAGCGTATCCTTCCTAGCTGCCGCGCAGTCCGTCTCCTCGATGGCTCCTCCCACTGCTCGGAGGCTCTCCATGCTGTCTCCAGAAGTTCCTGTCTCCATGACGTCGGGGGCGGTCCCTACTCCTTCCATGGTGGGGCCCAAGCTCTCCAGAGCCAGGGAGAAGGACAACACTCCACACACTACAGCAGCAGGCAACATCCAAGTCTGGGCAAACAGGCAAGTTTGTTTTCATTCTTCTCCTATTAATAATGAAATGTCTTGCCTGATTCCTGGTAGGGAGACTTAGGGAGAGCAGTTCCCTGAGTTCTCCCCACCTGCTGCTGCCATGAATGGTTCACCTGCTTCCTTCGAGGGTGCTCTGGAGCTGAACCGTCAGGACTGGGAGGAGCCAGAGGTCCGGGAGGATCCCTCCCCTGTGGCAACAGTGAGCCAGATCCCAGCCGCCATGCTGGAGGAATTACCAGCATGGGTCACAACGGCTGAGAGGAAGAAGACTGCAGAGACCATCATGCCATGGGCTGCACGGTGGCGCAGTGGTTAGCACTGCGGCAGCACAGTTTACCCTCGGCCGGGGGATCGCGGGGATCATGAGATCGTGGGTTCGATCCCTGCCCCCGGCCAACAGTGATCTGTGTGGAGTTTGCATGTTCTCCTCGTGTTGCATGGGTTTACTCCGGGATTTCTCTGGTTTCCTCCCGCATGCCAAAAACATGCAGGTTAGGGATATGGGGAGCGCTTGCGCACGCAGCGACCGGCAGCTGGTGGCTTGTCACCAGACTGCAAAGCAAATCTACCTACGGGTACAAAATAAGTACAAAAAAAAAATGCCTGCTGCAGAGGCCGCTGCAGCAGAGTCAGTGGCCGAGCTCCGCCTCCAGGAGGCCAAGCCCATGGAAACATTGCTCGGATCATCGGAGTCCTGGACGGCAGTAGAGCTTGAGCTAAGGGTTGCCAGAGAGAGGTCCACGTTGCCAGACGAGACTCAGGATCCAGGCTCGCCACTGGAGGTTATTGTGACCACTGCCACCCCCGCTGTGGTCTCCATGGGTCCAGCTCCCCGTCTACCGAAGGCCGTGGTAGCTCAAGTAGGTTCATTTTGTCTTCTTTTAATTATTTACCTTTTGTTCTTATTAAAGACAAAAATAGAAAGGAGATGTTTTTACCTTCTTTACATGTTTCAACTGTTCACTGCAGCCTTCGTCAGAAGTGTCAGCTGATTGCTGCGAGGTGTCATTTTATCAGCTGACTTTCGTAGGCGGGGCCAGCCCAGCAGACCTGTCAGATCCACCGAGCCAGCCCAGCTTTCTGCCATCCAATGGTCTCTGGAGAATGTAGTCCCAGTTGTGGGAAAGCATAAATGCCCCCTTCTCCTGATTCATGCTATCTTTTCCCCGCTTCCTAATTTCTATGGCCTCCTTGATCCAGCGTTTGTGTCTGTTGCTGTCCAATCCAATAATTTTTGCATTGTCCCAATCCATGATGTGATTGTTTCTTTTGCAGTGATCTGACATAGCTGATTTTAATGTTTCTTGTTCTGCCTTTTCTTTTTGTGATTTTGTGAGTGACAGGTCATGGGTCAGGTTCCGCCTCAGCCCAGGTCTCCGGGGGTGCCTGTGATTGACCGCCTCCTGGCTCAGGTTCTCATACGGGTCGCTGGCCCAGGGTCAAGACGACGTTGAGGTCAACAGTGGCCCAGCCGGGTCCCACCATGGGTGCAGCAGGGGTCCCGTTGGGCTCCACCGTGGGTGCAACCATGGCTCAGTCGGGGTCCACCGCGGGTGCAGCCATGGCCCAGCCCGGGTCCACCACGGGTGTGACAAAGTTCCACTTCCACATCGGGACCACCAAGGGTGCTGCCAGCCAGCCGTAGGACACCTGGGTCTCCTTCCCCCTTCCAGAGGTCTGGTGGGTGATCCTTCTCCTGCTGGGTACCGTCGTGGTCCATTGGGTCCTGCCACCAGTAACCGCAGGGGTTTCCCTTTCCTGGTCCGGCCGCCCACCTGCAAGCCTCCCGGTGGGTAGGCCACTTCCTCACTCACTCCTCTGTCCCTGGTGGCTCAACGATGCAGGCCAGCTGCCTGAAGGACTGGATCTCCCGGTGGGGGGGGGCGCCTTCAGGCCCATGTCACCTGGCCTGGTGGCTGAAGAACCCTAGACTTTGGCCGGCCCCCTGAACTTATGGCCGTTCGCGGGCTCTGGGACTCTGGCCACCCCCCTGAGTTTATGGCCATTCATGGGCGTTGGGACTTTGGCCGGGTCCCAGAACTTGGGGACTCTGGGGTTTTGGGGAGGGGTTTACTGTAATTTTGGGGTTGGGAATTTTTGTATTCCTTGTGTTGTATTGTCTTGTTTTCTCTTTGGTTTATCCCTCCTGACCTGTTTCCGCCACCTCCCACCCTGGTTAGTTGTGTTGGCCTTCTGGGTGGGGAGAGGGGGGGCAGGTTTTCTTTTGTGGTTTTTTTCCCCTTTTTGTGATGGTACGGTGGGTGTCTGGCATCCACCCCTTGGGAGGTGGGGGGCTCTGTCATTTGCGGGGTTGTCCTCAACCCCGCCCATGATCTGTAGTTGTAGGTCTTTGATTGTTGCTTATTAATTCCAGCTGGAAGATTATTTGAGCGCTGCTCTCTGCCAGCCCTACGGCCATGCCTCCTCCTCTCGCTCTTCCTCCATGCCAGACATTCACCAGCTGTGTGCCATCACAACTCACATGCACGCATGCACGCATACATTCAGCACACACACACACACACTCAGTCATGCATGTACTTGCTTTGCCACATTGCTGTGTCCACTTGACCTCATTAGGGACCTGTGTACTTATGTGAGGCAGTGTGATCAGTCAGTGTGGTGGCTTAGTCAACATTGGACATCCAGGCTCCAGATGCCCGGAGCGCATGGGGGCATTTCTCCCTAGCCAACGAAGTTTTTAGCCGGTGTCTCATCATTACTCAGTGTGGACTGTTACATTGACATTTTGTGTTTTTCCCGGTTTTACAATAAACACGTTTACTTTACTGCATGTTGGGTTTGGACCAATTTATTTGTTCGCTGCACAATTACACAGCGGACATGACAGTGTGGTTCTTTACATTGGCCCATTTGACCCAGTCAGGTGTGGGTTCTGTTTTGCATTGGCCAGTACACTAATCTTTATACCGTCCTGTTTAGCCCAGTCATATGAGTGTGTTTCATTTTACATTAGCCAATATGCTAATATACAAGTTTTGCTAGCTTGTTCCTGCTAAGCTAAATAAACTAGCTAAATGAGTTAAAGTTCTGAGCTTCTCGGGGGGGTAGTAAATGTAGTATATGTGAAACGGCACGATACACTACGCTGTGGTAGCACGTACGCACGTGTGACATCAGGACACCACAGAGTATATTACATGGCTGCTCAAAGCCAGCCGTCCTCTCAGCGCTCTTCCTGCATCTACCTGCTTCCTACCATAGCCTGTTCTGCACCATTTTGCTGTGTTAACCTTAATAAAGCTAACCTCAACACGTGGACATCGTTGTGTCCATAATTGTAGGAATAACGAGATATCAATTACTCGGTTAACAGGGCTTTATTACAGGATGCCAACTATATACAATAAGGCTTACGGCACTCGCCTGTATGCCAGGTGGCTCCCACGATGAAAGAGGCAGAGCCTCTTCCGCCCACCTCCTTTATAACCCGAGTGGCGCCACCACCGGAAACCAGTAGTTAGCCACCCCGGTCTAACCCACATCCAACCCAGCCGCCATCTTACTACTACCAGCCTTTTCCATATCTAACAACCCGCCCCCCCTTAAAAAAAAATGTCACGCACACAAACAGCCCACCCTAATTTGTCTCCCGTCTCACGCTCTAAAAGGGGAAGAAAATATGTACAAAAATAAACAAACTCCTATCCATTCACACAACCGAGGCTGGGGGGCCGGGTAGACTGCCAGCGCCCCCTACATGGCTAAGCGGGTTATTCTGCCACTAGAGAAAGAACAGTCCAGTAAAATAAAACAAAGCCGTGTTTCTAACTCCAAAATAACCCCATGAACAGTAATGTACAAACACCACATATAAAACTACAGTATACAAAATGTGCTATTGGCAGCCCCCACCCCAACACCCACCCCACAAAGGGCATTCATGGCATAAAGCTATACGAGGTATTCAACAGGCAGACTCAAGTTTACCAACCGCCTCTGGTCATCCTGCTACTCGCGTGGACTATGATCCTGTCGTACTCTAGCCCTCTTCCTCTTATCTGGATCACCATTCCTGTGACAGGCCTCCGTGACCGATCTCTCCAGCTCACGGGCTCGTTTCGGTCTCCTCTTGGCAGGCCGTCGCTGGGAGCACTCTACTACCACCACGCTCCGCGGTCTCACCCCTTTTTCTTCCGGCGTGAGCACCTCGTCCTTATGAGCCCCATCAGGGGTCTCAGTGTGCCGTCCGGCACCCTTGTCCAAGGCAGCCTTCATGACAGCATTGGGTCCATCCCGAGACGGCTCCGCACGGTGCTGAATGTGCTCTCCCTCTAAAACTCTGTCCAGCCAGTTTGAATCCCACACCTCAGCACCCTCCACCACTGGAACAGGCCGGCCCCAAAGTCAACATCTGGACCATTCTTCACCCGGCACGTTAGATATGGAGAACCCAAGACTGTAAAACAGGTTATACCCCATAATGTTGACTCTGGACACTGAAATATTGATGTGGACTCTGGGCTCCATACTCTCCTTATATCGGGCCTCCATTTCCACATGTTGTGTGGAACATGTTCTATGATTTTGAAAACCAGTCCTGAATTTGAAGTATTGCTGATGAAAGCATATGACCGGCTTCTTGGGTATTCTATGCTGGTGTATATATTACTGCAACATCAGCGTACATTTGGATATGAATGTCTTTGCATGCATCTGGAAGATCACTGATATATAATGAAAACAATATTGGCCCAAGAATAGAACCCTGTGGGAGTCCTGTTGTGCACTCCACATAAGGCGATTTGACACCGCCAACCACAACACACTGTTTTGTATTTCACGGCATCAGCGTAAAGCTCCTCAAGTCCTGTGCAGACCAGCTGTGTGGGATTGTGACGTATATCTTCAACATGAGCCTGAAACTGGGGAGGGTACCACAGCTGTGGAAAACATCTTGTGTGGTACCTGTACCAAAAACTTCCCACCCCAAAGACCTGAACAGCTACAGACCGGTGGCCTTGACGTCCCACTTGATGAAGACCCTGGAGAGACTGCTCCTTGCTCATCTCCGCCCCCTGGTGGAACCAGCAATGGATCCACTCCAGTTCGCCTACCAGCATGGCATTGGGGTGGAGGATGCGGTGATCTTCCTCCTTCACCGTTCTCTGTCCCACCTGGAGAAGCCCGGGAATATGGTGAGGATCATGTTCTTTGACTTCTCCAGTGCTTTCAACACCATCCAACCGATGATCCTGAAGGACAAGCTGCTGCGCGCAGGGGTGGACCAGCACCTGTCATCATGGATCCTGGACTACCTCACGAACCGGCCTCAGTTTGTGAGAACCCGGGACTGTGTTTCCGACACGATCATCAGTAGCACGGGGGCCCCCCAGGGAACGGTGCTGGCTCCCTTCCTGTTCACTCTTTATACTGCGGACTTCTCACACAACACAACACATTGCCATCTACAGAAGTTCTCTGATGACTCTGCGATCGTTGGTCTCATCTCCAACGGAGATGAAGCTGAGTACAGAGGGCTTATCCAGGACTTTGTGGACTGGTGCCATCGGAACTGCCTCCAGATCAACGCGAGGAAAACTAAGGAGCTGGTGGTGGACTGTCGCAGGCAAGGACAACCCCTCACAGCACCAGTAAATATACAGGGAACAGACATCGAGATGGTGACATCCTATAAGTACCTGGGTATTCATCTGAACAATAAACTAGACTGGTCACACAATACTGACGCACTCTACAAGAAGAGACAGCGCAGGCTGTTCCTGCTGAGGAGACTCAGGTCTTTTGGTGTACAAGGGGCGCTGCTGAAGTCATTCTATGACACGGTGGTGGCATCAGCCATCACTTTTGGAGTGGTCTGCTGGGGCAGTGGCATTACTGCAGCCGATAGGAAGAGACTGAACAAACTGATTAAGAAAGCTAGCTCTGTCCTGGGGCAGCGCCTTGATCCGATGGAGGAGATAGGAGAGAGAAGGACGGTGGCTAAACTGTCATCTCTGCTGGAGTCCGAGTTCCACCCTATGCAGGACATACTGGATGCACTGAGGAGCTCATTTAGCAGCAGACTACATCATCCCAGGTGCACAACCAAGAGGTTTCGTAGGTCCTTCCTACCAACGGCTGTCAGACTGTACAACCTAAGCAGGGCTGCTCGCAGAGATAGCAAAAAGACGTAACAAACTAATAGTTTTTTTGAATGCAAAAGATGCAATAGACTTACACAATGGTCCCCTCCGGCATACAACTAGGAACATACCGGTCGCTATGGAGGGTGAGAATATGTATGGGCACATAATCATACCATGTAGGATAACTAAATAGACGGTTATGCTGTTTCATCCCACCTAGCAACAATGCTCTGCACTGTGTGTGTTTATATATTTACATATTTATTCCATCTAGCTACAATGCTCAGCACTGGGTGTGTTTATATTTATATATCTATATATTTATTCCATCTAGCTACAATGCTCCGCACTGTGTTTTTATATATCTACATATTATTCCATCTAGCTACATTGCTCCGCACTGTGTGTGTTTATATACTTGCATATTTATTCCACCTAGCTGCAATGCTCCGTACTGTGGGTGTTTATATATTTACATATTTATTCCATCTAGCTACAATGCTCTGCACTGTGTGTTCATATATTCATATATTTATTCCATCCAGCTACAATGCTCTGCACTGTGTGTCTGTGTGTGTGTGTATATATATATATTTTATAGTAATATGTACATATGTATATTAGCTGCTCTTGCTTGCTTGTTTTTTTTGTTTTTTTTTTTCTTGCCTTCTGATTGTTGCTCTGAGTGTTGCTATCCCTGTGCTGTTGCAATCCTGGAATTTCCCCGTTGTGGGACTAATAAAGGCTTATCTTATCTTATCTTATCTTATCTTATCTTATCTTATCTTATCTTATTTGAAAGGTATGATGTGATCCATTTAATTGCTTGTTCTGAAAAGTTGAAGTGAGTTAGTTTGGCTAAGAGGATTTTGTGGTCTACAGTGTCAAATGCCTTCTTGAGATCTAAGAATACTGCACCAACACAACTGTTCCTGTCCAGAAAACTTTTTTTTTTTTCTAAGAACACAATGATAGCTGTCTCTGTTGAATGAAGGGTGCAAAATCCAAACTGCATAGGATGCAGAGGAGTATGGCCCATGTTCAGGTATTCAGCTAAAGGTTTAGCCACCCATTTCTCTATTATTTTTGAAATTACCAGTCAAATACTGATTGGTCTGTAATTATTTATATTCTTTTGATTTCCATATTTAAAAATTGGACTAATCATGCATATATTCCAAACGGATGGAACTATTGCATGCCTAATTGATTAATGAACTAAATGTGTAATAGGTGGTATCAGTGTGTCTTTGTGTTTTTTTTTTAGAAAGTCAGTGTCCATATCAAAGTTATCCTTAGCTTTAGAGGTATTTAGTGAGCCAATAGTATTGGCTACTTCTGTTTGTGTGATCTCTTCGAGTTTAAAAACAGGTTGTGAGGTGTCAAAAGGAATGCTTTTATAGCCAAGCTATCAATAGGCTATAATCAAGCTGAAGAAGAAGTCCTGTCAGTTGGTTGGTCTGTGGGACTCCAAAAGCAGCTGAGGTGTACCGACAGGACAAGCATAGTGCAGCCTAGGTGATTGCTGAAGCAAATCTCGGGTGTGGGAGGAGTTTGATAAGGCCATGGAACAAGACTTTAGGTCAGCCTTGAAGAGATTCTGGCAAACTGTCCAGCAGCTCCCTGTCCACACTGTGTATGGTGCGGATGGGGAGCTGCTGACTTCAACTGGGGACATCATCGAGCGGTGGAAGGAATACTTCGAGGATCTCCTCAATCCCACTGATATGCCTTCCACAGAGGAAGCAGAGCTTGAGGACAAGGGGGATGACTCATCCATTACAGGGGCTGAGGTCACCGAAGTGGTTAAAAAACTCTTTGGTGGCCAGGCCCCGGGGGTGGATGAGATTCACCCTGAGTACCTCAAGGCCCTGGATGTTGTAGAGCTGTCATGGTTGGCATACCTCGGCAACATTGTCTCGTCTTCACTTCCGCTTCTGAGAGAGAGCAGACGCTTTTCTTCCCTCTCCCTCCTAATCCTCTCCCTTCTGATCCCAGCTTGCAATGTCACTCTTCTCCTGGCTGAATCTTAATCCAAATGGAAATTATGGATCTGGAAAGCGGCTTATATGCGATTGTCACCACTTTAAAAGAAGATCGGGTCAGGGGGAACCCAAGGGAGACTCATGGCATTGGAATTCATGTGTCTGTGTGATTCGACTGAGATTGAACTGATCACAGGATCTTCTGTTTGGCCCCTGGAGTTTTCCTAGTGTATCGAAAATTATCTGGGTGAGCTAATCAAATGCGGACCCCGGCGTAGCTCCCTTAACAAATTCAACAATTCGTCCAGCTGGGGGGAGCACTGACTGTCAGCGGCAGGATTAACATGGAATTTACTATCTGGCATGCATTGAAGAGAGAACGAACTCTCTGGACATGTTTTACCTATGTTTCGGTAGGTGGATAACATCTGTGGATCGCTGAGTGCTCTCCAGAGAATGATCTAAAGTATGATTCAAGCCTGTATGAAATTGAAGCACAGAATCGAAGAGAGAGAAATTTTTTTATTCTCTGAGTGCACTGTGCAGATTTGACCTTGTGTTTTGGTGCCCTTGTTTACATTCCTCCTCGATAAGATAACGCCGGAGAAGTGGATTATGTCTACCCATACATCAACAATCAGTTGTTGTCGTCAGCGGATTGGTCTCTCAAGGACAATGCCCATGTGCCTTCTGCAAGGAAGAGGAAAAGAGAGATAGACTCTGATCTCTGGACTTGTTTATAAGTCACATGATTATAACATCTATCCACTGCCTGGAGGCGCCCTCTGCTGCTCACTAACAACTGTTACACTCACACTACACAATGACATGCAAATATACACACACTGCTCTCCCTCCCTCTGCTGTGTGATTGTATCTATTGTCTGCTAATGTGCATAGAGGGTTTTTTTCTGTGTAATCAAAATTTGGCTCATGAGCTTATATGAGCTTATACGAGCGTGATTCTGATAACTATGTTTTTTCTCTCTGCCTATTGTGTTTCCCCCCCTTCACCCCCTTTACCCCCACTGCAGACAGGCGCCTTTATGGCTGCCGTGTCATTGGATGCGCCTAACGTGCGCGCCCAATGTCAAGTCAAATTCCTTGTGTGTTTACTTGTAAATATACTTGGCAATAAAGCTGATTCTGATTCTGATTCTGATTCTGAACATTGCGTGGAGGTCACGGACAGTGACTTTGGCATGGCAAACTGGGGTGGTGGTTCTTCTTTTTAAAAAGGGGAACTGGAGGATGTGTTCCAACTTAAGGAGGATCACACTTCTCAGCCACGCTGGGAAGGTCTATGCCAAGGTACTGGAGAGGAGAGTCCAACCGCTGGTCGAACCTCAGATTCAGGAGGAGCAATGTGGTTTTCGTCCTGGCCGTGGCAAATTGGACCAACTCTTTACCCTCTCAAGAGTCCTCGAAGGTTCGGGGGAGTTTGCCCAACCAGTCCACATGTGTTTTGTGGACTTGGAGAAAGCATTCAACCGCGACCCTCGTGGTCTCTTGTGGGGGGTGCTGCAGTAGTATGGGGTATCAGGCTTGTTGTTATGAGCTATCCTGTCCCCACACAACCATTGCAAGAGTTTGGTTCGTATTGTCAACACTCAGTCAAACTTGTTTCCAGTGAGAGTTGGACTCTGCCAGGGTTGCCCTTCGTCACAGATCCTGCTCATAATTTTTATAGACAGGATTTCTAGGTGCTGCCAAGGAACGGCGGTGTCATGTTCGGTGACCACAGAATCTCATCTCTGCTGTTTGCAGATGATGTTGTCCTGTTGGCTTCATCCAGCAATGGCCTACAGGTCTTGCTGGGACAGTTTGCTACTGAGTGTGAAGTGGCTGGGATGAGAATCAGTACCTCCAACTCCGAGTCCATGGTCCTCAGCCAGAAAAGGGTGGATTGTCCTCTCTGGGTTTGGAACAAGCTCTTGACCCAAGTGGAGGAGTTTAAGTATCTCGGAGTATCATTCACAAGTGAGGGGAGAATGGAGCGAGAGATTGCCAGACGGATCGGAGCAGCATCTGCAGTGATGCGGATGTTGTACCAGTCTGTTGTGGTGAAGAAGGAGATGAGCTCTAAAGCAAAACTGTCAATTTATCGGTCAATCTACATTCCCACCCTCACCTATGGTCATGAGCTTTGGGTAATGACCAAAAGAATGAGATTGCGGATACAAGCAGCTGAAATGAGCTTTCTCCGTAGGATTGCTAGACTCACCCTTAGGGATAGGGTGAGAAGCTCAGTCATCCGGGAAAGGATCAGAGTAAAACTGTTGCTTTTTCACATCGAAAGGAGCCAGTTGCGCTGGTTTGGGCATCTGATCAGGATGCCTCCTGGACGCCTCCTACTTGAGGTGTTTCGAGCACGTCCCACTGGAAGGAGACCCCGGGGCCGACGCAGGACATGCTGGAGAGACTACATCTCCCAGCTGGCCTTGGAACATCTTGGTATCCTCTCTGAAGAGCCAGAGAAGGTGGCCGGGGAGAGGGAAGTCTAGGCTTCTCTGCTTGATCTGGTGCCTCCGTGACCCAGACCTCTGGAAAAGTGGTAGAAGATGGATGGATGGATGGATGGACATAGGAGTGGCTGCCACCGGACTGTACGTTATGTGTGCCTTTTTGCGTACGCACCGAACAACACCATAGCTCATGCACAACTGTAGTTCCACACAGCTGCCTGATAGCTTTAGTGCCAAAATGTGATGGTCTACCAGAAACTGATCAGCCCGTCAGCCGTTTCTTCTTTTTATGGCTGCATCCCCTTTATGTGCAAATTGTCACCGTGAGACAAGCATGGACATCCTGAATGAAACATCACAACATCAAGGTGAGGACATGAAAACACCCTATCACAACCCGTACAGAGGTCCAAAGCATTGTCTAGAAGCAAACAGTGCTGTTTCTCCCACCCACCCAAACCACCATGCTGTGCCATGGCTGAATGAGCAGTCAGGTTGTGTATGGAAGTTATTTTCAGTCATAAAGCCAAGAGCATTTTCTTCTGATTTGAGAGTACAGGCTCCTCAAATATTTGTTGTATTCACTCAATTTCTCCCGAGGCACGGATAGCTTGGTGACCTGGATCCCTCTCAGCATGCCATATATACAAACTGGAAAAGCACTCAGAGAGTGCATACCTCCACCAAGGCTACCATATGGATAACTTCCAAAATGTAATGGGTTTGTTTTGGAGTATTCTTGCTAACACAGTGTGAGAAGATAAGAGCCTTGGGGGAGGTGTGCATTCTGGGATCATCACCAAAATGTTATGGGTTCCTCTCTAGCCCAAGGACCATCTCTGGTGAAAATTTCATCCAAATTCATGGAGCAGTTTTTGTGTAATCCTGCTGCACATATAAAAACAAGGTCCTTGGTGAAGGTATGCACTTTTAGATCATCACCAAAACTTAATGGGTTCATCCTTGGCCCATGGGCTACGTCTGGTGAAAATTTCATCAAAATCCATACAGTAGTTTTTGCGTAATCCTGCTAAAAGACAGACGGACAGATGGACAGACAAACAGGCAAACCACCCCGATCACATAACCTCCTTTTGGGCAGTAATAAAGGGGGGACAGGGGGGACATGTGCCCAAACCTAGATAAAAAAAGAGATTTGCCCTCCTCCCACAAAAAAAAAATCATCCCAATCCCCTCTATATCTTTCTACACAACTGAAGAAAATGCATTTGAAACATAAATGCATTTTTTTTTTACATTTGCAGCTTTTCACATAAATTTGTAACGTTTTCGCATTAAATTACTACATTTATTTGTAAATTTGTGACTTTGTTCTTGTAAATTAACTGCTTTTTGCATCTTAAATTTGAAACTTATTCTTGACTTTTTGACCGGTAGTGTTGTGTATGAATATGTGTGTCTGGGATGCCGTGCCCACCCACAGGGTGACGTCAGGCAGGCACGACCAACTCTGTATATAAACCCCAGTTCTGTGTAATAAAGTTAGTTGTTTGCTGCATGAAGACTCGCCTCCTTTTCCATCATTTCTCAGACATAACATTTGGCAGCAAGGAGTCTAATGGAAGTGTGCTGGTTGCCTCGGCTGTTGGCGCCATTTCTGGAGCGCGAGGGGGCGCCTGTGATCCTCTGGCCGGAGTGGAGAGCCTCATTTGAGGAATATATTAGGGCGCTGGGCCTACACAGGCTAGACGGGAGACGTTGGCAGATGCTTCTGGCCCAGAATCTCGGTGCGGAGGGCCGAAGGATCCTCAGTGAGGATCCTCGCTCAGTAGAGCGGACCTCTACAAGGATGCTGTCAAGCGACTGGCCAGGCACTTCGACGGTCAGATGAGGGCCGTGAAGCTGCATGTGATGGAGCTCTTGGCGCCAGGACCTGATGGGCTAGCTGTGGAGCTAACTTTGCGCCAAAAGGGGGCGAGCGAGGCCAGGCAGCCTGAAGGCCCCGAGGAGGAGCAGCAGCCGTAGGACGCGGTGACGGCGCAGCAGAGCACAAACACCGAGAGCACTGAATTCAGCGGTGAGGAGCCCAGGTTGGTGAGTGGGCCTGACGAGGGTGATGGTGCGTGCCCCGGAGGTGAGCAGGAGCCGAGTATGGAGGCTACACAGCATGACACATGGAGCGAGGGGGCCGAGAGCAGTGACGATGTGCCCAGGTTGGGAGACGGAGCCGACGGGAATGTCACAGAGAGCCCCGAGGGACAGCAGCCACAGCCAGACATAGTTGACGGCGCGGTTCAGGACACGAGCAGGTCTGGCGAGCTGGGTGTAAATGATGACTGGTGTGACGATTACCCAGCGAGGGTTGACCCCGGTGCCGGTAGCCGCGGTACTCTTGGTGTGGGTGCCGGAGGGCACTACGGGGTCCCCGTGAAGAGGGCTGCTGAAACTGGAGGACATGTAAGTGGAGCGGGAAAATTTTTCACGGTTTTGCAGAGCGCCAAACGCTGTCGTCAGAATGAGGGTTTGGATCGGGTCGGTGGGACAGCACAACGCAGAAAGGAGGTCCTGAGACGGCGTGGCGGGCATGGGAGACCGGGTTGGGTTTCCACGCGGGTCGACAGCGGGGTTTGGCCCAGAAAGAAGAAACCAGTTTGGAAAGGTGAAGGCAGGTTGGCCAGAGAGAGGTGTTTCGACCCTGGGGGGCAGCAGTGGCCAGACTTGAGAATGCCGTGGGGGTGCCCAGGCCTCCATGGCTATATATAAGACGGTGGCTACCCAGAGATGTTGGGGTTACCAAAGATTTTATGATTCTGGTGTAAATACCTATGTGTGTGTATATGTGTATATGTGTACAGTGGGGCAAAAAAGTATTTAGTCAGCCACCAATTATGCAAGTTCTCCCACTTAAAAGATGAGAGAGGTCTCCAATTTTCATCATAGGTATACCTCAACTATGACAGACAAAATGAGAAAAAAAAATTTCAGAAAATCACATTGAAGGATTTTTAATGAATTAATTGGTAAATTCCTCGGTAAAATAAGTATTTGGTCACCTACAAAAGTTCATCTCAATACTTTGTGATATACCCTTTGTTGGCGATGACAGAGGTCAAATGTTTTCTGTAAGTCTTCACAAGGTTTTCACACACTGTTGCTGGTATTTTGGCCCATTCCTCCATGCAGATCTCCTCTAGAGCAGTGATGTTTTGGGGCTGTCACTGGGCAACACGGACTTTCAACTCCCTCCAAAGATTTTCTATGGGGTTGAGAGCTGGAGACTGGCTAGGCCACTCCAGGACCTTGAAATGCTTCTTACGAAGCCACTCCTTTGTTGCCCGGGCGGTGTGTTTGGGATCACTGTCATGCTGAAAGACCCAGCCACGTTTCATCTTCAATGCCCTTGCTGATGGAAAGAGTTTTTCACTCAAAATCTCACGATACATGGCCCCATTCATTCTTTCCTTTACACGGATCAGTCGCCCTGGTCCCTTTGCAGAAAAACAGCCCCAAAGCATGATGTTTCCACCCCCATGCTTCACAGTAGGTATGGTGTTCTTTCTCCTCCAAACACGACAAGTTGAGTTTTTACAATAAAGTTCTATTTTGGTTTCATCTGACCATATGACATTCTCCCAATCCTCTTCTGGATCAGCCAAATGCTCTCTAGCAAACTTCAGACGGGCCTGGACATGTACTGGCTTAAGCAGGGGGACACGTCTGGCACTGCAGGTTTTGAGTCCCTGGCGGCGTAGTGTGTTACTGATGGTAGCCTTTGTTACTTTGGTCCCAGCTCTCTGCAGGTCATTCACTAGGTCCCCCCGTGTGGTTCTGGGATTTTTGCTCACCGTTCTCGTGATCATTTTGACCCCACAGGGTGAGCTCTTGTGTGGATCCCCAGATCGAGGGAGATTATCAGTGATCTTGTATGTCTTCCATTTTCTAATAATTGCTCCCACAGTTGATTTCTTCACACCAAGCTGTTTACCTATTGCAGATTCAGTCTTCCCAGCCTGGTGCAGGTCTACAATTTTGTTTCTGGTGTCCTTTGACAGCTCTTTGGTCTTGGCCATAGTGGAGTTTGGAGTCTGACTGTTTGAGGTTGTGGACAGGTGTTTTTTATACTGATAATGAGTTCAAACAGGTGCCATTAATACAGGTAACAAGTGGAGGACAGAGGAGCCTCTTAAAGAAGAAGTTACAGGTCTGTGAGAGCCAGAAATCTTGCTTGTTTGTAGGTGACCAAATACTTATTTTACCGAGGAATTTACCAATTAATTCATTAAAAATCCTTCAATGTGATTTTCTGGATTTTTTTTTCTCATTTTGTCTCTCATAGTTGAGGTATACCTATGATGAAAATTGGAGACCTCTCTCATCTTTTAAGTGGGAGAACTTGCACAATTGGTGGCTGACTAAATATTTTTTTCCCCACTGTATATGTGAGTGAATGTGTGTAATATGGGATTATTTTATGCATTTTAAGGAGACATGTGTAGAAGAGCTTGGAATAACGAGGCGATGTGATTTATAAACCAAAGTTTAATATCAGCTTCGCTCCTCTAACAAGTCTCATCTCAGTGCAGAAGCAGAATAAGAGGTCGAACACATTCAGACCTTCATACTTATACCTACACACAACAAAAGACATTGCATATCAAAGCTGACATCCCGCATTAACTTAATCCCCCCTCCTTTGTCTTCCGTCTCCTCCACCTGACCTTGGGTGGTCAGGGAGATCGATCTCCTCCATTGTCCTCTGTCTCCTCCACCTGACCTTGGGTAGTCAGGGAGATCGATCTGGTCTCCACCGCTGCGACTCCGTATGCTCTTTGATCTTCGCTGGCGGTCGAGACCTCTTGTCCTGTTCTGAGGCGTGAGGTCATTGCACATATGTAATCACTAAACATTCTAATATGTCTATACATATGTAGGTATGGAATATATGATTAATATAAACCACAGCCCCCCCAAACGACTAAGAAAAGGACAATCAAAGTAATTCTACAGTTTAAGATAATTTCTATGACATACTATGCTGTTAAACCTCTTGACAGGGAAAACGAGGAAGAATCTTTCCAGCAGTCATGCTCCTGTAGAGAATTCAGTGGTAACCATAACAGTATAGCAATATCACAGATCAGCCTTAAAACTGTCACGGCACAATCTGATAACATAGTTAACAACTCTTGGTTAATTTGCATCAGTCTCTGTGCCGTCTGGGTTTTAATCTTCTCCCGAATCTGCTGTAGGTCCGCTTTGGCGTCCTGGTGGGACCCTCCTGTAAGGAATCTGCAGCTTGGGGAGGAGAGTGGTTATTTGTTCCCTGCAGGGGGGTTGAGTCTTTTTTCTTGGGGGGTCTACCCCACCGAGGTGCCCTCGCCACCCGTGCAGGTTCGTCTCTCAACAAGAAAGCAGGTTTAAGTATGTCAATGCTGACTGTTTCTTTTCTGTCACCTAAATCAAGCACAAAATGCTTATCACCAGGTTCCAGCACTCTGAATGGTCCGTTGTATGGTGGACGGAGGGTTGATTTTAAAGCTTCATGCCTAACAAAAACAAACTCGGCGTTTTTTAAAGCTTGGGGGACAAAAACCCGTGGAAAAGAGTAATGTGCTGGTCCGGGGAGAGTGTCTGGTCCGTTACTGCCTAAAGGCCTCAGGGTTGGAAGATGCCCAGGCTCTGGGTTCTCTGGTAAAAACTCACCTGGGAGTCTGAGAGGTTGTGCAAAAACTAACTCTGCTGGGGAGGCGTCTAGATCCTCTTTAGGCGCAGCACGCAACCCCAATAAAACCCAGGGAAGTTTATTTACCCAATTTGTATCCGTTAACAAGGCCCTGAGGGCGGCCTTTAAAGATCTGTGAAAACGCTCGCATAACCCATTAGCCTGAGGGTGATAAGCGGTGGTGCAGTGAATTGTCGCCCCTCTGAGACAAATTGAGGCCCCCTATCGGACGTGATGTCCGATGGGACGCCGAAACGTGCCACCCAGTTTGTCAAAAAAACGCGAGCGACTTCCGCCGCTGTGGTTGACGCCAGAGGGACCGCCTCAGGCCAGCGCGTAGTACGGTCTATCATTGTTAACAGGTGTGTGAAGCCTTGAGACAAAGGTAGTGGTCCCACGAGGTCGACATGAACGTGGTCAAACCTTCTGGCTGGGATTCGAAAAGGCTCTAGAGGGGCTTTTGTGTGTTTGTGTACTTTGGCGCGCTGACAAGACATGCAAGTTTTTGCCCATTCCTTTACATTTTTGCGCAGGCCCGGCCACACAAACTTTTCGGCGACCATTTTAACCGAGGCGCGCACACCTGGGTGCGCGAGGGAGTGAATTGAGTCGAAAATACGGCGGCGCCAAGCAGCTGGGACTACCGGGCGAGATTGGCCGGTTGAGATGTCCAGATTAGGGGGGGTACACCGTCACGTAAGCCCCTTTCCTCCAATCTTAACCCTGTTGGTCCAGACAGGAGCGCGCGCATGTCCGCATCACCGTTTTGCTCCTCTGCCATGGCTGCGTAATCTATCCCTACGTGAATTGGGGCCATGTACGCGTCCGCGTTGGCGAAGAGTTCTGCGGCTGAGGTAGTATAATCTGTCTCCTCGTGCTCTGGCGATGTCACAGCGCGAGAGAGGCAGTCTGCTACCACGTTAAGTTTGCCTGCCACATGTCGAATGTCTGTGGTGAACTCTGAAATTGCAGCTAGCTGTCTTTGTTGCCTGCCTGACCATGGTTCTGAAATTTTAGCCATCGCAAAAGTGAGCGGTTTGTGGTCTACAAAAGCCGTGAAACGCCGCCCTTCTAATCAGAACTGGAAGTGGCGGATGGATAAATGAAGCGCTAGCAGCTCCCTGTCAAAAGTGCTGTATTTACGCTCGGTTTGGTTTAACGATTTGCTAAAAAATGCTAAAGGTTGCCAGGTTCCGCCAACGTGTTGTTCCACAACTGCCCCTATGGCCAGGTCTGAAGCGTCTGTGGTTAGCGCTATGCGGGCCGAGGGATCGGGGTGAACCAACAATGTGGCGTTCGCTAGAGCACTTTTTACTTCCGCGAAGGCGCGTTCGCGCTCCGGGGTCCATTCGACCGCATTGGAAGGCTTTTGTTTTCTGAGCGCAGCATATAGGGGCTGCATGAGTTGAGCTGCGCGGGGGAGGAAACGGTTGTAAAAATTAACCATTCCCAAAAATTCTTGCAGCGATTTGACCGTTGGTGATCGTGGAAAATTTTTTATCGCGCGGACTTTGTCTGGCAATGGGACTGCGCCTTTCGGTGAAACTCTGTGTCCCAAAAAATCAATTTGTGACACACCGAATTTGCATTTGGCTGGATTGATTATTAACCCGTGCTCTTCTAGTCTCTGAAAAACTGTAGTGAGGTGTTGTTCGTGTTCTTCCTCTGACGGGCTGGCTACCAGCACATCGTCGAGGTAGACGAACACGAAGGGGAGATCGCGTAATACCGCGTCCATCATCCGCTGAAAGGTTTGAGCAGCGCCTTTGAGGCCAAACGGCATCCGCAGAAATTCAAAAAGACCGAAAGGGGTTATTACAGCTGTTTTAGGAATGTCTTCCGCTCGAACGGGGACTTGGTGATAGCCGCGGACCAGGTCTATTTTAGAAAAAATGCGCGCACCCGCCAGATGTAGTGAAAAATCTTGGATGTGAGGAATTGGGTAGCGGTCATGCGCTGTCGCATTGTTGTTTAATCTGCGGTAATCGCCGCACGGTCTCCAAGAACCGTCGGTTTTCGGGACCATGTGGCGTGGCAATGCCCAGGGGCTTTTCGAGCGTCTAATAATGCCTAATTTTTCCAGGGTGGTAAACTCGTCCCGTGCTATGGCGAGCTTGGTCGCGTCTAAGCGCCGAGCTTTGGCGAACACGGGTGGGCCCATTGTGGGAATGAAGTGTTCAACCCCGTGTTTCGCTACTGTTGCTGAAAATTTGGGAACTGTGAGTGCTGGAAATTGGGTGAGGAGTTGGTCAAACTTACCTCCTGCTGTTGTGACGTTGGCCTGCACGGGTGGTGGAGAAACTCGAGCTGAGCAGGGGATAGAAGAAAATGACATTGCATTAACCAGGCGTCTATTTGCTAGATCGACTAACAACCCATGTGCACACAAAAAATCAACGCCCAACAAGTTAAAACTCACCGCCGCTACAATAAATGTCCATCTATAGTTGCGGCCATGAATGCAAAGAGGCAGGCTCCTTTCACCGTAAGTGTCGATGATGGAGCCGTTGGCTGCCATCGCCCCATTACCCCGGGGACCCATGGCCCGGTCTGCGTGGGAAGGGGTGATAAAACTCAGTTGAGCTCCAGTGTCAATCAGGAACTGTCTCCCGGTGTGTCCGTCAGTCACATAAAGAAGCTTATTTTTTTCGCCGAGAACCGCAGCCGTTAACGGTTCTCGGCTTTGGTGTTTCCCGAACTTTTTGAACTTGCAGGGGGGAACGCATTTGTACGCCCTCTCGGCGAAACGGTGGTGGTAATAACAGATGTCGTTCCGCCTGCTGCGTCTTGGTCGTGTTGCCGCCATGGTGGGCGGGTTCTGCTCGGTTGTCTGTGGTTCTCCGCTGCTCTGGGTATCCGCGCTGAGATCTGCGGATGCTGCTGTGGCCATCTGTTCGCCGCAGGCGTTGATGAGTCGCTGCACTTCGCGGGCCAGCGCGCGGAAGTCCTGCTGGGTGCTGCACCGCATGTTGACCAGCGTCCCTCTCATGTGTGGCGGCAGAGTACTGAGGAAGATGTGTTGGAAGAGGAAGTTGTCGTTGTCCTCTTCCTTAAGCTGCAGCATGTCCTCCATGAGGGCCTTGGGTCTGCATCCTCTGTGGCCGTAGATCGCCAGGATCTTCTCTGCTCTCTCTTCGGCTGAGGGGACGAAATTCTCGACGATGGTCGCCTTAAGTTCTGTATATTTGTCATGGGCGGGCAGCCGTTGGATTATGCTCCGTGCACATCTCGACGTGGCAGCGTCGAGTTTGGCGACGATGTGATAAAATTTTGTGTCGTCTGCCGTTATGCCGGCCAGTGCAAACTGAGCCTCAGCTTGCTGGAACCACGAGCCCAGGTCTTCTTGCCAGAAGTCTGGCAGCTTGACGGTGACGGCGCTTGTGTGGGCCGTCCTTGATGTGTCCGCTGGGTGAGAGCGCCTTTCTTCAGCTCTCACGGCGGGGCTGGTGCTCGGTTGAGCCCTCTCTGTGGCTTCTGCCGTGGGGAAACGTCGTCCATCTGTTCCCCTGTCTGCATGGGCGCCGGCGCTTGCCTGGGTCGCCTCTGATGAGTCAATCGCGGGAGAACGTCTCTGTTCCATCCTCGCGTCAGGGTCACCAGTGTGGAAGAGCTTGGAATAACGAGGCGATGTGATTTATAAACCAAAGTTTAATATCAGCTTCGCTCCTCTAACAAGTCTCATCTCAGTGCAGAAGCAGAATAAGAGGTCGAACACATTCAGACCTTCATACTTATACCTACACACAACAAAAGACATTGCATATCAAAGCTGACATCCCGCATTAACTTAATCCCCCCTCCTTTGTCTTCCATCTCCTCCACCTGACCTTGGGTGGTCAGGGAGATCGATCTCCTCCATTGTCCTCTGTCTCCTCCACCTGACCTTGGGTAGTCAGGGAGCTCGATCTGGTCTCCACTGCTGCGACTCCATATGCTCTTTGATCTTCGCTGGCGGTCGAGACCTCTTGTCCTGTTCTGAGGCGTGAGGTCATTGCACATATGTAATCACTAAACATTCTAATATGTCTATACATATGTAGGTATGGAATATATGATTAATATAAACCACAACATGGTCCATTTTGATTATTTTGGTGTGAATGTGATAGGTTGCTTTATTACAGTATATTACTCTCCCTGTTCTTAGTGTGTGATTCGGGTTACCAAATTTGGGTGGGTTTCCTGTATGCTTGACAGTTTTATTTTTGGGGGGGGGAGTGTTGTGTATGAATATGTGTGTCTGGGATGCCGTGCCCACCCATAGGGTGGCGTCAGGTAGACACGGCCCACTCTGTATATAAACCCCAGTTCTGTGTAATAAAGTTAGTTGTTTGCTGGATCAAGACTCGTCTCCTTTTCCGTCATTTCTCAGACATAACAGGTAGCTCTTGTGATGCTGAAAAATCTAAAAGTAGATCTCAAATGTAAAAAAGTTGAGCACCCCTGCCTTATGCTTTTTTCAGACCACAAGAGGTCGCCTTTTTTAAGTAACTCTAGATGACAATATCTTTTGATAAAAGTACTTTCCATTGTTGTTTTCTGTTCAAGGGCAGTTTCTATTACAGATGATGCTCTCCATGCAGCTACTACACACTATGGCTGGCCTGAATAAAAGGTGGAATCATTGTGGGAGTAATTCAAGGCATCCAGCTTCAGCTGCTGTTGACCCCTGAAGCCGTGGCTCTCTTGTAAAGTCCACATTATGAAAACTTATATTTAAAGTGTGCTCTGATGCATGAGTGTACACCTCTTTTTCCTCTGGGCAACTATCCTCTGCATAATTTCCATAAACCCTGCCTCTTACCCTTTGTTTTTTTATTTTTTCCTCTTTTTTTTCTCGTGTCTCTGGTGTGTTTTTGATGCTTTCGTCACACGCAAGCTCACTGCCCTGCAGCGAGGCCTTCCACGGGAGAGGATGGCATTTCTTTAATGCACACTAACAGCGGATACAGGCTTTCTGCTTGTGTGAGTGCACATACTGTAAGGATTCAACTGCCTTTTAAGGCCAGAGACAGAAGTCTATAAATAGGAGCTGTGAATAATGCGTCAAAACAATAGTCCTCAAGACAAAAGGATAATTTGGAGACTTGTCTTCAAAGGACAGAGGACCTGAGAGGGCTGGTGTCAGTTTAATGGTCAGTCAGTGGTGAGGAAAGAACCACAGGATGACATGAGGCTTTGGCTGAGTGAGTTCATCATGTAAGGACAACGAAATTAGTGATCTGACCATTGCAGTCTTTAATTTGCAGTCAGCTTGTATCTTGACAAATTTACTGGCCCAGTAGGTCTCAATACAAAATTACTTGAATTGCCTATGAATTTCCTTCAGCCATTTTGTGATCTCCAGAGCAGTGTTTTTAAACTAGGGTACCGCAGGACCCTATAGGGTGTCATGAGAGATCGTCCAAAGTCTTGCGGGAAATTGTCCTAATTTCACTTAATTTGTTCAGAAAAACTGCAGATAATTTGCCATTAATACATGTTGGTGCCTGTAGTGGCACTTCCATATCAGTTGGTGGCAGTATGAACGGCAACAGAGTTAGAGTTAAAACACTTCTCCAGGGGATGAATCCAGAGACACTGTGAGGCTAGCATGAACGTGATGAATGCAAGTATTGTTTAGATCAGGATGAAATTCAGTTCAAATGTTTGTCTTACATACAAGCTTCAGAATGTGGAGGTCTGAAATCAAAAAGTGAGATGTACTTCACTTATTTCAGGACATGAGAACATTCATGATTTTTACCTTGAGATAGACCCGAGACAGAATATACAAATTTTAATGAAAATTTTTATGTTAAGTTTGAAAAGTTCAGTTTAGATATACATGAAAGGGGCTTTTCCTTTTGCAACTTTCACCTTGTTAATTTCATGTTAATTCCAGTGGTCCTGTAACTGTGAAGTGCATGAGAAACACTTGAAACCTACTGGTTCCCAGTGTTATTGTGTAAAGGTTTACTGTACGAGACACAGGAATGGAGCTAAAGCTGTTTGCAGCAGGTTGCTACTGAATATGAAAATATTGCATGATAAGTGTGACATTTTCAGTATTTTAAAACATTTGAAAAAGTTGATATTATGTGACTAATTGTGTGACTTCTTCTAATATAAAGCTCTTTGGTTTACTATATTGATCTTCTCCTGAGGTATTGCACACTAAACTCACACTTTATTTATTTTGCGTTAGTAAAACTACATCAACTTCTGTGTGGACAACACCGTACCCACCAAGACCATACGGTGTTGCTCAAACAACAAACCCTGGATCAACCCTGAGATAAAGTCACAGCTGAAAGAAAAGAAAAGGATCTTCAGGTTGGGAAACAGGGAGTAGCTGAAGTCCATACAGAGGGAGCTACGGAGGAAGTTTAGAGAGAGTAAGGACAGCTACAGGAAGAAGATGGACAAGCTGCAACAGAGTGACATCGGCGGGGTCTGGAGAAGCCTCAAAACTATCTCTGGGCTCCAGAATGCCTGGGAGGAGGTATTCTGCACACCAACCACTGCTGCCTCTACCGTCATCTAGTCCTGCTGTCCACGGCCCCCGCCACCAACACCCCCCACTCCCAGCACACAGCCCCCCTGCCCCAACCTGAACCTCACTAAGACCCAGGTGAGGGAGGAGCTGAGGAAGATCAAGGCGAGGAAGGCCTCGGGTCCTAACTGCATCAGCTCAAAGCTCCTCAAGTCCTGTGCAGACCAGCTGTGTGGGATTGTGGAGCACACCTTCAACCTGAGCCTGAAGCTGGGGAGGGTACCACAGTTGTGGAAAACATCCTGTGTGGTACCCGTACCAAAGACCTCCCACCCCCAAAGACCTGAACAGCTACAGACCAGTAGCCCTCACATCACACCTGATGAAGACCCTAGAGAGGCTGCTTTTTGCCCTCCTCCGCCCCCTGGTGGGACCAGCGATGGATCCACTCCAGTTTGCCTACCAGCATGGCATTGGGGTGGAGGATGCAGTGATCTTCCTCCTACACCATTCCCTGTCCCACCTGGAGAAGCCTGGGAGCACAGTGAGGATCATGTTCTTTGATTTCTCCAGTGCTTTCAACACCATCCAACCAGTGATCCTGAGGGACAAGCTACTGTGCGCAGGGGTGGACCAACACCTGTCATCATGGATCCTGGACTACCTCACAAACCGACCGCAGTTTGTGAGAACCCAGGCTTGTGTGTTCGACACTATCATCTGCAGTGCATATGGGGGCCCCCCAGGGAACAGTTCTGGCTTCCTTCCTGTTCACCCTTTATACTGCGGACTTTTCACATAATACACCACACTTTCATCTACAGAAGTTCTCTGATGACTCTGTGATCATCGGCCTCATCTCTGATGGAGATGATGCAGAGTACAGAGGACTTATCCAGGACTTTGTGGACTGGTACCATCGGAACTGCCTCCAGATCAATGCGAGGAAAACTAAGGAACTGGTGATGGACTGCCGCAGGCAAGAACAACCCCTCACAGCACCAGTAAACATCCAGGGAACAGACATTGAGATGGTGACATCCTACAAGTACCTGGGTGTTCACCTGAACAATAAACTAGACTGGTCATACAATACCGACACGCTCTACAAGAAGGGACAGCGCAGGCTGTTCCTCCTGAGGAGGCTCAGGTCTTTTGGTGTCCAGGGGACACTCCTGAAGACCTTCTACGATTCGGTATTGGCATCACCCATCACAATTGGAGTGGCCTGCTGAGACAACAGCATCACGGGAGCTGACAGGAAGAGACTGAATAGACTGATCAAAAAAGCTAGCTCTGTCCTGGGGCAGCGCCTCGACCCAGTGGAGAAGATAGGAGAGAGGAGGATGGTGGCTAAGCTGTCATCTCTGCTGGAGTCTGAGTCCCACCCCATGCAGGACATGCTGAATGCACTGAGGAGCTCATTTAGCAGTAGGCTGTACCATCATAGGTGTTCAACCGAGAGGTTTCTCAGGTCCTTCCTACCTACGGCTGTCAGACTTTATAACCTAACCAGGGCTGCTCGTAGAGGTTGTATTGAATGCACAAAACGTAACAAACTTGCACAATAACGGTCCCCTCCGTTATACAACTAGGACATTGTCAATCACTACAAAGAGTGACAACTAGGCTGATTCAAATACAAAGTATACTGTATGGGTACATATTCATACTATGTGGGGTAACTGAATAGACCGTTATGCTGTTTATTCCATCTAGCTACAATGCTCTGCACTGTGTATATTTCTGCATACATATGTACAGTATATTCACTGCTCTTATTATCTTATTTTCTGAATTATTGCTCTGAGTGTTGCTATCCCTGTGCTGCTGCAATCCTGGAATTTCCCCATTGTGGGACTAATAAAGGCTTATCCTATCTTATCTTATGTTATGTTAAAATTTGTCTAAACTTTTATTAAGTAAAGAAAATTCATAATATGTATAGCATGAATGCTTTTAAAAATCATCTGATATTTATTCATGTATTCATTTTTGTTTACTTGTTTTATGATTATTAGTAGTAGATGTATACCTTACGCTCTTGCTACACAGTTAAAATTTAACAGATATAGATTTATTTAACAGATTTTTTTTAAATTGGTTAATTATTAACAATGAGTGGCTTGATGATTGGTTTGATAGAAAGGGTTTTTTTTTAACAGAGGTTTGCATTTCAATTCCCCATTTTTTTCATACTGTTATTTTAAATAAACTGGATTTTCAGTTCATTATACAACTGAATTGTCATGTACTCAATACTAACCCCAACAGCACACATACATCTGCCCAAAGTACAAAGTTTGCATCGGGAATACATCTCATAGAAACCGTTTGCACATTGGCAAGACGTCGGCATTACGCCAATGTCTTGCCAATGTGCAAATGACCTCTATAAGATATATTCCCAATGCAAACTTGCTGACATTGGCCCAACATATGTGTGTTGCAGGGGAACCTTCATTATTGCTATTGTTGTCAAACAGGCCTTCAGTTCCACCTTGTGGCCAAACTGCACCACTACAGTTAAAATCCCCTCCTCCCCCATCCCCCATTAAAACCAACACAGGGAGTACACTTTCAGTATCCAGTACAGAATCCATCACACCACCGTGGGAGGGATGTTGCACTCTCACGGAGATGAGCCCTGGCAACAGGCAGAGAGATACTACTGTGTGTCACCATGGTAACCTGTGAACTGGTAAGGGAAGAGATGAGGAGATATAAAAACAAAAAGAAAAACAATCAAATGAAGGCAAATGGGAGCTATTATGGCTGTGTTGTGAGACATGTATATGTTGGACACTGCATATGTGATTTAACCACGATGAAGGAGAGCCAGCCCCCTGCGGTGCGGAGCCACAGAGCCGGGACCCCCTGCGGAGGACAGGGGACAGAAGACTTCCTGACCACTGAGGCTTGAGAAGAGAGAAGGGGGAGTTATGTAAATAAAAGGCTAATGAATGTGAATAAAGAGACTTTGATATAGATGTGTGATTTCCCCCGCGAGGGAAATGGTTTGATGTGAGAATGTTTAAATGAGAGAACTTTGGTGTGTTCACTCTCTTTGTTCGCTGCTCAAGAATAAGAGCAGACAGTGGAATGATTTCTTGAATAAACTGAAATGGAAGACAATTCGGTTTCGTTATTCAAGTCTCCCCACATTGGCGACTGACGACGTTGAGAATGAACGAAGAAATTCTCAGGGTCCCGGACTCACAGCGCTCAGAGCTGGCGAGCGCAGTGGCCGTTAAGCTGCCTGATTTCTGGCAGGATAACCCACGGTCGTGGTTTCTGCAAGCAGAGTCGCAGTTCGCGCTCGCAGGAGTAACGGTGGATGACACTAAGTTCCACCATGTCATCGCTAAACTGGACAACAGCACAGCTCGGTGCGTGCAAAGCTTGGTGGAGCAGCCACCCGCGACCGACAGGTACGGCAAGCTGAAATCCACCCTCATCAGGTTTTTCACCCCCTCGGCTGAAGTGAGGGCGAGGAGGATCCTGTCTTGGCTAGACCAAGGTGGACACAGGCCGAGCGCCCTGATGGAGGAGATGATACAGCTGAGAGGGTTGGACAACGATGATTTCATTTTTCAGTTCATCTTCCTCTCCAACCTCCCGGCGCATGCGAGAAGCACGCTGGCCGGCAAAAAGTGTCACACCCTGGAGGAGTTCCGGGAGCTGGCCCAGGAGGCAGACGGGATCCTGGACGCCTGCGGCGGGCAAGCAACCACAGCAGCGACCCGAGACAGCGGGGAGCCAGAGGCGGCAGAACCAGACTGGCCGACGACGGCGGCAACACGGCCGCGACGAGGGGGAGCCAATAGCCCGGCGACAGAGGCGCGGGCACGACACAGCGGAGGAGAAGATCTCTGCTTTTACCATCGGAGGTTCGCAGAGAAGGCACGCAGGTGTGTGCCGCCCTGCATCTTCAGGAGTTCGGGAAACGGCAAGACCGGGGGTCGCTAGCAGCTTCGACCCTCGGAGAACGCAACAAGCTGCTCTACATCACGGATGCGCGCTCCGGACGAGTGTTCCTCATTGACACCGGAGCACAAGTGAGCTTCATCACCCCAACATACGCGGACCGGGTAGCTGGACCCCACGGTGACGGAGCTACAGCGGCAAATGGCTCGAACATCAACACCTACGGGAGAAGGACCTTGCCTTTATGCTTACATGGCCGCACATATGAATGGACTTTTGTAGTAGCGGCGGTGAGTTTCAACATGTTGGGCGCGGATTTTTTGTGTTCACACAATCTGTTAGTTGATCTTGCTAATAGACGGCTGGTAAATGCACTCTCTTTTTACTCTCTCCCCTGTTCAGCTCGAGTGTCCCCGCCACCAGTACAGACCCACGTCGCTACAGCAGGTGGTAAGTTTCACACACTCCTCACCCAATTTCCAGCGCTCACTGTGCCCACTTTTTCAGCGACGGTCGCGAAGCACGGGGTGAAACACTTCATCCCCACTTCTGGTCCTCCCGTGTTTGCAAAAGCTCGGCGCTTGGATGCAGTTAAGCTCGCCATTGCGCGCGAGGAGTTCGCCAGCCTGGAGAGGCTGGGCATCGTTCGTAGGTCGAAGAGCCCGTGGGCTTCGCCGCTGCACATGGTACCGAAAGCCGATGGCTCCTGGAGACCGTGCGGGGATTACCGCAGGCTAAACAACGCTACGGCACACGATCGTTATCCCATCCCGCACATTCAGGATTTTTCGGTGCACCTGGCGGGGGCGCGCATTTTTTCAAAGATTGATCTAGTTCGCGGCTATCACCAAGTCCCGGTCCAACCGGAGGACATTCCTAAAACAGCGGTAATAACCCCGTTCGGACTTTTCGAATTTTTACGCATGCCGTTTGGTCTCAAAGGGGCGGCGCAAACATTTCAGCGGATGATGGATGCCGTGTTACGCGATCTCCCTTTCGTGTTTGTGTACCTCGACGACATTTTGGTCGCGAGTACTTCAGAGGACGAACACGAAACGCACCTCACAGCAGTTTTTAGGAGGCTGGGAGAGCACAGCTTAATAGTTAACCCAGCCAAGTGCCAGTTCGGCGTTGGGCGGATTGTCTCTCACGCGCGTTCACGACCCCGACACGCGCAGAGGCAGAACGGGCCACCGTGACCGCGCCGCAGGAGAGCGGCACGGTGGCGCGCGCAGCCCCGGTGCACGTGGGTATAGATTACGCAGCCATGGCAGCGGACCAGGGGGCGGACGCAGACGTGCGCGCGCTCCAGTCTGGACCAACAGGGTTGAGGCTGGAGAGCAAGTGTTTACAAACCGGTATGCCCCCCCTGATCTGCGACATGTCGACGGGGCGCCCGCGTCCGGTGGTTCCGGCCACGTGGCGCCGCCGTGTTTTTGACTCGGTCCACTCACTGGCGCACCCGGGGGTGCGCGCGTCGGTGAAACTAGTGGCGGAAAAGTTTGTTTGGCCGTGCCTGCGCAAGCACGTGAAGGAATGGGCAAAAACCTGCATTTCCTGTCAACGGGCCAAAATTCACAGGCACACAAGAGCCCCGTTAGAACCGTTCCGCATTCCGGCCAGAAGGTTCGACCATGTGCACGTCGACCTTGTGGGCCCCCTACCGGCATCACAGGGGTTCACGTATCTTTTGACAATGGTGGACCGCACCACACGTTGGCCGGAAGTGGTCCCACTTGCGACGACCACGGCCGCGGAGGTGGCTCGCGTTTTTTTAACGGCTTGGGTGGCGCGCTTCGGGGTTCCGTCGGACATTACGTCCGATAGAGGACCGCAATTCATCTCTGAGCTGTGGTCAGTGATGGCCAACGGCTTAGGAGCCAAAATTCACCGCACTACGGCTTACCACCCTCAGGCTAATGGTTTATGCGAGCGTTTTCATAGGTCTTTGAAGGCAGCACTCAGAGCGTCGCTCACGGATGCAGATTGGGTAAATAAACTTCCATGGGTTTTATTAGGGTTGCGTTCTGCGCCTAAAGAGGACTTAGACGCCTCCCCAGCGGAGCTGGTATTCGCACAAACTCTGAGGCTGCCGGGCGAGTTTTTACCAGAGCACCCAGAGCCCCCACCTCTCTCTGCTCTGGGACCGTTAGTCGGCACGGGGGCAGACACGCTCCCAGGTCCGGTTCATCACGCTTTTCCACGAGTTTTCGTCCCCAAGGCTTTGAAAAATGCCGATTTCGTTTTTGTCAGGCGCGAAGCCCTTAAAGCAACGCTCAAACCACCTTACGAAGGGCCATTTCGAGTGCTGGAGGCAGGTGATAAGCAATTTGTGCTAGATTTTGGAGACAGAAAAGAGACAGTCAGTATTGACAGACTAAAACCTGCTTTTGTCATGAAGGACGTGTCTGTACCGGTCGCGGTGGCGCCTCGACGAGGCAGGCCCCCGCAGAGGGCAATTAACCACTCTCTTCCTCAGTCAACAGACCCGAAGCAGAACAGCACCGCAGGCAAGGCGGGGCCAACGCACAGCAGATTCGGCAGACGGCTGAAGCCCAAGCGGCGCACAGACTGAATGTTGGTGTTGATTATTCAGTAGTGAGTAAGGTGCTATTAAATTCTGGGAATTAGTCTGTTCTTCATCGTTTGGGGGGGGGGTTATATGGCTGTGTTGTGAGACATGTATATGTTGGACACTGCATATGTGATTTAACCACGATGAAGGAGAGCCAGCCCCCTGCGGTGCGGAGCCACAGAGCCTGGACCCCCTGCGGAGGACAGGGGACAGAAGACTTCCTGACCACTGAGGCTTGAGAAGAGAGAAGGGGGAGTTATGTAAATAAAAGGCTAATGAATGTGAATAAAGAGACTTTGATATAGATGTGTGATTTCCCCCGCGAGGGAAATGGTTTGATGTGAGAATGTTTAAATGAGAGAACTTTGGTGTGTTCACTCTCTTTGTTCGCTGCTCAAGAATAAGAGCAGACAGTGGAATGATTTCTTGAATAAACTGAAATGGAAGACAATTCGGTTTCGTTATTCAAGTCTCCCCACACTATATAAAAAATAGCAATTGTCACAGGATGGAAGAGAGAAATTTTCTTGGGAGGATTTTACAAATTGACAATAACATCAAAATTAAAGTAAAGAAAATATGGCTAAGCCTTTAGGAAGCCTCTAGAATTTGTTTGGCGCTCAAACCATTTTACTAAAATCAACATTCTTCTCTCCCTCCCCATCTTTGACTGAGTCACATCCCTGATGTGTGACCTGTTTAATGCGAGATAAAGTAGGCCAGCCTCTTCCTGCTGGGCACTTCTCAAACAAATTCAGCTCCCTCCCACTACACTGCTAAATCACAGACACATGGAGGACCACAAGTGGCTCAAAGGCTCAGACAAACAGTAGCAGCAGGGCTTCATTTATTCTAATGTACGTCCTAAATGACACTTAAGGGGACTGGTTTAAGGAAAAATTGTTAAAAAAAAAAAAAAAGCTTAATCTTTCATAAATTATGCCAACAACTCAAGAGATTGGAGTCTTTTTTAAAGCACAGCATAAGATAACGGCTAGAAATCCTGAAACCAGGAAACTTGGGGAAAAAAGAAATTTAGAACTTCAGTTAATCATTCAGCCTGTTCTTGTAGTGTAGTAGTTCACCTATGGGCATTAACTATTGTGAAGCAGGCCATAAAACATGCCAGCTGTCATCTCGTCAGTGTCCCTACCTGAACAGCATAGAGCAGTTGCAGCCGATGCAAGCTCACTCAGCAAATGGGATATTCACCCAGTCAAAGATTAATGGATGATCAAAATTATTTTAGGAAACATTATTTTAAGGTGAAAACCTTCCACAGTGTCATTTTAATTTTTGACTAGGATGCCTCTGGAAGTGTTGGAGACAGGTTTGATGCAGACCTAGAACTTGTCTCTGGGCTGGCGTGACTACTATATCCTACCAAGAAGCTGGACATGATGTCTAGGGTGTATAGATATTGTTTTTAGTGTGTTGATTTTACACATATTGTGATTAATTTTAATTATCATAATAATGCATGGTCATGGTTATACTTTGGTTTATTCTTCAAGAAAGCAAAGTACATTGGTGTCCTCTGAAGTGACGTAAACATGACTGTGTGAGTGCGTTGTAAGGATCCAATGTGCCAGAAGATGCTCTCTCATGCTGAAAAAGGTCTGTCCTTCATTTTTTCCTCTCCAGGAGGTCTATGTTTTCATACAATGTGAGCATGTGATATATCTCATGTGTGTCGGAGGGTTATTAGTCTGTGAGGATATTCATAGTCAAGTTCAGGTCAAAATGTGTGTTTGTTTTAACTGGTGTCTGTGTTGAAACTGGAACCTTCCTTCTCTTGCGGTTACAGAGAAATCACTTATATTCTGTTTCTGAGGCCTGGGGGTACTTGGGTCGTTATGCAGGGCAGAACGTGCTACAGCTTTTCAGGACATGTGCAGAAGCTCACAGTTCCACCGTGTTCATGCGACCTCAGAAACCACATATGACCAATCTTCTGTTTTGTTGCTGCCATTTTGCATTTAAAGCCATACACTCCAGCCATCGTCTTCAGACTGGACTCAGTGTGAATTGTTCAGCCACTTCTGTGTGTTTTTAGATGAAGATCTGCAGGAACAAGAGAAGGCTTAGCCAGATCCCAAAGAGTGTAACAATTTCTGTATCAAGCAGAAATTATTTCAAAACTGAGTACCTTTTTTCACAAAATGTAGAAATACATCATCTGCTATAAATTAATCATTTGGCTTCTTCCCTGATTGATTAAAGGTCCCATTCACTGAACCATTTTAACTACTTTATTTATTTTTATTTTTGCAGGCATGATGCTTAGTAGGGCAGCGCGGTGGCAGAGTGGTTAGCACTGCGGCAGCACAGCAACTCACCCTTGGCCAGGGGATCCTGGGTTCGATCCCAGCCCCCGACCAACAGTGATCTGTGTGGAGTTTGCATGTTCTCCCCGTGTCTGCGTGGGTTTACTCTGGGATTTCTCCGGTTTCCTCCCACATGCCAAAAACATGCGCGTTAGGTTAATTGGCATCAAACTGGGGATTCTAAATTGTCCTTAGGTGTGACTGTGAGAGTGAATGGTTGTCTGTCTCTCTGTGTTGGCCCTGTGATGGACTGGCGATCTGTCCAGGGTGTATCCTACCTCTCGCCCAAAGACGCTGGGATAGGCTCCAGCCCCCCCGCGACCCGAAAAAAAAGGATTAAGTGGAAGAAGATGAATGAATGAATGATGCTTAGTAAAGATAACTGCACCAAAGTAAACTAACAGCTAATTTACAGCGGGGAAAATAAGTATTGAACATGTCATCATTTTCTCATTAAACATATTTCTGATGGAGTCATTGACCTGAGATTTCACCAGCCAACCAAGTAATCCATACATACAAACAAATCAAGGCAACTGTGCTCATGAAACAAGTTATATTTAATATAGTGGAATGAAACAGGGAATAAGCATTGAACACACAAAGAAAAAAAGGTGCAAAAAGTCATAGAAAGCCAAGAAACCAGCTGAAATCCATCAGAATTTAGAAAGCCACCCCATCCCCCATCAGTGCAAATTAATTTCAGCTGGTTAAGTCCTGACTGATAGCCTTTAAATAGGTCTGTGAATATCAGATTGTCACACCACAAAGAGCACATGATGGACAGAAGAAAAGAGCTCTCTCTAGACCTTAGCAACCTTATTGTTGCAAAACATAATGACGGCATTGGTTATAGGCACATTTCTAAACTGTTGAATGCACTGTTGGTGCCATCATTCGGAAATGGAAAGCGTATTATTTTACCATAAACTAGCCACAACAAGGAGCTCCTTGCAAGTTTTCTGACAGAGTCAAATGAATTATCAGAAGAGTTATCCAAGAGACAAAGACCACTCGTGGAGTGCTCCAGAAAGACCCGGAGTTAGCAGATACTGCTGTTTCAAAGAAAATAAGTAATGCATTAACCAGCATGGGCTCTATGAGCACTCGCCTCGCAAGACTCCATTGCTGAAGAAAAAGTATGTTGAAGCTCGTTTAAAGTTTGCTGCACGACATTTGGGTAAGCCAGCAAAATACTGGGAGAATATAGTCTGGTCAGATGAGACCAAAATTGAACTTTTTGGATGTTACAACACACAGCATGTTTGGAGGACAAATGGCACTGCACATCAGCCCCAAAACAGTGAAGTTTGGAGGTGGCAGCATCATGGTGTGGAGGTGTTTTTCAGCACATGGTACATGCAGACTTCATATAATTGAAGGAAAGATGAATGGACAAATGTACAGAGACATCCTTGATAAGAACCTGTTGCCATCTGCCAAGATACTGAAGATGAATTGAGGGTAGACATTTCAGCAAGCCAATGATCCCAAACACACAGCCAAGGAAACTTTCAACTGGCTCCAGAGAAGGAAAATAAAGCTGCTAGAATGGCCCAGTCAGTCACCTGACCTGAATCCAATTGAAAATCTATGGTACGAACTGAAGATCAGAGTTCATACAAGACACCCATGAACCTTCAAGATTTGAATAGTTTGTGTAGAAGAACGAACTAAAATCACTCCTGAACAATGCCTGTGTTTAGTTTCTCCATACAGGAGGCACCTGGAAGCTGCTATTACCAACAACGGCTTTTCTACTAAATATTAAATGAATTTCACAAAGCGCGTTATATTTATTCCCTGTGCCATTCCACTTTATTAAAATAACTTGCTTTGTCAACACAGTTTCCTTTATTTCTTTGTATGTATGGATTACTTGGTTTGTTACTGATATCTGGTGAAATTTTCAGGTCAATGATCCATCAGAAATATGTTTAATGAGAAAAATGTTGACGTGTTCAATACTTATTTTCCCTGCTGTATATCTGTAGATGGCAGTGATGGGTAATTTTCTCATTTTCAGACTGACGTTTTTTTAAGCTACTGCTATTCTCTTCTGGTTCAGGAAATATTTAACTTATTGTTTATTTTTGTATTCACATGATACGATTTAGAAGAAAAACCTCAAATTTATGAGATTCAAGTCTCAAATGCACATCAAAAATACATTTTTATAAACACACTGCAAAATTATAAGGGAAAAATTTGCATAAAATTAATGATAGCTGAATTTGCACAATTCATTTTCCTTAGTATGTAATTTAAAATGTTAAAAAACGAGATGGCCCTATTTTATAGTGGTTATATCTAAACTATAGAATTTGTGGAAATTGTATACTGGGAAATATATCTTTATCGGGATGTAAGATTACTTACATTGGGATATGAAATGTTGATCGTATCGCACAGCCCTATCTCATATTAGGACACCCTACCCTACATCAACATGATCCCCTTTCGGTCTACCCCAGCAATCAACTCAAACCCAGTGTGGATCATATTTATTTAATTTCACAAATCTCAGCTATTTCCCCTCTGCAATTTGTTTACACTAGTGCATGCTTGTAGAAAGCAAGTATTGTCTGAAAACAGGTAACCCAATTAGGCTTTACAGGCCCAAATGTAGGCCGTGTTTGAAAGTGGAATACAAAGAGGTGTAGCCTATATGAAGGCACTCACACGTTAGACTTTGACAAATATAAAAGATACTGAACAGCACTAAGATTTATTTGATTGTGCAAATATTAATTACAGAATTATTGAAAATGAATGGGACATCAAATATTAGTGACTGTTTAAGAACCCTTGTTTATTCAGAATCAGAATCAGAATCAGAATGAGATTTATTGCCATTGTTCATGTAGTACACAAACTAGGAATTTGTCTCGGTGCAATGCTGCAACATTAAACATGGAGTAGCACTAAAGATAAAAAACTATGCATGCAATAAAAGATAGAATATGGATAAGTAATACTAATCTATGCAATTTTTAAATATATTAACAAGCAGCAGATATTGTGGAGTTCCACATAGTGCAGTCGGTAGTGCAAAAAGAAAACAGTGATAATTGTCATGAGTCCGGTTGAGCTGCTGTACGTAGTGCACGAGAGTCTAATAAGTCACTTAGTGTTCAGCAGTCTGATGGCAGAGGGGAAGAAGCTGTTCATGTAGTGGGAGGTTTTAGTCTGAATGGACCGAAGTCTTCTGCCTGAGGGGAGGGGGGCAAACAGTGCGTGTCCAGGGTGTGAAGGGTCGGCTATGATCCGACCTGCACGCCTCCGGTTCCTGGAGATGTACAGGTCCTGGAGGGATGGGAGCTTGCAGCCGATCACCTTCTCAGCAGCGCGCACAATGCGCTGCAGTCTTAGTCTGTCCCTGGCGGTGGCTCCTGCGTACCACACGGTGATGGAGGTGGTGAGGATGGACTCGATGATGGCCGTGTAGAACTGCACCAACATCTTGGTGGGTAGCTTGAGCTTCCTCAGCTGCCGCAGGAAGAACATCCTCTGCTGGGCCTTTTTGATGAGGGAGCTGATGGTCGGCTCCCACTTGAGGTCCCGGGTGATGGTGGTGCCCAGGAAGCGGAAGGAATCGGCAGTGGTGATGGGAGAGTCTGTGAGGGTAAGGGGGGACAGAGGGGCTGTGACTTTTCTGAAGTCCACGATCATCTCCACTGTCTTCAGAGTGTTCAGCTGCAGGTTGTTGTGGCTGCACCAGGACGCCAGCCGGGCCACCTCTCTCCTGTAGACGGACTCGTCGCCGTTGGAGATGAGCCCGATGAGGGTGGTGTCGTCCGCAAACTTGATCAGCTTGACAGACTGGTGGCTGGAGGTGCAGGAGTTGGTGTACAGGGAGAAGAGTAGGGGGGAAAGTACACATCCCTGGGGTGATCCGGTGCTGATGCTAACAGAGTCTGAGACAGTCTTTCCCAGCCGCACATGCTGCCTCCGGTCCGTCAGGAAGTCGGTGATCCACCTGCAGAGGGAGTCAGGCACGGTGAGCAGGGACAGCTTGTCCTGGAGCAGAGAGGGGCGGATGGTATTGAATGCAGAGCTGAAGTCCACAAACAGGATCCTGACGTAGGTTCCCGGGGAGTCCAGGTGCTGCAGGATGGAGTGGAGGGCCAGGTTGACTGCGTCGTCCACAGACCTGTTGGCTCTGTAGGCGAACTGCAGCGGGTCCAGGAGGGGAGTGGTGATGGTCTTGAGGTGAGGCAGGACCAGGCGCTCAAAGGACTTCACGACTACAGAGGTGAGCGCTACAGGTCTGTAGTCGTTAAGTCCAGTGATCCGTGGCTTCTTGGGGCCAGGGACGATGGTAGAGGTTTTCAGGCAGGCCAGCACGTGGCATGACTTCAGAGAGGTGTTAAAAATGTCTGTGAAGACAGGAGTCAGCTCCTCCGCACAGTGTCTCAGGGTGGAGGGAGACACGCCGTCCGGACCGGGGGCCTTGCGCGGGTTCAGTCTGGAGAACTGTCTGTGCACGTCCTGCTCACTGATGGCAAGGGCAGGGGGGGAGCAGGGGGGGCCCGCCTTTGATGAAGTGGGGACCATGGAGGCAGTGGCGCTGGGGGGAGGGGGGGAGTTGGACACAGCTGACGAGGTGTCAAAACGGGCATAGTGTTGGGACAGTCTTTGACAAAGGGCTTTGTCATCCTGTCCTTTAGAAGCCTGAGGCCGATAGTTGGTGATTTGCCTCAGTCCTCTCCACACAGAAGCAGAGTCGTTAGCAGTGAACTGCTGCTGGAGTCTCTCAGAATACACAGATTTAGCTCTCCTCAGCTCTCTGCTAAACTGGTATTTGACCTCTCTGTAGCAGTCCCTGTCTCCACTTTTCAACGCTGCTTCCTTCTCTTTCCTGATCTGTCTGAGCTTAGCTGTGAACCAGGGCTTGTCGTTGGAGTAACTCACCCTGGTGCGCGATGGAAGAATGCTGTCCTCACAAAAGTGGATATATGAGGTCACAGTGTGACCTCATATTTTATTTTTTGTCAGATCACTTATTTCTGTGATCTTTTATGACTTATACTCATAATGTTGTATCTTGCACTTTGGGGAATGGGAGTTGTTCAGTCACCATTATAATTGTTTTAGTTTATATGTGTAGTTTATAGTCATAGTCACTCATGCAGTACTATAACAGGACACGTGCAAATATTTAAGACCCATTCTAGTGCATCCTTTTACATTTTAGCAATATTTTAAGCACAAAACACCCAACTTTATTATACACACCAGAATGACCTATTTGGCTGCAACTGCTGCATCAGTGTTGCCCATTTGTCAGTAAATATTTAAATAAAAATGATTTATTTCGTTATTTTGGCATTTTTGTGTCCAGCTTGGTGATGGTGGTCGTTTAGTCAAACCGTGCATGTGGCCGCATATGATATCCAATTGATCAGGGCATTCTGCTCCACAATCATGGTGGTGGCATTATTATTATTAACTTTTAATTTTTAGATAATTGTGCAAGGACACCAAGAGGAGTGCCATTGGCAGCTTGACAGCAAGTCGTGGTCCTGCAAAGGGACTCCCATCGACCGCTGACCAGGCGGGCTGGGCTTGCCTCCTTGCGAAGGACCGCGTTCTGCCTGCTGCTTCTCCAACACCGGTGCCCTTTAGGCAGACCCCAGGTCCCTGCTGGCATTCCCCGAATTATCCTTTAGACGTATGCAAACACGGCAACACTAAAGTATAACTTTTTAAGCATTACATCTTCACTATTCTCTCTTTCTTGCCAAATTTGTCACTTTTCACTGCCCTTTTTTGTTTGCAAAGTGCTGTGGTGACTGACTGGTCGTGATGCCGCATATTATCCAGTCAGTACAGAGTCAATTCCAAACCCCACCTACACTTCCAGAAGCCAGAGTATGAGGGAACACAGTGATGGTTAAACTTTTATTGATAAAAAAAAAATACATATTTTCACTGAGCAACTCCATACTCGGGGAAGCACACCCTCGTAGCCTCAGCAAGTCACTTCTAAAATCTGAGGTCAGTGTGATGAACAATTTGAGGGATATGTGAGGAAAAGACAGACACACACACACAGACAGACAGACAGAGATTTCTTGCATTTATAGATAGATAAGGCCCGCACTAGTACAAGTGTGTGTGTGTGTGTGTGTGGGGGGGGGGGGGGGGGCTTTAGGGAGTTCTATGCAGGCCTACCACAGTCATTGTAAACTATCCACATTGTCACTGCTCTAGTGATTCAAAGCTGGTCAGCCCTCAGGGGCCCTCTTCTGGCCTGGGGTTCCAAACATTTGTCTGCCTTGTCAGTGCCTCTAACTATTATGTTTTTTTTTTGTTTTGTTTTTTTTTTGAGGGCTTGCAGCAGCGCCGTCTCTAGCAGGTGGCACCCAAGGCAAGCACCTATATGGCCTATACCAAGGGCAAGGACTATCTTCAGTACTCATGAATGTGTTCTCACTTACACACAGGTGTGTCACCACTTTTATGCAGACTGTAGTACGTACAAGCATTTGTTGAATCCAGAAGGGCTCATTAGTACTAACGACTAACAAAGTATGTGGGATTTACACATACTACTACTACCATGTTCTTGCATGAGGCCCATTGTCTGTCTCATGAGAGTCACAAGTCACACAACTTATGGCAGTTTTCTAATCACGCTTGAACACTTTTATTGAATTTGAAAAACACTATGTGATGTGAAATATTTTTTAGTTTAAGGCTGCGTGTCCACCAAATGCGTTTTTTGTCACCCGACCACTCTGAGCATTTTTTTTTCAGCGTTTGTGCGCTGTGCTCTGGGGGAAAAAAAGTCTGTGCCCTGTATCCCAGCAACAGCTTGTCACTCTCAGCTCAGCACTTCCGCTTTCCTATGATCAGACCTTCTACTGATGTTTTAATAGCAGTCTCTAAATAACAATGGACAGAAAATGTGTTTTAGCAGCTCTGGATGTGAAATATGATGACACGGAAAGCAGGAGTGTGAGTACAGACTAGTACCAGCGTCCTATGTCCCACCCACGCAGCAGTTCTGATTGGCTGCTTTGGTCTGACATTGACAAGCTCAGCTGCAGTCTTTGAAAAGTTTAACTTTTTTCAACTCTGAGCGCCGTGACAAAAAACGTCCGCTGCCGAGAGCGTTTCAGCGCTGAGGGCGTTCAGCACTGTAAACGATGAACTACATAGAGAATAAATGGAAAACAGCTGCCCAGAGCTGAAAAAATGCGTTTGGTGGACACACAGCCTAAAAGTGCAAAGTCGATGACTTACTATTTGTAGATTTTGTAGTTTCATCAATGATCAGAGCTCAACAGCACCATCACCTGTCTTCCATGAAAATTTAAGAGAAACTTGACCACAGGACTTAATATTATGTCATAATTATGCAAATTCATACAACAGTGTAACCAAATATATTTCATGTTTGAGTGCACACAGTGTATTTGCGTGTCTGAGCACACACTTCTGTATGTGCGTGGGTGCAGTGTACATGGGTATGCACATGGCGTGCATGCACAGGAGAGCAGAAGACTTCTAAATCCTCATTTTTTTCTAATGCGTTTCCCTCTTAATACCCTCACCACACAGAAGGGTGAGAGGGGGAGGACGGGTGACATAAACTCACAGGGAGTGAGAGTGATGGGGGAGGTGGGTGTAAAGATGTGGGGATCTGTCTGGGGATTTGGACAGCTGTCAATTAAAATCCCTCGACACAGTCCTGCTCTCCATCTCCCTCATCACACCAACAGCCCTCTGCTCAGTGACACTGCTGACACATACATCACTGGTGATGCCCTCTGCTTTACCTCCCTCCCGTCACCTACCTTACCCTCCTCCTCCTCCTCCCCTGCACCTCCTGTGTGTCTGATGTGTTCTCGTCTGCAGTGAGCAGGCAGAGGCTGTTGTTATTTCTCCAAGGCTGTAATCCCCCCGCAGCCTCTGTTGAGTTATTGTAGATTTGACTATCTGTGGCTGTGTGTACGTGTCCCTGTGTGTGTTGTTAATATCCACTGTAGGCTGCTGTGAACAAGCAGAGATTTTTTTTTTTGTTGTTGTTGATCTGCTTCCCTGAGGGCTTTGGAGCACATGCAGACACCAAGGTGGGCAGCGTGGAGGACGGGAAGCCCTTACCCAGGCTCTCTATGTGGGTGGAGTGGTGGGGTTACCCAGGCTGCACATTAATGCTGGAGGACCAAATCATGACCAGTTCCAAGGCTGAGGATTTCCCACAGTCCTGCAGTGGTCTTTTTTTTTTTTTTTTCGCTTGGTGATCAAAGATTGCACAAACACACACACATACTGCCTCGGATTATCAAGAGGGCTTACCGGGGCAGGAGCCCCAGGGCCCCAGCTTGTTTGGGGCCCCGAAATAAACACTTCTTTTTTTTTTGCTAATTCTGCCATGCCCAACGTTTATTGGAGGGTTGCTTTTGGCGTATCAACTTTTTATTTGTTGAGGTATGAGTCTGTTCCGCCTGCTTAATTTAACTGGTTAAGAGTTGACATTTGACCTGATTAAAGTTGGATGTGGGCTGGTAGTGAATCCATGGATGAATGAATGAATGAATGAATGAGTGAATGAATGAATGAATATACAAAAGCAGTGTCCAAAAGAGAAAAAAGAAGAAAGAAAATCAGGAATGTGAGAAGGAGGTTTTAAAAAAAAACTCCTAAATTGACTGGATTTTTTTGAGCTGCGATACAGACGGACAGTGTCAGCTTTACAGTCACAACAAGATGTTTGTCAGACTGTTAGCATTACAAAAGCTAAAACACAACGCACCAACGAAGCCGCATACACACTTGGAATATTGATGCAGAAAAGGACCAAAGAGCTGCCAGAATAAGGACGCTGATATCAGGGCATCTGAACGTTACAAACGGCAGAACATTTTTTCTCCAAGTGCCATTTCCATTGCAAACTTCCAAATGGTGAGTACGTTTCAAGACAGTACGCTTCTATCTTCTCCTTCCATGGCTGTTTGTATTGTTTTGACTGCTGCATATACAGCGATGTGTTTTTTTTCCCACTAAGTTGGGTTCACACTATAGCGTTTGGACCGACTTTTATAGATGTTTTGAAAAATCAGAGTAATTAGTCCAAATGACTAATGACTCTGCAAATGACTCTGCGATCGTTGGCCTCATCTCCAATGGAGATGAAGCTGAGTACAGAGGGCTTATCCAGGACTTCGTGGACTGGTGCCATCGGAACTGCCTCCAGATCAATGCGAGGAAAACTAAGGAGCTGGTGGTGGACTGTCGCAGGCATGGGCAGCCCCTCACAGCACCAGTAAATATACAGGGAACAGACATCGAGATGGTGACGTCCTATAAGTACCTGGGTGTTCATCTGAACAATAAACTAGACTGGTCACACAATACTGACGCACTCTACAAGAAGGGACAGCGCAGGCTGTTCCTACTGAGGAGACTCAGGTCTTTTGGTGTACAAGGGGCGCTGCTGAAGACATTCTATGACACGGTGGTGGCATCAGCCATCACTTTTGGAGTGGTCTGCTGGGGCAGTGGCATTACAGCAACCGATAGGAAGAGACTGAACAAACTGATCAAGAAAGCTAGCTCTGTCCTGGGGCAGCGCCTTGATCCGGTGGAGGAGATAGGAGAGAGAAGGACGGTGGCTAAACTGTCATCTCTGCTAGAGTCCGAGTTCCACCCTATGCAGGACATACTGAATGCACTGAGGAGCTCATTTAGCAGCAGACTACATCATCCCAGGTGCACAACCAAGAGGTTTCGCAGGTCCTTCCTACCTATGGCTGTCAGACTGCACAACCTAAGCAGGGCTGCTCGCAGAGATAGCAAAAAGACGTAACAAACTAATAGTTTTTGAATGCAAAAGATGCAATAGACTTACACAATGGTCCCCTCCGGTATACAACTAGGAAAATACCGGTCGCTATGGAGGGTGAGAATATGTATGGGCACATAATCATACCATGTAGGATAACTAAGTAGACGGTTATGCTGTTTCATCCCATCTAGCAACAATGCTCTGCACTGTGTGTGTTTATATATTTACATATTTATTCCACCTAGCTACAATGCTCTGCACTGTGTGTGTGTGTGTGTGTGTGTGTGTATATTTATAGTAATATGTACATATGTATATTAGCTGCTCTTGCTTGCTTTTTTTCTTGCCTTCTGATTGTTGCTCTGAGTGTTGCTATCCCTGTGCTGTTGCAATCCTGGAATTTCCCCGTTGTGGGACTAATAAAGGCTTATCTTATCTTATCTTAAATGTCGTGAAATTATGTTTGTGAGCAGTTTTTTAAATCCAGCGCACACCAACTTTTATGAAGTTTAAAGGAGCGTTTTAACTCCACAGCCTTGCTTGGCCATGGATGAGAGCAGTCTGTTACAATTAAGAGATGATGCCAGTCTCTTCTCTTTGTCCAGGAGTTGTACAGTCATGTGAAAAAGTTAGGACACCCTGTATAAGCCTGTGGGTTTTTTTTAACATATTTGGACATATGGATATTTCACATCAGTGTTAAAAATACTGGGAGATTCACGTAATACAACTAAACAATTAAAAATGAATTAAATATTTTTTTTTTCAAATTTTCTGTAAAATATAATTCTAAACAAATAGTGAGGAATAAATTAGGACCCCCCCCCCCACCATCTTTTCTAGGACACCCCCACATTTATTCCCACTTACAATGGCTAAAATAAATTTTAAAAAATGCAAATCAATAAAAAAAACAAGGTTAAACATAGATATGTGAACATTTCTTGAACTGAATATTTAAAGGGGTGTCCAAATGTTTTCACGTGACTGTAAATGGTAAATGGCGTTCACTTATATAGTTGTAATATTTCCTTCAGTTATATTATCGTTGATCTCGGCCAGAGTTCTATAGAGGGAATGCACTGGAACAGAATTCTTGGCAGTTATAGAGCAGTTACCATAGTTACCCAGCACTGAGTGGCAAACATATGAGATAGCTTTATTTTGTATGCAGCAAAACATAAAAATCACACAAAATATTTAGTGCACAGAGTGCCTTTTTTAACGTTAGATGTTAATATCACACTATTTACTTGACTGTAGTGATGTGTGGGTAAAGACCAAGGAGCACACAGTAAGTGAAGAACTGATTCAGAGCCTTTAATTATTTAATTTTTTTGCCAATTAATACAAGATGGAATGATAAAATTAGCTCTCCACAATGCAAGCAGGTGCTCTGTGTACTGCTGTGATTGAATAGTTTTGAATTGTGTGTATTTTTTGCATTTTAATGCATAGCCCCTAATGCTGCCATGCATTTTTGCCACTCCATGTTTTTTAACTGCCATGTGTTCTGTTTGGTGACATCATACGCATACCCTCTGTTAATCTGCTCTGGTGAATGCAGAAGAGTAGATTTAATTCAAAACATCAGTCAGGATGTTTTCATTTTGAATCATTCTGTTTTTCTCCGTAGGATTGCTGGACTCACCCTTAGAGATAGGGTGAGGAGCTCAATCATCCGGGAGAGGCTCTGAGTAGAACCGCTGCTCCTCCACATTGAAAGGAGCCAGTTGAGGTGGTTTGGCCATCTGATCAGGATGTTTCCTGGACGCCTCCCACTTGAGGTGTTTTGGGCACATCCCACTGGGAGGAGACCCAGGGCAGACTCGCTGGAGAGACTACATCTCCCATTTGGTCTGGGAACGCCTTGGCATTGGGAACGCCTTGGCCAGAGCTGGAGCAGATGGCTAGGGAGAGGGAACTCAGTTTACCATTGGTCCTAATGCAATGATTATGCTGTTCATACGTGTAATAGCGGCAGTTGATGTCAATATCAGCGAAGAAGTTAATGTCCAAGTCTCTTTCATGTTCCTTTCCCTGTGTATTGTCATCAGTATATTCAAATGTTTTCAGTTCAGGTTGGTTATTTATATTAACCCTCAGAGGTACAGTATGTGGTTGTTGTTCCCAGGAGATGGGCAGTTTTCTTTTGCAGTTCATGCAGTTTTTGCAGTATCCTGACTGATCAACTGTTGTATTCGTTTTGTTTAGCATGTTTAGTTGAGATATTTTTTTCTATGATAGGGCAGTTTTTATTATATAATTTATTTATTATTAAATACTAATAAAAACTTTATTTTCACCCACTTTCACTTTATATAGTCACACCATGAGCTTTGAGTGATAATGATCTGTTTATATCTAATATAACATTGGCCATATTAGCATTGGAGGATATGGGAGTTGATTTTCTGTTGCCGCTGGCTCCTAGTGGATGATTATGAAAGGTGAATTATAAAAACTGAGGGCTGTTTTTGTTTGTTTATTATTGCAGTAACATTTTGGACTGTAACCGAATATAAACAGAATCCTTCTGCGTGCACGTGTCTTGTTTCCTTGTGGCAAACTTCGTCAAAAACGCAGGAAGAAAAAAAATGTTTTCGCTCCTTGCTCCTGCATCCTGACTGCTTCTACTGGCTCTGATGTGTTGGCTTTCTGCTCCGACCATCCGCTGAAGCGTAACACTGTACTGGGCATCCGGGTAGCTTCCTCTACTCTGCCAATCACAGAGTGGTCCTCACTGAGATAGAGGTAGAAGAGCACACACACATGCATGGCATAGAGGAGGAGTATGATAGATATAAGCTCACTTTAAATGGCTGCCATTTTGACACTGTTGGCTAGTTCTTTAAAACAGAGTGAGCGCTGATTGTCTCCCTGCACAGAAATATTGGCCTCAGAGGCTGATATTTGATCATGTACAGAACATTTCACAGAACACTGTAGGGGTGTTGGGTATGACCAAAAATTTATATCACTTTATTTATTTAGACTCTGATGGTTTCACAGTATATCACAGTATTTTTTCAGGCTTTTTATTTATTTGACATGACAACGTTTTTCAGAAGGAATATGATGTACAGTGGTGTGAAAAAGTGTTTGCCCCCTTCCTGATTTCTCAATTTTTTGTATGTTTGTCACACTTAAAAGTTTCAGATCATCAAACAAATTTAAATATTAGACAAAGATAACACAAATAAACACAAAATGCAGTTTTTAAATGAAGGTGTTTATTATTAAGGGTAAAAAAATCCAAACCTACATGGCCCAATGTGAAAAACTGATTGCCCCCCCTCCAAAAAAAAAAAAAAAAAACAAAAAAAAAACAAAAAACAAAAAAAACATAAATTAACTGTGATTTATCAAATTTTTGAAAAGCTGGGTTCAATTTCTCTAGCCACATTCAGGCCTGATTACTGCCACACCTGTTCTCAATCAAGAAGTCACTTAAATAGGACCTGCCTGACAAAGTGAAGTAGACCAAAAGATCCTCAAAAGCTAGACATCATGCTGCGATCCAAAGAAATTCAGGAACAAATGAGAAACAAAGTAATTGAGATCTATCAGTGTGGAAAAGGTTATAAAGCCATTTCTAAAGCTTTGGGACTCCAGCAAACCACAGTGAGTGCCATTATCCACAAATGGCGAAAACATGGAACAGTGGTGAACCTTCCCAGGAGTGGCCAGCTGACCAAAATTACCCCAAGAGCACAGCAATGACTCATCCAAGAGGTCACAAAAGACCCCACAACAACATCCAAAGAACTGCAGGCCTCACTTGCCTCAGTTAAGGTCAGTGTTCATGACTCCACTATATGAAAGAGACAGGGCAAAAATGGCCTGCATGGCAGAGTTCCAAGACGAAAACCACTGCTGAGCAAAAAGAACATAGAGGCTCATCTCAGTTTTGCCAGAAAACATCTTGATGATCCCCAAGACTTTTGGGAAAATACTGTGTGGACTGACGAGACAAAAGTTGAACTTTTTGGAAGGTGTGTGTCCCATTTCATCTGGCGTAAAAGTAACACAGCATTTCAGAAAAGGAACATCATACCAACAGTAAAATATGGGGGTGGTAGTGTGATGGTCTGGGGCTGTTTTGCTGCTTCAGGACCTGGAAGACTTGCTGTGGTAAATGGAACCATGAATTCTGCTGTCTACCAAAAATCCTGAAGGAGAATGTCCGGCCATCTGTTCATGACCTCAAGCTGAAGTGCACTTGGGTTCTGCAGCAGGACTATGATCCAAAACACACCAGCAAGTCCACCTCTGAATGGCTTAAGAAAAACAAAATGAAGACTTTGGGGTGACCTAGTCAAAGTCCTGACCTGAATCCAATCAAGATGTTGTAGCATGACCTTAAAAAGGTGATTCATGCTCAAAAACCCTCCAGTGTGGGTGAATTACAACAATTCTGCAAAGATGAGTGGGCCAGAATTCCTCCACAGCACTGCAAAAGACTCATTGCCAATTATCGCAAACGTTTGCAGTCGTTGCTGCTAAGGGTGGCCCAACCAGTTATTAGGTTTAGAGGGCAATCAGTTTTTCACACAGGGCCATGTAGGTTTGGATTTTTTTTTTCACTTAATAATAAACATCTTCATTTAAAAACTGCATTTTGTTTTTACTTATGTTATCTTTGTCTCATATTTAAATTTGTTTAATGATCTGAAATATTTAAGTTTGACAAACACAAAAAAATGAGAAATCAGGAAGGGGGCAAACACTTTTTCACACTACTGTATACATACATTTCATCATTTAGATACATTTATGGCTTTGATCTGTTTTGCTCCACAGGCTGACACAGTATATGAAGGAACCAGTGAGAGTGATTCAGTTAAAGAAAATAAACTATTTTAATTACGCAAACTGCAACATAATAAAAGCATACTGAAAAACAATTTCCTTTCAAAACAATATTTCAAGATTTTGTTTCTGTTGCACAAATGAGAAATGAGCTTAATACCACAGTATTTTTATTTATTTATTTTATTTCTCCATTGTCACTAAAGGGAGTGCACTCTCTAGTCCATGTCTATTTAATTAGTGGCCCATGGGCCACATGCGGCCCAGAACCAACCCCCGAGCAGCCCAGGCCTGGTCCATATCCCAGCCAGAAAAACAAAGGCCAATACGGCCCACAGAACCACAGAAATCCATCAATTACCATAGAATGAAAATGCAACACTCCGTGCAGCCCAGCAACCGTTAACCCACAGCGCAGCACACGTGCCCCGAGGCGTGGGCTCTAGATCATGACTGTGGCTGTGCCCGTGGCAAGACACCAAGCCTATACTAAACGCAACTGGGTGGCGCAACAGCACACAAAGTCAATGGAAAGAGGCGAGCACACACAAAATCGCACACTCGAGTCCGAGGGACAGCGCCAGCCCCGAGAGTCCGCCGTCATCAGTGCGAAAGCATCAACATTGGAGAGCAAACCAGCTTGAAAATGAGACTGCCACCCACCCGGAGAAAGGAGGACTGGGAGCTCCCCAGCCGAATCAGGGCCCGGCTGCCACCCACCAATGGACTCCTGCCATGGATGTGCCAACAAGGCCAGCAGGCCAGTAACGCAAACGCCGACCATCCCGTGAAGCCCCAGACACAGCCCCCCCCCCACCACCACCGGTGAGCCCCCCATCGGGTAATGTAAACCTAAGCATGATGTTATTTTAGGGATTTCAACAGCAGGTTGAACACAGCTGCAGAAGTTATAAAGGCAACTTCACCTGTCTGCAACTCACTCAGATGATGAATTCATGTCTATTCGCATGTTTACATTGTTATAATGTAACACATTCACAAATCAGTCCCTCCAGGATTTCACGATGTTGCAATCGTGTCAATTCATGTGAAATCAGCCAATCAGCGCGATGATTGCGCGACTTTGCAACTTTGTCCAATCACCGCAACTTTTCCGCAATTTTGGTCAATTCTCATCCATTTCGGCCAGTTTCTCCAATCAAATTTGTCCTTGAGTGGCGCTCAAACACTCAGTCTAATCAATCACATGCATTGCTGCACCGCGTTCACTTCCGTGTTTACAGTGAGTATTAACAGAACACATCGGCAAAAACAGAGTTTATGATTTTAAAAAAACACTCACCTGCAAGGTTTCCAATACCGTCCCTTCCTCTATCTCCCCCAGCCTGCTAGTGGATGTCTCCATCCTGACCGCATGTACGAAGTGCTGGGTTTGTGTTGAAAAATGCCCCCCCACCCCCCGGTAAATGAAAGAGGAGTGTCTGATGAGACAAGTGTGTGTTTCAAGACGCGCAGCAATTAGACAGTTAGGAGTTAGGCACGGAAAAAGAGAGAATATTGTCTATAACTTTTTTTTTTTTTTAGAAAAACGCAGACTCCAATAGACAATACAGAGCAACAGAAAAAAAATATTTTTTCCTCTCCGCTCAGTACTGAGTGGTTGGGGACCGTAGGGAGTTTTCAAATGAAGGTGCTGCCAGTAACTTCCAAGTCTCTACTCTTTAACATGCATTGAATGCAATTTAGCTGTTGTAATGGATATTGTGTGAAAGTCTGTATTTGCTGTTGCACAAGAGTTTTTCTGTTTAGCAGAAGTTTCTGCTTAATTTACAAATCACTATAATAGGAAATTTTTTGACAATCCTGTGCTTTTCTTGTATTGTTATATAGAATATCATTGCATTAAATTGGAAAAAACATCTGCTTTAAAATTTGTAATTCTTCCCACAACTTTTAGTGTAAAAAAAAAAAACCTCTCAAAACATCACAACTTTTATCGCAACTTTTTTAAAAAGCTTCCGCGAATTCAGGCCTTTTGGGCCACAACTATCACAAAAACATCCCGTGAAATCCAGGAGGGACTGACAAATTGGTGAATTGTTAGAATGTAATCACACCGCATGAAAAAATTCACCCATTCGCGTTTGGTGTGAAGGCACCTTAAAACATGTCATTGTCAACTCTGAAGCATAAAATTGATGATGAAAATCACTGGTTTAACCCTGCCTGGACTGATATGTGTGTGTAATGGAATGTGTAGTTATAAAAAGAGGTTCCTACTCACATATGTGGTGATTTAAAACAAAACAAACCATAACAGTGAATGTGCGATGTTTGTTAATGTCATCAATCTTTTCTTGGGGGGGATTTGTGTACTGAAGTGTCTGACAGTTCATTTTTTATTCAGCTAAATGCACTTTGTGATGTGCCAATGTCAGTTATAACCAGGATGTAGCATACAGTATTTTGTTTCAAAAGGGAAACAAATGTTAATGCTACTAACAGTGCACATTGAGTTTTTATGCACTTTGAGATAGAGTATGCCTGAGAAAGATGTGACCAAAATGGTTATTTACAGAATTTTATTTTTTTCATTCTATTTATTAATTGTTGTTCAAGAGGAAAAATATTTCTGCTACTTCAAGTTCTTCTCAACCCCAGCGCTATTATTGTGTTTTATGCACTTTTGATGTGCCTTTGTGATGTGCCAAGTGCACATTTAAAACCAAAACAATGAATAAAAAGTGCATATTTTTCATCATATTGATCTCTGTTGGTTTGAAGTTTGTCATATTCAACAGATCGCTGAACATGTGCAGCCCAGTTACATTTATATATTTTTATTTATTTTATTTTGTACACTTTATTAATCCCAGAGGGAAATTCAGGGCATCTGTTATGTCCACAATCCTGATATAAAGGAGGAGGACAAAGGAATTGCACTGGAACTACTCTTTATTAACAGACTGGTCACCTTACAGTAAACCCACAGTATGCGGAGTCGTCCTGGGCAAAGAGGAAGCCCGAATGGCAGACGCCCCATATATAGGGCAGTGTGATGATGCAACCAGAAGGCGGCGTCATCACACCACATTTCACAATAAATGACAATCCCACATTCTACCCCCCTTTACAAAATCAGAAAACACAGCCAATTAAATCCACCAAAATTTGGAACCCAAACCCCAAACATAAAACCATAAGAAGAACAAACAAACTAAGGCTAGGACCGGTGGGTCGACTACCACACGGCCGACACGGCAAAGTGGTTTATTCTGCCACTTGCTCCTACCTAAACAATGTCCAGTTATTTTTTTTTTCACAGTCCCCCCATGGCGGTGGTGGGTCAGGCAGGGGGGCCCCATGGCAACCCTGCTGCAGGTGCGCCCCTGGAAGTGGCAAATCCCCAGGGCAAGGACCAATCCTCAGAGCACAGGAGCCCGGATCCCACACCTATTTCACCGACTCTTGCATAGCCCCGCCACCCGGAGTGTCCACCCGGACACGCCGCAGGTGGTTTGCACGGTGGATCGAGCTGTCCATCAGCCGGAAACACGGTGCTCCCAACTTCGCCACAATCCTTAGCGGCGCCCGATATTTTGCCAGCTGTGGTCCGGCCGACAGCTGCCCTGGTTGATCATCGGCCTGAACCCGAACCCAATCCATGGCCTGGAGCGGCACCTTGCTTGGTTTGACATGCTGCTGTGACTGCTGCAGCTCCATGTTCACCTTTTGTCTGGCCCCATTGTTACGCCATGGCGATGCAGAAGACACCTCCATAGCAGTGGACCCCTCACCCGTTTTTGGCCAAAATCCAACATGGGCACTGAAAGAGTCAGGTGTTGCTCATCGGACCAGATGCCTCACCCCCCTCACCCCCACTACCTCCGGCGGAATGTGGGTACTGAACCCGCCCGGTTTCTCTACTAAGCTAGAAGCGAGCGCCCCGGTGTTGGCACTGTCCAAAAGCACCTCATCCCAAACCACAACAATGTCATCCACCAGGGCCGGCGAATTCCAGCATCCACACCCAGACCATTCAGACCCAGCGCTGTCCCTGATGGTGAAACCCAGTTCACAGAACAGGTCACACCCCATGATGTTATCACCATGCACCGCCACCTGGAATGTGAAGTTGCGTATCACTTCATTTTCCAGCGGTGCTGGGTTACTCCTGATCCTGTGATGTGGGAAGAACTTTTTCACCATGGCCCAATTCAGCATCGACTGCACCGCCACCATGTCGAGCAGTAATGGCAAAGCCACACCATCTAACTCCACCATACAATAAGAATACCCGCTGGCGCTTGGACCCACCGAGTGGATGGTCATTGAAGGCAGGCAGGCTGACCACCTTGGCGGGCTCTCCGGTGCTGGAAACCGGCAGACTCTGGAAAAATGGTTTAGGCACCCACACACACCGCATCGCTTCCCTCTTGCCGGGCATGCTCTCGCTTTAAACTGATGTGTTGAGGACCCACCACTCCTGCAAACGGGGCTTCTCGGGGCAGACCTTCAGCTCATGGCATAAGCCTCATAGTCCTCATCCATACTTACATCATCCTCCGGGTCCACCACATTTGCCAACATCAATGTCGTCTCCGGCAGCTTCTGTGACTGGTGCCAGTTTAGCTCCGAAGCTAGCTTATCCGTGGCTTCCAACTGGAGGACTAGCTCAATTGCTTTAGCCAATGTTAAGTCATTAGGCACCGTTAGCAACCTAGCATGTAGCCCAGTGCTACACATGTTGCTCGGCCAATTGGTCCTGCACCATCTCTTCTTCCAACGGCCCAAAACAACCCACACTAGCTAACTGTCTGAGGTCAGCGATGAACTGGTGAATTGGCTCACGACCCTTTGGCATCTCTGGTGAAAGCGAATTTGTCACATCGTCACGCTGTCCGGCGTGGTAAAGTGGTGAGTTAGTAGATTCACGACATCTTCGTACTTGTCTGCTGTGCTGAACATCCGCAGAATCCTCTGACCCTCAAAACCCAGGTGGTGGACAAGGAGCGCTCGCGTCCTCACCTTACCTAGCTTCCCGAGGTCCAAAGCCATGATGTAGGTCTGGAAGGCCTCCAACCAGTGGGGCCATGGCACCGGCGGCTCACCGGGAAGCTCCAGGAAAGGTCGCAGTGGTGTAACACACCCCTCCATTGGTTAATCCTCAGTCGTCAGATGTTATGTCCACAAACCTGATATAAAGGAGGAGGACAAAAGAGTTGCACTGGAACTACTGTTTATTAATAGACTGGTCACCTTACAGTAAATGCACAGTATGCAGAGTCATCTTGGGCAAAGAGGAAGCCCGAATGGTGGACGCCCCACATATAGGGTGGTGTGATGACACAATCGGAAGGCAGCGTCATCACACCACACTTTACAATAAATGCTGATCCCACAGCATTCACGTGAATGTCTTGATTTCAAATTTTGGCCCAACTGATTTTGTAATTGAACAGCCCTGCTCTAGTCACAGACAGTTTCCCTAACTTATTTAATAAATAAAAAATATGAGCCAGGAACACCACGGCACCTGCTTCTCTCCACAATGAGTCTTGACACTTTCCACAGACGACCGAATTTGACTGACCAAGGAGGTTATATTTAAAAGTTTCTTCCACTGACCGTGTCCACTAAAGTAAAAGTTTGGGCACATTTGCACTCATCATTGAGATGTTTGGTGCCTTTTGGTAGCATATAACATCAAATAACACACTTGGGCTGTGTTTGGAATGTTCACTCACTCCCTCCCTCCCTACTTGCTATATAGTGAATTTAGTGGACTATACAGTAAACTCAATATAACAATAAAATTAATAGCTTTCGGACACTACTGGGCTTTCTTTTGCGACACGATTAATGACGTCATCATGGTGAGACAGTAAAATGTAACAGATTAACGGTGGTTAAAAAAAAAAAATGAATACCTGCATGTACAGTGGTGTGAAAAAGTGTTTGCCCTGTTCCTGATTTCTCATTTTTTTTGTATGTATGTCACACTTAAATGTTTCAGATCATCAAACAAATTTAAATATTAGGCAAAGATAACACAAGTGAACACAATATGCAGTTTTTAAATAAAGGTGTTTATTATTAAGGGGGGAAAAAATCAAAACCTACATGGCACTGTGTGAAAAAGTGATTGCCTCCCCCCCCATGTTAAAACATAAGTTAACTGTGGTTTATCACATCTTTGGAAAGCTGAGTTCAATTTCTCTAGCCACACCCAGGCCTGATTACTGCCACACCTGTTCTCAATCAAGAAGTCACTTAAATAGGACCTGCCTGGCAAAGTGAAGTAGACCAAAAGATCCTCAAAAGCTAGACATCGTGCTGCGATCCAAAGAAATTCAGGAACAAATGAGAAACAAAGTAATTGAGATCTATCAGTCTGGAAAAAGGTATAAAGCCATTTCTAAAGGTTTGGGACTCCAGCAAACCACAGTGAGAGCCATTATCCACAAACGGCGAAAATATGGAACAGTGGTGAACCTTCCCAGGAGTGGCCAGCCGACCAAAATTACCCCAACGGCGCAGCAACGGCTCATCCAAGAGGTCACAAAAGACCCCACAACAACATCCAAAGAACTGCAGGCCTCACTCCAGACTCCACCATAAGAAACAGACTGTGCAAAAATGGCCTGCATGGCAGAGTTACAAGATAAAAATCACTGTTGAACAAAAAGAACATAAAGGCTCGTCTCAGTTTTGCCAGAAATCATCTTGATGATCCCCAAGAATTTTGGGAAAATACTTTGTGGAGTGACAAGATAAAAGTTGAATTTTTTGGAAGGTGTGTGTCCCATTACATCCAGCTTAAAAGTGGCACAGTATTTCAGAAAAGGAACATCATACCAACAGTAAAATATGGGGGTGGTAGTGTGAGAAGTCTGGCAGTTTCATTCTAGTAGGTCTGTTGGTAATTCTGGCAGGCTTCCCTTCTTTCATGTACTTTCTGTTAACAAGCAGCTTGGGGATGGAGCTCTTTAGCTGTTGTGGGACGGATTGAGCGCAATCTGCAGCTCATGAGGAGCTGTGCTGGTGAATTCAGGTTGTCCACAGGACATGCCTCGCCATTGCTTACTTAAGTTTGTGGATGACAGTGGAAGTAGTACAGCTGTGCAGTCTCTCTAATTCAAAGAATGTGCTGTGGTAGTCTACTATGACAATGTAGTCTCTGGATTTCCATGTGAAGAGGTCTGTGCCTATTGCTTGCCATGGTAACTCTGGTAGCATGTGACAGTAGTTGTTCTTTGGGGTTACAGCTGTGACGTTCTTGGCATGTACTGCAGGAACCTTCTGCTACTTCAATTTGTTTTCCCATGCTGGGCCAGAAAAAGATGTCTCTTGCTCTGCTTTTGCTTTTTTCAATTCCCATGTGGCTGGAATGTATGCCTGTATCATGTTTTGCCTCAAACTGTGGGGAATGATGATCTTTTCGCCTTTGAACATAATACCGTCAATATCAGAAATTTGGTGTCTGTGATTCCAGTATTCTTGTATTCCAAGTTGGCACTGTGATCTTGTCTATGGGCCAGCCATTCAGGGTGATATTCTTTAAAGTGGCGAGCTGTGGATCGTGGCTTGTTACCTCTTTGATTTCTTTCAGTCTCTGGTCACTTATGGGAACATTGCTGATGACAATGTGCATATGGACTTCCATTCCTTGATTTAGGGCTTGATCCTGGTATTCTATAGATTTTTGGGACAATGTGTCTGCTACTGGAATGTCTTTTCCAGGTCGGTGGATGATGCTGGTGTCATATCTTTGGAGTTGCGGTATCATCCTTTGTAGCCGTGGTGGTGCTGCTGCTATTGGTTTTCTTAGTATTGATTCTAGGGGCTTGTGGTCTGATTCCACAATCACCTTGCGACCATACATGTAGTCATGAAAAGGCTTGCAGCCGAATAGCACAGCATACAGCTCTTTTTCAATCTGTGTACAATTTTCTTCTGTGTCATTAAGTGACTTTGATGCATAGGTGACAAGTTTGCTATCTTGAAGCATGACTCCTCCAAGGCCACTTTTTACAGGCATCAACTTGGAGTCATAGCTCTTTCTGGAGGTCAAAATATGCAAGTACTGGGCCTGGGTGTTGCAATATCAGGTCTTTCATGTGCTGAAATGCTTTGTCATGGACAGAGTCCCATACAAAATCATTCTGTTCTTTTAACAGTTTGTGGAGTGGTGCATTAATTTCTGAAAGGTGCGGTGTGAATCATTACAGGTAGGTGAACATCCCAAGAACTGTTTCTAACTCTGCCTTGTCTTGTGGTGACTGCATCTCTTTGATTGCTTTCACTTTCTGCGGATCTGGTTTCAAACCTTCATGTGTCAGTGTGTGTCCGAAGTAACTGACCTCAGGTAAGCAGATGTGACATTTGTCAGGATTTAGTCTCACTCCTCTCTATCATGTGCACAGTGGCATGGCTTTGAGGTTACGGTCATAGTCTTGTTTGGTCTTTCCAAATACCAGCGCATCATCGACAATGGCTGTCACGCCATCGAGGCCTTCATACATCATGTCTATGCGCCAGTGGAAAGATGGAAATGATGCCGAAAGGTAGCCTGAGGAAACGAAACCTTCTTAAAACAGTATTAAATGTTGTTAGGAGTGATGATTCGTGACTCAGTTTAATGTTCCAATAGCCTGACTTGGCGTCTAAAATGCTGAAGTATTTTGCTCCTGCAAGCTTTACAGTGACATCTTCTAATGTAAGCAAGGGATAGTGAGGTCTCTGTATTGCCTTATTGAGGGGTCTGGGGTCCAGACATACTCTGAGTTTGTTTGACTTAGGCTTCTCTACAACCACAAGTGAATTTACCCATTCTGTGGGTTCTGTGATTTGCAGATTATGGCATTTTTCTCCATGTTGTTGAGTTCCTCTCTCAGTCAGTTTCTCAGTGCAAAGGGAATTCTGCATGATGGGAAGACTACAGGTGTTATGTTTAGATCAACACGGAAGTTGCATTCACCTGGGAGCTCTCCTATACCTTTGAATACATCTGCAAATTCTTTCAGTATACTCTGTGAGTCACTGTCTGCGGTTTGTTTGTTTTTTCATGTACAGCTGTTATAATTCTGATCAGGTTTAAGGCTGTGCATGCTTTCATGGCCAAGATTAGTGGGGAACTTGTATCAACAATGTGGAAATTTAGTAACAGTGAGTAGTCCTTGTACCTGCATGCTAACTTGCATTGGCCTTCTACTCTCAGTGGGTGGCCTCCATAACTGTAAATCTCTGAGGAGCTGGTCTTAGTGGAACATCCTGGAACAACATTTGAAATATGTTGACCGGGATGGTGTTGGCCTGTGCTCCAGTGTTAACTTTGAATCTGACTTTCTGTGGAGGTGGACCTAGCTCCACATCTGCATAGGCCTGTTCATTGCTTTTGCCCTCGTACTCTACCGTGATGGTGTCAATATAAAGTCCTGTGTGTTCATTATCACTGTAGTCTCCATTGGTGTCTGTAGTCTCTCTGACAGTGTGCACTGTCTTTCTGTAGGATTTTGACAGGGCTGGAAGCTTTGATCTGCATGCTTTTGCAAAGATGAAACTTTTTACATTTTATGCACTGCTTTCCTTTAGCTGGGCATACGTCCTTGGCACCATGTTGTCCTGCACAGTAGTTTTGTGTCCTGTAGGTGGCTCTATCATTTTGTGGTCTTATGGCTTTTTCTACAGTGTCTTGTCTGTTTGACTTTCTGTTTACAGTGTATACTGTGCTGGGATGGCTGTAGTCTTTTATGTTACCCATGGTCTTCAGATGTTGCTTGGCTAGCTCATGTGAGCGTGCTATATCTATGGCCTTGTCGAGAATGAGCGCCACTCCCTGGCTGAGTAACTTTTCTCTGACATGAGGTGAGTTTGTTGCAAACACAATGCGATCTCTGACCATGTCATCACTATTTGGGTAAGCACAGTCTTTAACCAGTAGTTTTAGCTCAGTAACAAACTGTTCAAATGATTCATGCTCTCCTTGCATTCTTTGATGCAACTTGTATCTGGCATATATGGGGATGACCTTTGGTGTGACATATTCAGTATATTTATCATAGTAAGTCTGCAACTTTTTAGCTTTGTCTAGTGTGAGGGTCCAGGTATTATAAATATCACAACCGTTTTCTCATATCCACAAAAGGAAGTAGCTGCACTTATCTGCCTCATCCTTGTCACGCAGAGGACCTGTGAACATGAGCTGGGCATGCTGCTGGAACTTCCTCCAAGCCTCCGGTAAATTGTTTGAATCCAAATCCATCCTTGGTGTTGGAATGCCATGATTCCATTTTAATTACTATGTCGACTATGGGTTCACGATTCTGACACCATGTGATGTTTGGTGCCTTTTGGTAGCATATAACATCAAATAACACACTTGGAAAACTGATCATTGTGTGGCACTCATCTACTTACTTCAGCCATCTTGTATCACACTTTTTTCGCATCAAATCCCGTGAGACTTGACTCATGCCATGTATAACAGTTACATAAGTGGTCAAACAGTGCCATCTAGTGGGCTGGATGTTACAATCATCTCTTGCTGCTCCACAAGTGTCAGTAGGTCTGGCAGAGGAAGGGAATGCAGTCAATGCACTGCACCTCTGGAGGACTGCACGGGAGAGACTGGCACCATTCCAGGAAGGAGAACCTCAGCTGGGTTCTCCGCTGCACAGCTGAACTGATATGGCTGCCTCGCATCATGGTTCATCTGTTCGCAGCAACTCACACACACATGATTTATGACAAGGGTTTAGAAGAATAACACACCGTTAGGGTGTAAAGTGGAAACTGTTGTGAACAGTGGAAAGGTGTCCAGGCTGTAAGAAATGGTGCTGCCGGCAGTCTGGGGAGTGGTATTCCTACTGGAACTGTCTCCCCATCTCAAAGATAAATTTCACGTGTTTGTTTTTCCAAACTAATCAGAGCACAAACAGCTCACAATACCCCCCCCCCCCATACTCCTTTCACCACATTTTCTTGTGAATTCACTTGGCATTTTTTTATCTGGAACCAGTGTATCTGGTAGCATTGCAGCTGTTAATTCAGCAATGCTGCGGTATGGAAGTATTTTCAAATTCCATACCGTGTAGGAAATTAAGACCAGTATACCGGAAGAACTGATATATCGCCCAGTCCTAGCACATGGTCACTCTCCTAGATAATTCACATTGCATACTTGATGGAAACAACATTTCTTATTTTCTTTAATTAAATATTCTGAAATGAAGAAGCCATCTCTAGTGTCATTCAGTCCATAGAGCGAATCATGTACAGTAGGCCACCACCAGAATGGTGGCCTAGTTGACAGAGCATCTGCCCCACAACCGGGAGGTTAGGGGTTTAAGTCCCAGCCGGGTCATACCAACGACCATATAAAAATGGTACTTCCCCCCTTCTAGCTTGATGGTCAGCGTAATAGAATGGGGGAAGGAGAAGTTGTTTGTGGCGGTGCCTTGCATGGGAGCGACCCCTCTGATTCTACATGTGATTAACATTGAAGATAGGAGAAAAGTAATTTCGTTCTACTGTACATGATCGGCTGTATGGACTGAATGACAACAGAGATGGCTTCTTCTTCTAGAGTATCAGAGGGACAGCTCAGGTTAAGTGCTTTGGAGACAAAGTAAGAGAGTCAAGGCTGAGATGGTTTGAACATGTGCTGAGGAGGGATAGTGGCTATACTGGACAAAGGATGTTGAAGGTAAAGCTGCCAGGCAGGACGAGAAGAGGAAGACCACAGAGAAGATTCATGGATACAGTGAAGGAGGACATGGAGAGGGTTGATGTTAGGCTGCGTGTCCACCAAACGCGTTTTTTGTCGCCCGAACACCCGGAGCGTTTTTTTTTTTTTCAGCGTTTGTGTGCTGCGCTCTGGAAAAAAGTCTGTCCCCTGTATCCCAGCAACAGCTTGTCACTCTTAGCTCAGCACTTCCGCTTTTCCTATGGTCAGACTTTCTACTTATTTTTTAATAGCAGTCTCTAAAAAACAATGGACAGGAAACGTAGTCTAGCAGCTCTGGATGTAAAATATGATGACATGGAAAACAGGAGTCTGAGTAGAGACTGTATCGACGTCCTATGTCCCGTCCTTCCTTAATTCTGATTGGCTGCTTAGAAAGGACATTGATGAGCTCAGCTGCAGTCTGAAAAGTTTAACTTTTTTCAACACTGAGCGTCTTGAGCGCCGCTACAAAAAACGGCTGCCACTCAAACCGTTTCAGCGCCAAGAGAGTTCAGCACTGTAAATGCTGGACTACACAGAGAATGAATGGAAAACAGTTGCCCAGAGCGGAAAAATTTGGTGGACACCCAGCCTTACTGAGGAAGATACAAGGAATACAGTAGAGTGGAAAAAAAGAAGAAGATAACAAGAAAATACCATATTATTATACACATGAAAACAGCAAATGCAAATTGTGTACATACGAACGGGGGTGGAGGAGTGCTGAAAAGTTCATAGGCTGAAAAGTTCATAGTGGTCAAATTTGACCAAATGTAGTTTATTTTTCAACATAGTCTCCCCTTCGGTCCACACACTTCTTCCATCGGTGTTGCAGGGCTTGGATCCCTGCATTTGAAAAATAAACCACATTTGGACAAACATGACCACTATGACCTTTTCAGCCTATGAACTTTTCAGCCCGCTCGTATGTGGTGTGGTAGATGGGAAGGGAAGATGTTATGTAGGATGGCTGGGTGGTAGTAAACTTGTTTATTTGAGGGGTTGTTGGAACTGTGTGCAACCATTTTTAACAATTGGACTTTCGGATCAGTGGGCCTTGGAAATATTGACTAGTCACTATTCTCCTGCACAGATGAACATCTAACAATTTATCATGATATTGCACAATGAGTTTATTTTTGCACATAACACTCTGTAAGCAGAACTAGAAGATACCAGCTGTGGAAAATAATTTAGCTTCTTGTAAGCCGTGTGGGAGTCAGTGCACGAATGTCAGATGTGTTTTACTGGCTCATAGGTTAGCAAAGAAATGAATTAGGAATGCACTGTGACCACAAATATGAGGAAAATCTGAAAATAAAGAAACTCTTGTGTGTATATATTGTAGGCAAATGGATGAGACAACTAAAGCTATAATCATAAATTGTCACTTTAAATGTAACAAGCAGTGCCATCACACCATTTTAATGCCCTGCTTGTTTGGGCTGAAGTGGAACGTGGCCTCCTCCTACAGCATCAGCATCAGCATCTGTTTGGAGGCTCACTGACACATCTCACCAATCAGCAATCATACTAGCAATGCTGCCTTGACCTCATCCACACACATAGAATTTTAAATCCCTCCTCCACGATATTTCACAGCTTTGATTTACAAATCCATTTAGCAGCATCCATAGCCTTTTCTGAACATAATCTGCATGTGCATGCTTTTAGCTACAACATGAAACTGTTACTTTAAATGACTGGCATGCATGACGTGATGTCCTTGATTTTCCTGCTTGCACATGTCCTCTCTCTGTGTTATTATGCAGGCATCTGCTGTCAAGACTTCTTAAATTCATCACAGCGTTCCTCCCGCTCTCCCCCTCCTCCACGCCGGGCTCTACATGCAGCCGCCCCAAGCCCAAAAGCACACACAAGCACACATTTTTAATACACAAACACAATTAGGACATGTGGTGTGAAACATGCTCACAAACACAATATATGATGATAGGAATTTTGGTGATTCTTCCCCAGGTGCTGTAGAGTCTGACTCAGGCTTACTCGTCTCCACATGGGCATTTAAAATTTGACATTTGGTTTATTTGCTGCTATACCAAACACAATGCAGAATTACATGTCTGAGAAACAAGCCATCAACTACATAAAAGGTCATTGTAAAGAAGCAATAGCCACAGTGTCATATAGTAATCATCAGTCAATAATATTTTTATTTTTGTGGGGTTTTGTAATTTTAGTTTTCATAAATTTGGTGACTAGTTGGTGGGTGGTCACATGGATGCCCTGTACATTAATCCAGCATTTTCCAGACAAAAGAAAAAAAAAACCCTGCTCAAACCAAACTAATTCTTCATTAATTATAGGTGAATTTTCCCTATTAAGAGATTAATATTTTCAGTGCAATTCTGTGGTTTTCCAGTGCTCCTAGCAGTAACCTTATATGTATTCCTTGTTGCATCACACTGATGACTAACACAAATCAAACACCACGGCCCCAAAACCAAAAAATGGTTCGGGTGGCCTGCCAAAGTCCCAGTGCCGCAGAACCAAAAGGCAAGCCAGGTCGGGTGGTCTACCCGAATCCATAAGCCACCTGAAGGGTGAACATGATGTTCCTTGATGCCACAGGACAGGTTGGCCCTAGCTGTTGTTAATCCTGCAGTATAACACGGTCACTTTACCCTCTGAAGGTGATAACACAGTCGCCTTACCCTCTGGGGTTGATAACACGGTCACTTTACCCTCTGGGGGTGATAACACAGTCGCCTTACCCTCTGGAGGTGATAACACGGACATTTTACTCTCTGAAGGTGACAACATGGACATTTTACCCACTGAAGGTGACAACATGGTAACTCTACCTTCAGGAGATGATAACATGGACATCTGAACCTCAACAGATGACAACATGGCAACCTCATCCTCTGAAAGAAACAACATGGCAACTCCAAACTCTGGAGATGACAACATGGCTACCTCAACCTCTGGAGCAGGACACACAAATGCAGAAATTTCAGAATTTGCTGGTTCCAGACACATTACTGCAGAAACTTCTAGTGCAGGACACATTACTGCAGAAATTTCTGGTGCAGGACACTCAACAGCAGGAATTTCTGGTGCAGGACACATTGCTGCAGAAATTTCTGGTTCAACACACACCACTGCAGAGATTTCTGGTTCAAAACACACTAATGCAGAATTTTCTGGATCAGGACACATCAACGCAGAGATTTCAGATTCAGGACCCATTTCTGCAAAAATTTCCAGTGCAAAATACAACAGCAGAAATTCCTGGTTCAGGAGATGGACATCCAGGGGTCGGTAATTCACAACCAGATGGCAGGAGAGTTACTAGGTCCATAACAGTTAGCTGAGATGCACAGTCCACGGGAACAACTGGAAGGTGTGCTTCAGACTCAGGAACAGATGAAAACTCCTCCTCTGGCATGAAAGTGAACTCGTCGGATCGCAGGAAGTCGTCAAGGAATGCAGGAATGTCCTCCCTCAGTTGGGGCTTTGCTGCAACGATCTGATGAGTGCGCCTCCATGCTGCATCCCTCCATGCTGCATCCTGTCAGCCATCCATTCACTGGCAGAAGGTGTAGCACTCTCCCAAATCTCTGATGAGGTCCCGCAGCTCCAGGCAGCGAGCAACATCTTTGGGCGTGGTGCTCGGGGAAGAGGAGGGAGGATAAGCAGGTGAAGGTGAGGGTAAGGGAGAGACAGCAAGAGGTCTCCTAACCTCAGAAACATTGGCTGGAACATGGTCCTCCTGCAACCCCATCCTCGACACAGCCACGTCGGATGATGAAGGGAAACAGGAGGTCAGTGAGGTGACACCACAGTCATTAACAGCAGAGATTGGTGGAGAGGACTTGACAGCTGGTGGAATCTGCACAGGGGTCCCCCCCCCCACCACCACACACACACACACCAGGAGTAAGGCAAGACTTTTCAAAATTGGTGTTTGAGTATAATTAAAAGGGTACTTGCCTTAACTCCTGGCCTCCTGTCGCCGGGGTGACCACCTCAGAATCAGAAGCAGGAACACAGACTGGCAGAGCAGGAACAGGAACTGGTGGTGGTGCTGAGATAAGGCGTGAAGCAGGTACTGGAGCTGTGGAGAGACGTGGAACAGGAACTGGAGCTGGGCAGCGCCATGGAGCAGATTCTGAAGGTGGAACGTCCATAGCCAGCTGGATCCAACCCAGATGGGACACATGCTCTGGAAGGAGCCACGGCTTATAGTCCAGCATTAGCGCCTCCTGGGCTAGCACAGCTTGCCAACGCTCCTCTTGTTCCTCCTTGTCACCCTTGCACAGGGGTTCCAATATGGCAAATCTCAGCGTCCAGCGGCATTAGCATGGGGGCAGCTGCTACTTGTGGGCCCTCTGAAGCAGTACACTCCTCCCAGACAATCCGGTTTCCACCCAGTATTGGTAAACACTCAGAAAAAATACAAGCAGACATAGGGGATGCAGGTGAGGATTGAGGGATGGAAGCAGAGCAGACAAAATGGCAGAAGCTGGTGGTGAGAGTTCAGCAGCGGCAGCCGGCCGCTACCGAGCCCTCCTACCGGGAACCCAGCAAGACCTATCATTTATAGATGTTAAAAAATAAACAGGTATTTTTCCTGAGTTCGTCCTCTGCTGCCACTGATTTTCCAAATGTCTCCCTCTGGGTGGCTCCAGAGATCGTCTGGTTGGGAGCTGCTGGTGAAGAGGCGGCACAACGAGAGGAGCAGTGTCTCCTCGAATCTTCTTTCCACCCGGGGTCCCCAAACGCCAACTTGCAGCTGCGAATCTCTCTCCGCTCCGCCGGAGAAAGAACAAGCGGCCTGACAGCTGGCTCCAGCGAGGAGGAGTCAGTTGGTAATGGAGGTAGTGGAGGAAGCGGCAGTCTCTGAACCCGGGAGTGAGAGTGCAAACTTAGTCTCACCGCCATCAACTTCGGTACCCCCCCCCAGAAATCCCAAGCGTCCACTGGGGAAGAGTTACTTTAAGCGGTGGCCGCCAGACCCTCCACAGCGACCACCGCCTCTCGCTCGTCACGGCTCCACCTCCTCCTGCCGGACTTGCTCGCTGAATCCATGACGGGCTGCATCATTCTGTCAGGATTTGTGCCCCAGCAGAGCAGAGAGCAAGACTCAACTGCGAAGCAAGCTTTCAACATAATTTATTATTAATTTTACACATACAACTTGAAGTACCAACAAAACAAAACTCAGGCTAGGCTAGGCAAGACCGGAAAACTCACGGGTAACACGGCTTGGCAGGCAAGGCGGAAGAGTGTGTGAAAACACCAACAGAACAGGGAGAATGACACAGCACCCAACTGAGGGGCTGCATCCTTTAAATAACAGGTGAACTAATTATTAAACACAAATCAGCTGTGACTGATCAAGAACCAAACAGAGCAAGAAAACGAGCAGGACTAACATGAAAATAAACACATAAAACACAAACAAGATACAACATGAATACAAAAACAAAATGACAAACAGGACGAAGAAAATAAACAATAATAAAGGCAGAACCCAGAAAATAAACTTAATGCGAGGATGTGAGTTGGAGACCATGTTCAGGTGACAAGAAATGTAAATTATAACACAAAGCGAGGACATGGCTTCAGCTCACATCTTGACAATGTTGTGCTAAAGGTCAAGGTCAAAGCTCAGTAGACCGGAGCACTTATGTGATTTCATGAAAATTGCTACTGTTCCTAGGCAATTACCCCAGTGGTCACCAAACTCACTCGCAAGGATCCTCAGGATGGTCTACATCAGGGGTGTCCAATCATGTGCCATGAAGGGCCAAGACCGTGCAGGCTTTACCTCCAACCAGTGTCTTCAGCAGAAGATTCCAATGAATTTCTTCCCACTGATTGCTGATCAGCGAAAACACCTGCTGAAAAGACTGGGTAGAAGAGAAAACCTGCAGGGTCTTGGCCCTCCATGGCACATGATTGGACACCCCTGGTCTACATCCAGGTTGAGGTCGAGGTCATTGTCAAACGTCAGGAGAGCAGGGCATTTATGAGTTCATGAAAAAAAAATTACTCCTTCCCAGGCCATTGACCTTGACCTTAGGCACATCCTAGATTGGTCTGCAAGTTGGACCTAGATCGGTCTGCAACTAGGCTGTGCTTAAGGTCAAGGTAATGGTAAGGAGATCAGCGCATTCACAGGGTGATTTTGTCAGGCTGGAATGAATGACTCTGTCATTGCCGGTCTGGTTCCAGATCTTTTGAAACTTGGTATGAGAGTTTGATAAACACTGATGATGCTCATGGAAATGTTGAAAACTGCTCTCCTTCAGTAAAGTATTGGGTTCTTCAAAGAAAACAGAGGCGGGGAATATTGTGCTTATCTCCTAGTGCTCTTGTTTTACAGGTGCATCTCAATAAAGTAGAATATCAATGAAAAGTTAATTTATTCAGTAATTCAATTCAAAAAGTTAAATTAATATATTTCATAGATTCACTACACACAGTGATATATTTCAAGTGTTTCTTCTTCTTCTTCTTCTTCTTCTTCTTCTTCTTCTTCTTCTTCTTCTTCTTCTTCTTCTTCTTCTTCTTCTCCTTCTTCTTCTTCTTCTTTTGGCTACTCCATTTAGGGGTCACCACAGCGGATCATCTGTCTCCAACTCACCCTAACCCTTGCATCTTCCTCTATAACACCAACCCTCTCTATGTCCTCCTTCATTACATCCATAAATCTTCTAAGTCATCTTCTTCTTTCCCTCCTGCTTGGCAGCCCCATCTTCAACATCCTTTGTCTAATATATCCACTTGCATATATAGGAAGACAAATTACAGCAAACGCCAGACATGTGGGAGCAATCAAGGGCAAAATCAATAACATGGGGAAACAGACAGGATGGGCTGGGCTCTACAGACACTCAGACAGAGGATATACAGAAGACATGACAATAGACATGCAGAACAACACTACAAAACTGTAAAAATAGACCGGAATGGCAAAATATAATCAAATACAAAAACACAACCATAAAACATAGACAACAGAGGAAGACACGATATGACAGAGAAGGATCTGGGAACACAGGAGCACTTAATAATAATTATGATAAACATATTGATAATACTGAGAAAAAGCAGACTGAAATGAATACAAAATATGGGCCCGGTCCCTAGCCATGCCCAGATTGTGACAAGTACTCTTTCTTTGCATGAAACCATACTGGTTTCTTATCTACTAAGATGTCGGTGGCGCGCATGGATGCAGCGGCCCCTCTTGGTATCAGCGAGTGTGAAAGTTTTGAATGTTTTCCCAGACGTACATTCTGCAAAACTTACAACCATGAGACCTTATTAAACATCAAGGTACTGCACGCTGCAAGAATCGTGGCGCTCGGTTGTGATTTGGACATTCAACGCCAGCAAGGAATTCTGGCGGAGTCCCAGCTGGAAGCTACCCGAGAGAGGAAGAAGCACAGATGGTGTGAACGCAAGCAAAAGCGTTGAAAAAGGGCCGGGATCCATGCTAGGCTAAAGGCTAACCCCTTCAGACCAGCAGTACCGTCGCTCCTTCTCTCTAACGTTGGCTCCCTCGACAACAAGCTGGACGAGCTGAGTCTGCTGAGAGAAACCCAGAGAGAGTGGAGGGACTGCTGTGTGCTTGTGTTCACGGAGACATGGCTCCACGACAACATCCCTGACGAGGCCATTCAACTGGAAGATATGGCGGTGTTCCGAGCCGACAGAGAAACGGCGAGCTCCAGTAAGAGCCGGGGGGGGGGGGGGGCCCTATGCATCTATGTTAACAAGAACTGCTGCGTTAACGCCACATTAGTATCTAAACACTGCTCTCCGTTGGCGGAGTTCCTTATTGTAAATTGTCGGCCATATTATCTGCCAAGGGAATTCAGTAACGTGTTTGTAGCGGCTGTTTACTTAGCGCCGAGCGCTAATGCTAATGCTAAGAAGGCACTGGGGGAACTACACGATGCTATTAGCGAAATCCAAACTTCACATCCGGACAGTTTTGTGGTGGTTGCAGGGGATTTTAACCACACCAGCTTAAAGACTGTGCTCCCCAAGTTTAAACAATGTGTAGACTTTAAGACCAGAGGAGAGAATATGTTGGATTTAGTGTACACAAACACAGATGCATATAAGGCGATACCCCGCCCCCACCTCGGCCTTTCTGACCACATATCCATGATGCTGGTGCCTATCTACAAACCTTTATTGAAGCGCAGCAGGCCAGCAGTGAAACAAATCAGGATTTGGCCAGAGAGTGCAACCTCTGCACTGAAAGACTGTTTTCTGCACACAGACTGGGAGGTCTTCAAAATAGCAGCCTCCCAGGAAGACAAGACAGATGTGGAGGAGTATGCTGAAATGGTCACCAGCTACATCACGAAGTGCACAGAGGATGTCACTACAGTGAAGACCATCACTATGCGGGGAAACCACAAGCCCTGGATGACCGCAGAGGTGCGCTCGCTGCTTACAGCCTTCAGAGCGAAGGACAGGATCGCCCTCCGCTCAGCCAGGTCTGCGCTCTCAAAGGGAATTAAGGCGGCGAAGCGCGCCTATGTGGAGAAAATCCAGGGACACCTCTGTGGCACTAGGAACACCAAGCAGATGTGGCAGGGAGTTCGAACACTGATGGACTATAAGTCTAGGCAGGGGGTCGATGATGACGACGCTTCGCTTCCAGACAGGCTCAACGACTTCTTTGCACATTTTGAAGCATCAAACCCGACAACCAGAGGGAGGGCTGGCCCACCCCCACCATCGGTCGGACCAGCTTTTACCATCAACACAGCGGACACACAGAGGACCCTAACCAGCGTCAACCCACGTAAAGCTGCAGGTCCGGACAACATCCCGGGACGTGTGCTCCGAGACTGCGCGAGCGTGTTGGCGGATGTCCTGACTGACATTTATAACATCTCCCTGAGTCAGGCCATCGTTTCCAGATGCTTCAAGACCTCTATCATTGTACCGGTGGCAAAGAAACCAGTTGTGTCCTGTTTGAATGACTATCGTCCTGTTGCACTGACACCAACTGTGATGAAGTGTTTTGAACGGCTTGTCAAACCACACATTACAGCCTGCCTCCCTGCATCACACAACCATCTCCAGTTTGCATATCGTTCAAACCGCTCCACGGAGGATGCTATAGTCACCACCCTGCACTCTGTCATCACCCACCTGGACCAGAAAGACACCTACGCCAGACTCCTGTACATTGATTTCAGTTCAGCATTCAACACCATTATTCCCCAGAGACTGATGGAGAAATTACTCCTTCTTGGTCTGAACACCGCCACATGTCTCTGGATCCTGGATTTCCTGACTGAGAGACCTCAGTCTGTCCGGGTTGGAAACAACATCTCCAACTCTGTCACGCTGAGCACCGGATTCCCTCAAGGCTGCGTACTCAGTCCACTGTTGTTTACACTTCTAACACATGACTGTGTATCCAGACACGAGAGGAACCAGATTATTAAGTTTGCAGACGACACCACGGTGGTGGGACTTATTCAGAGGGATGAGGAATCAATGTACAGGGAAGAAGTGAGAGACCTGGAGGGCTGGTGCAGGGAGAACAATCTGGTGCTCAACCTGGACAAAACGAAGGAGATGATTATCGACTTCCGGCGGTCACAGCCTGAACACGTCCCCCTCAGCATCGGCGGCCGTTTAGTGGAGAGAGTGGAGAACATCAAGTTCCTCAGAGTGCAGATCTCGCACGACCTGACCTGGAGCAAGAATTCCTTGGGGATAAGGAAGTGGGCTCAGCAGAGACTGCACTTCTTGAAGAAACTCAAACAGGCCTTTCTCCCCATTTGCATCCTCAGGACCTTCTACAGAGGTGTGGTGGAGAGTGTTCTGACATACTGCATTGCTACATGGTACTCCAGCTACAGTATGTCAGACAAAAAAGCCCTGCAGAGGATAGTCAAGGGTGCTGAGAGGGTAATTGGAGTCTCCCACCCCTCTGTCCAAGAACTTTTTCAGAACCGTTGTAGGAGCAGGGCACTGAACATTGTCAAGGACAGTTCTCACCCTCTGCATAAACACTTTGAACTTCTGCCATCTGGCAAACGATTCCGGAGCATCAGAGGCAGAACCACCAGACTGATCAACAGCTTCCTTCCACAAGCTGTCAGGATGCTGAACAGCTGACCCGGAATCTCTCATATTCACTACTGCACCTACGGACATTATGTGCATTATTTGTATATTATAGTTACCTCCGCCAGGCCGAAGGCCAGGAGGTTATGTTTTTGCCAGCGTTCGTCTGTCTGTCTGTCTGTCTGTCTGTCTGTCTGTCTGTTTGTCTGTCTGTTGGTTAGCAATATAACTCAAAATGTTTTGGACGGATTTCGATGAAACTTTCAGGCGTTGTTGGAAATGGTACGAGGAAGAACTGATTAAATTTTGGGCATGATCCGGATCACCGTCTGGATACAGGAATTTTTTAAATGATTCTTTAACATTGTGAGATACGGCCATTTTCAACATGTGTGCAGGGGCAATAGAGGGCGCTGGTTGTCGTGTCTGACGAGCACAAACTCCGCGTTCTTCAAAGTTTTAGGCACAAAAGCACGCGGAAAACAGTGGTGGGCAGGGCCCGCCAGCGTGCCTGTGTTTGCGCTACGCTGCAAAAGCTGAGACGGGCAGCTGTCCGGCGCAGGATTATTTGGCAGAAATTCCCCGGGCAGCCATAGGGGCTGCGCAAAAACCAGCTCTCTGCCGGGGAAGCTTCCAAATCCTCTTTTTTTCCACGGAGCGCAAACCCAATAAAACCCATGGCAACCTGTCTACCCAATTTGCATCCGTCAGTGAAGCCCTGAGTGCTGCTTTCAGTGATCTATGAAAACGCTCGCAGCCTGGGACTTTGCACATGAAGGAGATGGACACAACACCAACACTTCAGTTTATTACCTCCGCCAAGGAGGTAATGCTTTTACTACTGAACCACTAATCCTATAATTGTGAATCCAATTGCTAGTCATATGTTTTCATGGTCAAGGAATCTGAAAACGTACACACAAACACTGTATGGGGGGGAACTGTGGCGCTTGGCGGAGGTCTGCGCTCTCCGAGTGCTTTTCTAGTTAGTTTTTTTTCCCCCAAGTATGTCTCAGGGATGTGTGAATGGATGGGGATGGGGGGGGTGGGGGTGGGGGAACGGGGGTGAAGATATGTGTGAGTGTGTCTTAAATCATGTTGCTTCTATTTATATGGATGCCGAGAGAAACACAATTTCATCTTGCCTGCACTACACTTGTATGTACAGCAATATGACAATAACGTTTGATTTGATTTGATTTGATTTGATTTGATTTGATTTGATACTGCTGCTCACTGATTGTCAAGTGTTTATCTCTTTTAATTCTGGTGATCATTAAAACATACAGCTATTGAAAACCCAAATTTCAGTTTCTCAAAAAAAATGGAATGTTGCACAACATCAGTTTTAAAGTGACACTGTCATGAGACGGAGCATGGTGTTCCACCATACTCACACTCTCAGGGTTCTTGTTCATTTTCTCTATTTTTCCCAGTTCTGTGTTGTTATTTTACTGTATGGTTGGTTATGTGTTTTGAGTGTACCAGTTATTGTTTCTGTTTCATCTGTATTATTACCTTTCCACTCAAGATGGCGCCTACAGTGGTCGCCATGGAGCTTTGCTGCGCCCTTCTTTGTGTGTTTTTGTCTGTCAATTGTGTGTCTGCCTGCTCTTACACCCGTGAGGAGCTGTTAAATATCAGGACTTTCACTCCTACGGACTTGCTCCCGGTTTTTTTGGCTCCTGCCGCTGATCTGATTCACTGTTTGGCTCGGAAGGTGAGGCGGCGAAGGAGAGGAAGGTGAGAGGGCGCTCTCGTTTGGCTCCGCAGGAGAGGCACGCGCATGCCCTTGCCTGGCATATTTCTAACCAATGCCAACTCTCTCTCTAACAAGGTAGATGAATTGAGACTGCTGATGCGATTTAAGGACCTCGCTTCCTCGTCTGCTCTCTGCTTCTCTGAGACCTGGCTCAGGGGGAATATACCGGACAGCGCGCTTCACCTCAATGGATTTCAGCTGTTTCGTTCTGATCGTGTCACAGAGCTCTCCGGTAAGTCTACAGGAGGAGGGGTCTGCTTTTACATCAACAGCAGTTGGTGCTCTGATGTAACGGTGATTTCCCAACACTGTTCTCCCGACCTTGAATATCTTTTCATTAACTGCAAGCCATTTTATTCCCCATGGGAGTTCACCTCATTCATCCTCGCCGCTGTGTACGTCCCGCCCGACGCGGACGCGCGCGAGGCTCAGCGCGCGCTCGCGGATCACATTCAACATACGGAGCAGACTTTCCCGGACTCCCTGGTTATTGTGGTTGGCGACTTTAACCAGAACAATCTGAGCCACGATCTCCTCCGATACAAACAGTTTATTAAATGCCCCACCAGAGGAGAGAACACACTGGATCACTGTTACACTACAGTGAAAGACGCTTATCGTGCTGTTCCCCGCGCTGCGCTCGGACTATCTGATCACGTGATGGTCCACCTCATTCCCACATACAGACAGAGACTGAAGCTCACTAAACCTGTTGTGACCACTACGAAGAAATTGACCAGTGAAGCTGAGGAGAAGCTGAACACGTGCATGGAAATAACTGACTGGGGCATGTTTAAAGGAGCCACGCATGATCTGAATGAGTACACGGACACTGTGAACTCATATATCCACTTTTGTGAGGAGAGCATTCTTCCATCGCGCACCAGGGTGAGGTGCTCTAATGATAAGCCCTGGTTCACTGCTAAGCTCAGACAGATCAGGAAGGAGAAGGAAGCAGCGTTGAAAAGTGGAGACAGGGACTGCTACAGGGAGGTTAAATATCGGTTTAACAGAGAGCTGAAGAGAGCTAAATCTGTGTATTCTGAGAGACTCCAGCAGCAGTTCACTGCTAACGACTCTGCTTCTGTGTGGAGAGGACTGAGGCAAATCACCAATTATTGGCCTCAGGCTCCTAAAGGTCAGGATGACACAGCCCTTTGTCAAAGACTGTCCCAACATTACGCCCGTTTTGACACCTCGTCAGCTGTGTCCACCACCACCCCTCCCCCCAGCTCCACTGCCTCCTCGGTCCCTACTTCATCAAAAGCGGTCCCCCACTCCTCCCCCCCTGCCCTTGTCATCAGTGAGCAGGACGTGCACAGACAGTTCTCCAGACTGAACCCGCGCAAGGCCCCCGGTCCAGACGGCGTGTCTCCCTCCACCCTGAGACACTGTGCGAAAGAGCTGGCTCCTGTCTTCACAGACATTTTTAACACCTCCCTTAAGCTATGCCACGTGCCGACCTGCCTCAAATCCTCCACCATCATCCCTGTCCCCAAGAAGCCACGGATCACTGGACTTAACGACTACAGACCTGTAGCGCTCACCTCTGTAGTCATGAAGTCCTTTGAGTGCCTGGTCCTGCCCCACCTCAAGTCCATCACCACTCCCCTCCTGAACCCGCTGCAGTTTGCCTACCGAGCCAACAGGTCTGTGGACAACGCAGTCAACCTGGCCCTCCACTCCATCCTGCAGCACCTGGACTCCCCGGGAACCTACGCCAGGATCCTGTTTGTGGACTTCAGCTCTGCATTCAACACCATCCGCCCCGCTCTGCTCCAGGACAAGCTGTCCCTGCTCGGTGTGCCTGACTCCCTCTGCAGGTGGATCACCGACTTCCTGACGGACCGGAGGCAGCATGTGCGGCTGGGGAAGACTGTCTCTGACTCTGTCAGCATCAGCACCGGATCACCCCAGGGCTGTGTACTTTCCCCCCCTACTCTTCTCCCTTTATACCAACTCCTGCACCTCCAGCCACCAGTCTGTTAAGCTGATCAAGTTTGCGGACGACACCACCCTCATCGGGCTCATCTCCAACGGTGACGAGTCCGTCTACAGGAGAGAGGTGGCCCAGCTGGCGTCCTGGTGCAGCCACAACAACCTGCAGCTGAACGCTCTGAAAACAGTGGAGATGATCGTGGACTTCAGGAAAGTCACAACCCCTCTGCCCCCCCTCACCCTCACAGGCTCTCCCATCACCACTGCAGATTCCTTCCGCTTCTTGGGCACCACCATCACCCGGGACCTCAAATGGGAGCCGACCATCAGCTCCCTCATCAAAAAGGCCCAGCAGAGGATGTTCTTCCTGCGGCAGCTGAGGAAGCTCAAGCTACCCACCAAGATGTTAGTGCAGTTCTACACAGCCATCATCGAGTCCATCCTCACCACCTCCATAACCGTGTGGTACGCAGGAGCCACTGCCAGGGACAGACTAAGGCTGCAGCGCATCGTGCCCACTGCTGAGAAGGTGATCGGCTGCAAGCTCCCATCTCTCCAGGACCTGTACATCTCCAGGACCCGGAGGCGTGCAGGCCGGATCATAGCCGATCTTTCACACCCTGGTCACGTACTGTTTGCCCCCCTCCCCTCAGGTAGAAGACTTCGGTCCATTCAGACTAAAACCTCCCGGCACATGAACAGCTTCTTCCCCTCTGCCATCAGACTGCTGAACACTAAGTGACTTATTGACTCTCGTGCACTATGTACAGCAGCTCAACCAGACTCATGTCAATCATCACTGTTTTCTTTTTGCATTACCGACTGCACTATATGATTCTCCACAATATCTGCTGTTCACTAATATATTTAAAAACTGCTTTGACTAGTATCACTCATTCTTACTCTACACTTATTGCATGTATAGTTTTTTATTTCTTTTATCTTATCATGTTTAATGTTGCAGTATTGCACCGAGACAAATTCCTAGTTTGTGTACTACATGAACAATGGCAATAAATCTGATTCTGATTCTGATTCTGATTCTGATTACCTGCCTGTTGACATGAGCCCTCACCCGTGCCTTTTGTTCCTGTTTGCTATTTCCTGATGATGCCTTTATTTTGACAGTGTGCCTTATCATCCTGTGCTAGCTTTGTTTGAGGGCTTGCACACCTGCCAGTTATTTCCATTACTCCTAGCTCTGGTGATCCACACTTGTAATCAGTTATGTTAATTATTTCCATGTCCTACTTATGACTTGCACCGCTGCTCATTCAGCGCTGCAGTCTTCACGTGTTCAGACATAAGTTTTGACATGCTGTTTATTCTCTTTGTTATCCTGCCTGTCTCCGTAGTCTGTTTGCTTGTCTGTGCACTGAGTATTTTATGTTATTTTTCAATAAACCTGCACAAACTCACAGTCCAGCACCTGGGTCTCTATCTCTGCCCTAGAGGGGCATTTCGTGACAGAGGACCGCAAGTTTATGACCCAGCTGCTGTGGGTTTGTGCTTTTTTGTTGTTGTTGTTTCACCTACCTTTTTGTTTTCTTGGAGTAAGAATGTATGGGAACGTATGTCCCCAGCATGCTGGTCCTCGTCCAACAAAGGGAGGTCGGGCAGGCGGGGTTCCGACCCTGAAGGAGGAATGGGCTGCCGAGTTCGTCCAGAGCTTTGTTACCGAAGCTCTTGCCTCCCGCAGCCCAAAGAAGATCTGCGAGAATGTGGATGGAGTGGTCAGGATTGTGGAGGCACATCCTGGATTGAGGAAGTATCCCCAGTTCGCAGAGCTGTTGTACACTGTCTCCTTGCTTCAGCTGTTGTTTCCTGGGCTGACAATGGGGTCGCTTCCAGTGGGACCGAAGTCAATGAGGAAATGCTCCCCACGACTGACATCTTCCTCCTCCCATGGTTCACCAGCCTCAGCCCCCACTTCACCAGCTCCAAGATGCCGCCATCCAGCCACAGGCCGCCAGGAGAATTCCTCTACCTCCCTTTCAACAGCTCCTCTTTGCCGAGGCAGAAAACTCGCGCAGCAGGTTCCCTCTTCATATTTTTCAACTCTGGCTGTCCCATCAGCTTCCTCCTCCTCCGCTGCTGCTGCCTCCCTCTTCTCCTCTACGTTTCCACCTGCTGCTGAGGGTCCGGTCATCTCTTCCCCGGCTCCGCCCGTCACCGTGTCTGCAGGGGCGGCTCCTCCACATTCCTCTCAGGGGCCCATGACCACTGTAGCCATGGAGAGGCGTGACTCAAGGCCTGCTGCAGCAGAAACCATCATGCCCCAGGAACACAGGCAAGTGTTTTTTCATTCTCTATTACCAAAACATGAATTACCTTGCCTGATTCCCGGCGGTGAGGCTTAGTTACTGCAGTCCACTGAGTCCTCACCACCTGCTGCAGACTACACTACCTCACTTGCTCTCTCAGTGTCTCCTCCTATTCCCCCTGAGTGTCCGCCGGTCCCAGGATTGAGCCGCCAGACGATGGAGGAGCCTGCGGCCCTGGAAGACCTGGTCCCAGCCCCACGGCCATAGTCTGGACAGAGGGAGAGGGCTGTCAGCAGCCCGAAGCCTGCGCCGACAGCAGAGTGTCCCCTGGCTTTAGCTATGTGGAATCCAGCGCCAGCAGTGAGCCGACCTCCAGTTGACACGTTGGACGAGACACCTACATGGGTCACTTCACTTGGGGGTCCCAAGAACACACCGTCCACCATGCCTGCTGTAGGGTCCACCACAGCAGAGCCGAAGCTGGACCTCCAGAGGACCGGGCACAAGATGTCGCCACCTGGATTGATGGAGTCCTGGATGGCGGTGGAGCTTGAGCTCAGGCAAGTGCTCTTCTTTGTTTTCACTGTCTCAGTTTTGGAGAGATCTTGCCTGGATCTTGGTGGGGAGGGCCAAGTGCAGGCATCAGCTGCACCTGAGCTCCCCTCGCCAGGCTCCACTGCTGCCGGTGACCCTGACCCTTTATCTTTGTCCCTCCTGTCGGAGTCTCTCCCCAGGGTCACTGAGGATTGTTCACCTTCACCAGAGGTCTCCGTGGGTCCAGTCCCTCCAGTTGAGGCCTCCATGGGTTCTGCTCCACCTCCAGCTGAGGTCTTCGTGGGTTCTCCATCCCAGCCCGGGACCTCCGTGGGTGCAGTTTCCCCTTCAGCTGAGGTCTTTGCGGGTGTTTCGTCCCAGCTGGGGACCTCTGTGGGTGAGGCTTCCCCATCGCCTGAGGTCTCTTTGGGTGTTGTGTCCCCTCTGTTCGGAGTGTTGTGCCCCAGCCGGGGGCTGTCATGGGTGCTGCGTCCCAGTCTGAGACCATAGTGAGTGCTGCACCCCAGCTTGGGTCTGCCGTGAGTGCTACACTCCGGCCCGGGGGCCACTGTCAATGCAGCCATGCCCCAGCTCGGGGCCACCGTGGGTGCAGCCATGCACCAGCCCAGGGCCACTGTGGGTGCAGCTATGCTCCAGTCCGGGGCCACCATGGGTGCAGCTACGCCCCAGTCTGGAGCCATCGTGGGTGCTGCCATGCCCCAGTCCTGAGCCACCAAGGGTGCTACGTGCCTCTCCCAAGTCACTGTGGTCCCTCAGTCCCTATCCAAATCCATCGTGGATTCCTCTCCACTGCCCGACGCCGCCATGGGTTCCTCTCATCCGCCCAAGGCCATCGTGGGTTCCTCTTCCTTGCCCGAGGTCGTTGTGGGTTCCGCTTCCTTGCCTGAGGCCGTCGTGGTTCCCTGTCCTCCGCCCAAGGCCACCATGGGTTCCTCTCTTACACCCAAGGCCGTCATGGGTTCCCCTTTTCCTGAGGCCCCTGGGAGTTCCATTCCTTTTTCTGAGGTTCCCGCTGTCCGGCCATCCTTTCCATTTTTTTTCCTTACTCTTCTGCACTCCTCACCACCGGTTTTCCCCAGTGGGCAGCCGCCCCCTGGACTACTCCATCTTTTTGGGTGGGTAAAGAACTCTGGTAGATCGCCCAACAGACTGTGCCGCTGGGCTGGGTGGCCTATGTTCACCGGGAGGCCACCCGACTCTTTCCATCGCGCCATCTGCCAGTTCTGGGACTTTAGTCGACTGCCTGAACTGTCCAGCCCTCCAGTTCAGGGGGCCTAGAGATCTGGTGTTCCACTGTGTTCACGCTCTCAGGGTTCTTGTTCATTCTCTATGTTTTTTCCCAATTCTGTGTTGTTATTTTACTGTCCGGTTAGTTATGTGTTTTGAGTGTGCCGTTTATTGTTTCTGTTTCATCTGTATTTTTACCTGCCTGTTGACATGAGCCCTCACCTGTTCCTTTTGTTCCCGTTTACTGTTTCCTGATGATGCCTTTATTTTGACAGTGTGCCTTATCATCCTGTGCTAGCTTTGTTTGTGGGCTTACACACCTGCCAGTTATTTCCATTATTCCTTGCTCTGGTGATCCACACCTGCAATCAGTTATGTTCATTATTTCCATGCCCTACTTAAGACTTGCACCGCTGCTCATTTGGCGCTGCGGTCTTCACGTGTTGAGACGTAAGTTTTGACATGCTGTTCATTCTCTTTGCTGTCCCTCCTGTCTCCCTAGTCTGTTTGTTTGTCTGTGCACTGAGTATTTTATGTTTTCAATAAACCTGCACAAACTCACAGTCCAGCGCCTGGGTGTCCCTCTCTGCCCCAGAGGTGCATTTCGTGACAGACACTCTGGCAAAAATCAAGGGTTTTTTTTGTCTCTAACATGTTTTTTTGTGACTTACAAGACATATCAAGAGTGAAATCATTGAAATGTCTCATACAGACGTGGTCAAAATTGTTGGTACCCCTCTGTTAATGAAAGAAAAACCCACAATGGTCACAGAAATAACTTGAATCTGACAAAAGTGGTAATAAAAATTGTATGAAAATTGTCCAATGAAAATCAGACAATGCTTTTGAATTGTGGTTAAGCAGAATTATTTTAATAAACAAACTCATGAAACAGGCCTGGACAAAAATGATGGTATCCCTAGAAAAGATTGAAAATAATGTGACCATAGGGACATGTTCAATCAAGATGTGTCCTCTAATTAACATCACAGGTGTCTACAAACTTGTAATCAGTCAGTCGGCCTATTTAAAGGGTGACAAGTAGTCACTGTGCTGTTTGTTGACATGGTGTGTACCACACTAAACATGGACCAGAGGAAGAAAAGGAGAGAGATGTCTCAGGAGATTAGAAAGAAAATTATAGACAAGCATGTTAAAGGTAAAGGCTATAAGACCATCTCCAAGCAGCTTGATGTTCCTGTGACTACAGCTGCACATATTATTCAGAAATTTAAGATCCACAGGACTGTAGCCAACCTCCCTGGACGTGGCCGCAGGAGGAGACGGATAATACGAATGGTAACAAAAGAGCCCAGAACAACCTCTAAACACATTCATGGTGAACTCCAAGGTCAAGGTACATCAGTGTCAGATCGCACCATCCGTCGTTGTTTGAGCCAAAGCGGACTTCATGGTAGACGATCAAGGAGGACACCACTGTTGAAAACAAATCATAAAAAAGCCAGACTGGAATTTGCCAAACTGCATGTTGACAAGCCACAAAGCTTCTGGGAGAATGTCCTATGGACAGACGAGACAAAACTGGAACTTTTTGGCAAGGCACATCAGCTCTATGTTCACAGACGCAAAAATGAAGCATACCAAGAAAAGAACACTGCCCCTACTGTGAAACATGGAGGAAGTTCTGTTATGTTCTGGGGCTGCTTTGCTGCATCTGGCACAGGGTGTCTTGAATCTGTGCAGGGTACAATGAAATCTCAAGACTATCAAGGTATTCTAGAGAGAAATGTGCTACCCAATGTCAGACAGCTTGGTCTCAGTTGCAGGTCATGGGTCTTGCAACAGGATAATGACCCAAAACACACAGCTAAAAACACCCAAGAATGGCTAAGAGCGAAACACTGGACTATTCTAAAATGGTCTTCTATGAGCCCTGATCTAAATCCTATTGAACATCTGTGGAAGGAGCTGAAACATGCAGTCTGGAGAAGGCACCCTTCAAACCTGAGACAACTGGAGCAGTTTGCTCATGAGGAGTGGGCCAAAATACCTGCTGAGAGATGTAGAAGTCTCATTGACAGTTAGAGAAATCGTTTGATTGCAGTGATTGCCTCAAAAGGTTGTGCAACAAAATATTAAGTTAGGGGTACCATCATTTTTGTCCAGGCCTGTTTCATGAGTTTGTTCTATAAAATAACTCTGTTGAACTACAATTCAAAAGCATTGTATGATTTTCATTGGTTAATTTTCATAGAACAACATCTGCAGCAAACTTCTGCGGATGTTTTACCAGTCGGTGGTTGCCAGCGTCCTCTTTTACTCTGTGGTGTGCTGGGGGGGCAGTATATCCAAGAAGGATGCGTCCAGACTGGTTAAACTGATCAGGCGGGCCGGCTCTGTGGTCGGCGCGAAGCTGGACACCCTGGTGACGGTGGCAGAGATGAGGACTCTGGATAAACTGTTGGATATAATGGATAACGTCAGCCACCCTCTGCACACCGTCATCAGTGACTGGAGGAGCCTGTTCAGTGAAAGACTGATCCTTTCCAAGCGTCGGACCAACAGGCTCAAGAACTCTTTTGTCCACCATGCCATCACACTCTATAACTCCTCATTTGGGGGGGGGGGGCATAGAGTACAGAGGACAGTTTATTTTATTTATTTAGCGAATGCAAAGTCCTTAAGCCAAGCAGTTGCCTCCTGGTTTGCTGTATGGAGGGTGTGTAATCCTCCTTCCAGTCTTTGGAGCGGGCAAACCTCTATGATGTGTTCCATTGTTTGCTCCTCTCCACATGCGCACAGTGGGCTAGGGCTACTGCCCCATCTGTGAAGGCTGGCCAAGCAGGGGCCATGTCCAGTCCTGAAGCGATTGAGTGTAGACCACTGTCTCCTTGGGAGGTTGGTGCCCGGGACCTGTTGGTTGGGGTTTATCACCAGCTGTTTGTTTGGGACCTCCTTGGTCTCCCATTCCTCTTGCCAAGCTGTCTGGATGGTAAAGTCAGCTGGGGGAGGGTTTTTCCAAATCGGCCGTCTGGATGAAAGTCGGGCAGTGGGTGGGGTGTAGATATCTGCATGGATTGGCAAGTGAGGAAAATCTTTAACTTTTTGGAGCATCCTTTGAGTTAATGCTGCTCGCCGGATGTGTGGAGGGGCTATGTTTGACAGTACAGAGAGCCAGGGGAGTGGTGTTGGGCGGATTGTTCCAGTTATAGTTCTCATTGTTGAGTTGAGCTGGGTGTCTACATGGTGTGAGTAAGATGACCTGGACCAGACAGGGGCACAATATTCTGCTACAGAGTATGAAAGGGCCAGTGCTGAGGTGCGCAGGGTGGAGACTGCCGCCCCCCATTTTGCACCAGCGAGCTTGCAGAGCAGGTTGTTTCGTACCTTCACCTTAGCAGCCGTCCCCTTTAGATGTTCCTTGAAGGATAAGGTCCTATCAAGGGTCACTCCAAGATAAGTTGGATTTGGGGCATGCTTAAGCTTGAGTCCGCTCAGGTGGATGTTTAGTTCTCTGGCAGCTTTTGCATTGTGGAGATGGAATACACTGGAGACGGTTTTTGCTGGGCTTGGTTTTAGGCGCCAGATTTTGCAGAACTGGTCCAGTTTGGCAAGATCTTCCGTGAGCACCCGTTCCAGTGGTTCAAAGTCTGGTGCTTGGAATGCCAAACAGATATCGTCTGCATAGATGAATTTGCGGGATTTTGTAGTAGGCAGGTCGTTTATGTAGAGGTTGAACAGAGTTGGAGCTAGAACTGAGCCTTGTGGGAGTCCGTTTTTCTGCATTCTCCATGCACTTGTGTTCTGACCGAGGTGGACTCTGAACCTTCGGTTGGTCAGCAGGGTTTTTATAATTGCTGTTGCCCAAGCAGGGATCGCCTTTATAAGTTTCAGGAGGAGGCCTTTGTGCCAGACCGTATCATAGGCGGCTGTAAGATCGAGAAACACAGCCCCTGTCTTCAGTCTGCTCTCGAAGCCATTTTCGATGAAGGTGGTTAGGGCCAGTACTTGTTCTCCTGTACTGCGGTCCTTGCGGAAACCTGCTTGATCCTGCTTGAGAGGACAGTAGAACATTCATAGTGCAATAACCTTAACTTAACCATACTTGTGCAAGCCATATTTAGCCTTGTATTTATATTGTGTATATTATGTTAAGTGTTTATTTTTTTCTTTTTTGCTTTTCTGATCTGTATGCTCCTTTTATGTGCTGCTGGAAATTTTAAATTTCCCAGAGGGAGTCATCCCAAAGGGATTAATAAAGTTAAGTCTAACTCTAAGTCTAAGTCTCTAGAATTTTTATTTATTACCACTTTTGTCAGATTCAAATTATTTCTGTGACCATTGTGGGTTTTTCTTTCATTAACAGAGGGGTACCAACAATTTTGTCCACGTCTGTACCTCTTTTTTGCTGTAAAGTTTCACTTAAGCAACTTTGGACAAAGTGTTTGGATGTCAGCATTCAGTTCAATTCAATTCAATTCAACTTTATTTATATAGCACCATTTCACAACAACAGTCATCTTATAGCACTTTCTACTGTAGGGGAAACCCCCACAATTGCAAAAAGACCCCAGCATTCAGGCGATCCCTTGTGCGTAAGCACCTGGTGATGTGGTGATGTCTTGCGCACAGACATGAAAATACAGCAGTAATGATTAACTTTAGTTGGAAAAAAACCAGTATCCCTGCTAAAATACTGGAGAGGACACGGGTTTGCAGCCTGCATGCCGGGGGAGACTGTCACGACTCGCCGTTCATCAGCGGCTTCAGCTGCGCGCACACCTGCGCCTCGTCAGCAGCGGGCTATTTAGCCCACTCGGCCCAGTGCTGCGGTCTGGAGCCGTCTGTTCGCATCGGCACTTTGTAGCTCGTGTATCAACCTCTGATCACCAGCAAGACTTCAACCACGCGTAAGCATTCCTTGCCTTTCTCCAAGTTCTTCACCCCTGTGCACAGGTGGATTCCTCGGCGGCGGATTTCCCCGTCATCGCCAACCAAGCCCCACCATCAGTGCAGACTCTGCAGGACGCTGTCTTCCGGGCTTCTCCCTTGCCAACGCCAGCCACCTGTATCCACAAGTAAGCATCACACAACTCATTATCCCTGTCCAGGTGTGGTGCCCTTTACCCCTTGTCCTCTGCTCTCTCTCCATAGGGTTGTCCAGCTGTACAGCGCGCTGCTCTGCTTCCTGCGCATCGGCGTTCACCCTCAACACATACACATACCGCACACATCCATTCAGACACACCTGCTTGTTGAATAAAGCTGTTAAATTTATCCTGAGTCTGCGTGCGTGTCTCCTGGGCCAGACATTATGTCAGTACGGCTCCAGCAGAGCGGCTCAGCAGACAGCGGGCTCGCACGCCGTCTTTCCACCCTCGAGGCTCGGGTAGATTTAATAGCCCATCAACAGCAGGTGATTTTGAACCAGTTGGTTAACATAACTCACCGGTTAGACTGCTTGGACCCCCAGCAGGCGTTCCCCTTGGCTCGCCAGGGAGGGTTAGCTCCTGCCACTCCGGTGCCCGGTCAGCCTGCCACGGGGATGCCCACTCGACTCACATCGATTCCAACCCCCGCCCGCTTCAGCAGGAAGCTCGGCGGAGCGCGGGGGTTCATTATGCAGTGTGAGTCGGTGTTTCTGCGCGTTCCCGGGGATTTTCCCTCGGACCACAGCCGAATTGGCTACATCGGTAATCTTCTGGAGGGGCGAGCGCTAACTTGGGCTTACGCCATCATGGTGAAGCCCAGTTACGCAAACCTCTCCTATAGCCAGTTCGTGCAGAGCTTTCTCGAGGTATTTGATCATTCCCGGCGCGATAGCGTCCTCACTGACCGGCTCCTTGGTCTCCAACAGGGAAGCCGGTCAGCGGCGGATTATGCTATCAACTTCCGAGTCGCAGCGGAGGAGGTTGGCTGGGGTGAGGCCGCACTCTGTGGCATCTTCCTCCGCAGCCTCAGCTCAGGTCTGAGGGATGAGCTGGCTGGTCGAGATCTTCCGGAGACGCTTGCAGAGCTGATCTCCACAACCATTAGTTTAGACAACAGGCTGCGTGAACGGTCCACCGAGCGGAAGTCTAGCAGCCGCTCGCGTGGAGGCTCCGTCCGCACGCCTCAAGACCGCCCCCTGGCGTTACCTCCACCGGAGTCTTCTGAGGAATCGGAGGCGATGGTGGTTGGTCGGTCAAAGCTCCCCCTAGCAGAGAAACAGCGCTGCCGGAAGTTGGGCCTCTGCATGTATTGCGGAGGAGATCAACACACCGTGGAGCATTGCCCAGAGAAGCCAAACAGGGAGGTCCGCGAGTCACTGTAGGGGGCCTCGCGGGCTCTAACTGGTCAAATCCCCTCACAAGTTTATCCTTGCCCATCCGATTCTGTCACAATGCCACGGGGCATCTCACACACGCACTGGTGGACTCAGGAGCAGAGCAGAGCTTCATTTCAAAGAGCCTGGCAACCCAATTGGGCATCCCCTGCCACCCTCTGGTCGCTCCTCTCAGCCTGATCACCCTTTCCCGTGCGCCCCTCGGACAAGTGACTCATCGCACGCAACCAGTCCCTGTCATTATCTCTGGTAACCACCGAGAGGATCTCACTCTGTACGTCCTGTCCTCCTCTGTGACGCCTGTCATCCTTGGGTACCCCTGGTTGCGTCTGCACAACCCTGTGCTGGATTGGCAGACGGCAAGAGTCGCCTCCTGGAGTTCCTTCTGCATGGGCACTTGTTTACAATCCGCAGCCTGCGCCCCGTCTTCTCCTCCCCCGGCTAAGGACGCCGCGCCTCCGGATCTCACTCTGGTGCCCTCGGAGTTCCATGACCTGGGCCTCGTATTCAGCAAGTCCAGGGTGATGTCTCTTCCTCCTCACCGGCCCTACGACTGCGCCATCAACCTCCGCCCGGGGGCGCCCCTGCCTTCCGGACGCCTCTACAGCTTGTCAGCGCCAGAGCGGGAAGCGATGGATAGTTATATCAAGGAGTCACTCAATGCAGGTATCATCCGCCCCTCCCCGTCTCCGCTCGGCGCAGGGTTCTTCTTCGTGTCAAAGAAGGATGGGTCACTCCGCCCATGTATCGATTTCCGGGCCTTGAATGACATCACGGAGAAGGACCGTTACACCCTGCCACTGATGGACACTGCCTTCCACTCCCTGCAGGGGGCGACCTGGTTCACCAAATTGGATCTTCGTAGTGCATACCATCTCGTCCGGATCAGGGAGGGGGATGAGTGGAAGACAGCCTTTAGAACGCCTAGTGGGCACTTCGAGTACCTGGTGATGCCCTTTGGACTGACCAACGCCCCTGCTGTGTTTCAACGCCTGATCAATGACGTCCTGCGTGATTTCCTCGGCCTCTTCATGTTCGTATACCTGGATGACATCCTCATCTTCTCCAGGTCACGGGAGGAACACCAGGTGCATGTGAGGCGGGTCTTGCAGTGGCTGCTGAAGAACAGGCTGTACGTCAAAGCCGAGAAGTGTGAGTTTTACGCCAAGACCACCTCCTTCTTAGGGTTTGTAATCTCACACAACCAGGTCCTACCTGACCCCGCAAAGGTTAAAGCGGTGGTTGAATGGCCCACGCCGACCTCCAGGAAGCAGGTCCAGCAATTTATTGGGTTTGCCAATTTCTACCGCCGTTTTGTGCCTAACTTCGGTGCCATCATTGCCCCGCTGACCCGTCTCACTTCCCCCAAGAACACCTTCCGCTGGACCGAGGAGGTCGCTGCGGCGTTCCAGGCGTTGAAGACGGAGTTCTCCTCCTCCCAAGTCCTGACCCAGGTCGACCCCGCTCTGCAGTGCCTGGTGGAAGTCGACGCGTCTGATGCGGGAGTGGGGGCGGTGCTATCCCAGCGATCACCCACCGATGGGGTCAAGCGACCCTGCGCCTTCTTCTCATGGCGTTTGTCTCCGGCCGAGCGGAATTACGATGTCAGGGACAGGGAGCTTCTCGCCATCAAGCTCGCCCTGCAGGAGTGGTGCCACTGGCTGGAGGGGGCTGCATTACCATTCGTGGTGCTGATGGACCATAAGAACTTGGAGTATCTTCGATCTGCTAGACGTCTGAATGCCCGCCAGGCGCGCTGGTCCTTGTTCTTCGCCCGGTTCCACTTCACCATTACCTATCGCCCTGGCTCTAAGAGCGGCCTACCCGATGCCCTCTCCAGGCAGTTTGCCCCTGAGACGTCAGAGGAGCCGGGCCATACCATCCTGCCCAGCTCGTGTGTGGTAGGGGCAATTTCCTGGCCCATCAGGGACAAGATCCGGAGGGCGCAGGAGACCGAACCGGACCCTGGCGGCGGACCGGAGGGAAGGCTGTTCGTTCCATCTTCTGTCTGGGGGGAGGTCATCCATTGGGTTCACACCTCCAAACTCGCCTGTCACCCTGGCGTATCCCGGCTAGTGGATCTCCTCCAGCGTTCCTTCTGGTGGCCAGGTCTGCAGAAGGATGCCGCCAACTACGTCCGGGCGTGCCCTGTGTGTACCACCGCCAAGTCAGGAAATTCTCCCCCCGCGGGTCTGCTCCAGCCCCTGCCGACCCCTGGCAGGCCCTGGTCCCACATAGCCCTCGACTTCGTCACCGGTCTCCCAACCTCTAACACCTATGACGCCGTCTTGACCATCGTGGATCGATTCTCCAAGGCCGCCCACTTCGTGCCACTTCGGGGTCTTCCAACGGCGCAGGAGACAGCGGACCTTCTGGTTCAGCACGTGGTCAGGCTGCACGGGATACCGGTGGACGTCGTCTCAGATCGGGGGCCCCAGTTTGTCTCAGAGGTGTGGAAGTGTTTCTGCAATGCCCTGGGGGCCACAGTTAGCCTCTCCTCCGGTCACCACCCACAATCCAACGGGCAGTGAGAAAGGGGCCAACCAGGAGCTGGAAGCTGCCCTAAGCTGCATCACTTCCTCCAACCCGTCCTCCTGGAGCACGCACCTGGCTTGGGTAGAGTACGCCCACAACACGGCTCGGTCTTCCGCCACAGGGATGTCCCCCTTCAAGGCGTCCTTGGGTTATGATCCACCTTTGTTCCCGGAGCAGGAGGCGGAGCTGGCGGTCCCTTCCATCCAAGCGCACCTGAGACGGTGTCGGGCTCTGTGGACCAAGACGCATGACGCGCTCTTATGCACGGCGGCACGCAACAGCACCACGGCGAATCGCCACAGGAGACCGGCCCCTGCCTACCAGGTGGGTCAACAGGTCTGGTTGGCCTCTCAAGACATTCATCTTAAGGCTGAAAAGAGGAAGTTGGCCCCAAGCTTCATTGGCCCCTTCACCATTTCTAAAATTGTTAACCGGATGGCTGTGCGTCTGGCCCTCCCCCCTCCCTCCGCATTTGTCCCACCTTCCATGTGTCCAAAATTAAGCCCTATGTCTCCGATCCATCTGCCCCCCGCCTGCAGCGCCGCCCGCGCCTATGATGATCGAAGGCCACCCGGCCTGGAGAGTCGCCTCCATCATGGACTCCCGGTGCCGAGGTCGCGGGCTGCAGTACTTGGTGGACTGGGAGGGATTCGGTCCTGAGTGGAGGTCCTGGGTGCGCCCTTCTTTGGTGTTGGACAGGAGTCTCATCACTGAGTTCCACCAGGCGCACCCGGACAAACCAGCACCAGGAGGCGCTGCTAGTGGGGGGGAGTACTGTCACGACTCGCCGCTCATCAGTGGCTTCAGCTGCGCGCACACCTGCGCCTCCTCAGCAGTGGGCTATTTAGCCCACTCGGCCCAGTGCTGCGGTCTGGAGCCGTCAGTTCGCATCGGCACTTTGTAGCTCATGTATCAACCTCTGATCACCAGCAAGACTTCAACCACACGTCAGCACTCCTTACCTTTCTCCAAGTTCTTCACCCCTGTGCACATGTGGATTCCTCGGTGGCGGATTTCCCCGTCATTGCCAACCAATCCCCACCATCAGCGCAGACTCTGCAGGACGCTGTCTTCCGGGCTTCTCCCTTGCCAACGCCAGCCACCTGTATCCACAAGTAAGCATCACACAACTCATTATCCCTGTCCAGGTGTGGTGCCCTTTACCCCTTGTCCTCTGCTCTCTCTCCATAGGGTTGTCCAGCTGTACGGCGCGCTGCTCTGCTTCCTGCGCATCGGCGTTCACCCTCAACACATACACATACCGCACACATCCATTCAGACACACCTGCTTGTTGAATAAAGCTGTTAAATCTATCCTGAGTCTGCGTGCATGTCTCCTGGGCCCGACATTATGTCAGAGACGGCCCTGGTGTGTATGGTGCAACAGCCGGGGCGAGTATCATCATAGGTAAACCTGTGGAAGGATCATTCTCGGTGGAGCGGAGAGTTGCTGCCCGGCAGGAGGGCTCCCTTCGCCTCACTGGAAGCATCCACCAGTGTGCCCGCCAGCCAGCTCAGCTCCTCCCTCTTCCCCCAAAAGAAGCAGTCTCTGGTTACCCACTCACTACGGATCGCCTCACTGGGGGCCGGTGAGCAGTTTGCGACAGAGCAGCTCGAAGCTCGGAGGGTCTCAAAGGCGAACTGGCTGGCAGGTGCACCTGACCAAGGTGAACTCCTCGCCGGCCTCCAGCAAGGTGATCCGCAGTGAGTGGGTAACCAGAGACCAGCGGGGAGCCTCCCAGCCTCAATGTGGGGCAAGCTCCAGTGTCTTTCAGCTCCACTGAGAATGATCCTTCCGCAGGTTCACCTATGGACACTTTTACTTCCTCAAATTGGATCACCTTCTCATAGGCCTCATCTTTTTCCAGCTACTGGTGGGTGGGAGTATGGGTGGAGCCAATTAGAATATTCATAGATCTGCACATACTTAAGTAGGTGGAAGATGTAAGAGCTCTTTCCAAGCCATTCTAGGGCAATGAAAGTTTTTTTGTGTATAAAAAGCCACAATATACTATTTTGGGCAATACACATTGGTGTTTGAGGTGGTTTTAGAGCCGCCAAAGTGGGTCTCTAAAAAAATAATTTTTAGGCTTCTTTTGCATGAATCAGTGCATCACAGTGGTGTGGCATGAAGGCAGTCAGCCTGCAGTACTGCTGATGTGTTATGGAAGCCCAGATTTCTTTGATAGTGGCCTTCACCAATGATGACACCATTGTACTCACCATACAAGTCAGGAAGTTCCCCAACCAGAAGCCCTAGATCAGCAGTCAGGTACGTCAGATTCTGTGTGCTCACTCTCTTGCATTTAAATAAGGCAATGAGGTAGAGTACAAAGCTGCAAAGTATGGATTGAGGAGGGCTGTAACAACAGCCAAGAGGCAGTACAGGGAAAAGCTGGACAGCCTCTGCTCCACTCCTGACCCAGGGCACATGTGGCAAGGGCTGCAACACATCACAGACTACAAGCAGACCAACAGCAACACCACTAGCTCTACAGACAGCCTGCCGGACGATCTCACCATCTTTTACACCCGCTTTGAGACCTGCAGCTACAGTGCAGAGAGGAGACATGCACACACGCACATTCTTCCACTAAAAGTCTCATCAGGCCAGGTAAACAAAACATTGAAGAATATCAACCCCCGCAAGGCAGCAGGACCAGACAATATCCCTGGGCGGGCCCTCAGAGCATGTGCTGCCGAGCTGACTGACGTTCTCACATCCATCTTCAACCCCTCCCTCAACCAGAACAAAGTCTCCTCCTTCTTCAAAACCACAACCATCGTCCCCCTCCCCAAAAAGAGCCCGCCGACCTGTCTGAATGATTACAGACTGGTAGCACTCACTCCAATCATCATGAAGTACTTTGAGAGAGTGGTGCTGCTCTTCATTCAGGATAGGATACCGGATACCCTGGACCCATGCAGTATGCCTGCTGGCCCAACAGGTCCAGCTCAGGTGCCATTGCTGCAGCACTCCATTATTCTCTCTCCCACCTGAAAGATAAAGACTCCTACATTAGGATGCTCTTTGTCGACTACAGCTCCGCCTTCAACATCCCCCACAAACTCACCAACAAACTGTTTTCACTTGGCCTGCACCCCACCCTGTGTGACTGGCTACTGGACTTTCTAACTGGAAGTCCCCAGTCTGTCAGGATGGGTAACAGGGCCTCAGCCAGCATCATCACGAACACAGGTGTCCCACAGGGTTGTGTTCTCAGCCCCATCCTCTACAGCCTCTTCACCCATGACTGTGTTGCCTCCCACAAGGACAATATCATCTTAAAGTTCACGGATGACACAGCAGTGATAGGACGCATTACTGGTGATGATGAAGCATCCTACAGAAGGGAGATGACCAGCCTGGTGTCATAGTGTGAGGACAACAACCTCACCCTTAACACAGACAAGACAAAGGAGATGATAGTAGACATGAGGAAGGGGAGGAGGAGACCCCATCAGCCGCTGTTCTCCGGGAGCTTGAGGTGGAGAGCTTTTAATACCTGGGCATCCACATCAGCAAGGACCTTAAGTGGACACACAACACCACAGAGCTGGTTAAGAGAGCTCAACAGCGGCTGTACTTTCTGAGGATGCTGAAGAAGTTTGGCATGTCCCCCAGGATCCTCAACAATTTCTACAACTGCATCATCGAGAGCATTTTGACCAATTGCGTCACTGCGTGGTATGGCAGCACAACTGCCCTGGACTGAAAGCGCCTGCAGAGAGTGGTGAAGACAGCGGAGAAGATCATCAGGACTCCACTCCCCTCTCTGCAGAGCATCTACCACCGCAGAGTCCAAAGGAGAGTTGCCGCCATCCTCCAGGACCCCACCCACCCCCAGCACAGAATGTTCACACTTCTACCCTCAGGCCGGAGGTACAGAAGTGTGAAATGCAGGACAACCAAACTGAAAAATTCCTTCTTTCCCACTGCCATCAGACTTCTGAACAAATAACAAACTCCCAAACAAACTTCCTATTTGCAAACACAGCTTGCAAATAGGAACTCACACACTGGTTGCTAAATTTGCACATTGCTCACTTGTACAGTGTACATAGTCTCACCCCGTCTCATGTCCATATTGTCATGATTTCCTGCCCGTTTGAGGCGGAAGAGACTGAGAAAACCCAAATGCAGGAGGATGTGTGTTTATATATCTACATATTATTCCATCTAGCTACAATGCTCTGCACTGTGTGTGTTTATATATTTACATATTTATTCCATCTAGCTACAATGCTCCGTACTGTGTGTATTTATATATCTACATATTTATTCCATCTAGCTACAATGCTCCGCACTGTGTGTTTATATACTCATATATTTATTCCATCCAGCTACAATGCTCCGCACTGTGTTTATATATTTATATATCTATCCCATCTAGCTACAATGCTCCGCACTGTGTGTCTATATATATATATATATATATATACTGTATATATATATATATATATGTACATACGTATACTTGCTGCTCTTGTTTTTTTCTCTTGCCTTCTGATTGTTGCTCTGAGTGTTGCTATCCCTGTGCTGTTGCAATCCTGGAATTTCCCCATTGTGGGACTAATAAAGGCTTATCTTATCTTATCTTATCTTATCTTATCTTATCTTATCTTATCTTATGTGATGTTTATTAATACACATGTCCAAATAATGAAACAGACCAACAACCTGGTGCATGTGTTCAATACAGGAAATAGTCCACAAAACGACAGGGCAGAATCACAAAACACACGAGGAGACCCAGCTCGCTCCTGAAACATAAGTGCAGACTGGAGCCGGCCAACCCAAGGCTCAACAGTCTGCACCAAGGAAGTACAGGGCAAAAACAACGAAAACACTGAACACGACAGGCAACTGACAGGTGAAGGTACTTATAGAGATGAGATCACCAGAGCCAAACAGTGCTCTGGTGAGAGGCTGACAATTCAATGCACCGAAAATTTACAGGAGTGCAGACAGAGCTTAAATAGTACAACACATAATGACCAGAGTGATAGCCAGTGTGAGAGGGTGTGTGCAAGTGTGTAGGAATGAATGAGTGTGTGTCGAGCTGAGTGAGTGCATGTGAGCATGAGTGTGTGCGTGTGAGTGTGCATGTGCGTGGAAATGAATGGGTGTGTACTGAGAGTGAGTGTGTGGACCTGAGCAGGCAGAGAAACAGATAATGACAAATTGGAATCACCTGACAGAACTAGGCAGGAGAGGAGGGGCCCAAGGTAACCAAAATACAACAGAACATAACTGAACAATGACACACAATATGGAACTCAAAAGGTAACAGAAAACACAGATCATAAACAGAAAAGGCCATGAAACCGGGCTCGGGAGAATCCCCAGTCCGATTCATGACACTTATCATCTCTGCTGCTAAATTATCATTGTACAGTCTACTGGGTATTATCATTACAGAGAAATTACAGATAAATTTTCACACTGGGTGCTAATTTGTAGTGTGTACATTGCCCATTTGCACATTGTTCATTTGCACACTGTACATAGGCTTATGCCATCTCAGGTTCATATCATCTCTGATATTAGTATATCATTGTCCATTATAGTCATCCAGTGAATTTTCAATTTTCACTCTTCTTGTTTCCTCTAGTTTAACTGCTTTAACTGTCCTAATTGCCTAATGTGTGTTATTAGTATCTATTAGTATTTGTCTTAGTATCAAGGTGTGTTTAAGGTGTACTAATTGCCTAGGTGTACTAATTGAGTGTGAACAGATTAGCGCGGACCTTGTAAGCCCGGGCGGCGTCCAAGCCGGTATGAATTGCTTTCTGATTGACCATTTCATGAAACTGCTTGCAAAGTATTTGAGTACTGCTAGCTTTTGCTGGACTAGCAGCACATTCTTGGCAGATAAAGGTAATATCAGTGGCAAGGACAAGCCAAGACAAACTGACTCCAGTATCTGTTGCAGTGACTGACCAGATGATAGGTTTGTTTATCTCTGCTCTTTGTGTAGTGCATGTCACAATGCACCGACTGGCACAGTCCACCACAGACCTTGTGACAGATGTGTTTATCTGCCAGGATGTCCAGTCTCACCCTGTGTAACTGGGAGTGGTCCACCACAGACCTGTGACAGATATTGTTTTTAGTTCTGCCAGGATGCCCTGTTTCACCCTCCACGCCCTCGGAAGGGCGGAGATGCCGGTTGAGTCGCCGACGGCCCAACCCATGAGACAGGTAGTACCGGTTTTCATGGTTATCTGGTAGCAAGCAAGCCAATTCCTGACCTGACCAAAAATTGCCTAGTGTGTGTTATTAGTATTCAGTGTTATTATTAGTATTAGATGTGTTATTACCTTATTAGTACTGATGTGTATCTATTACCTTGGCATTCGTTCGGAGAGCAGAGTAAGAATTTCATTGCTCAGGAAATGTAGCATTTCTTAACTGTGCACAAGATAATAAAGCCTTTGAATCTTGAATCTTCAGCTCATCTGTATTGTAGGGTGTGGTGTCTGTCACCTTCCTCTTCCATAGATTCTTTATGGGGTTAAGGTCAGGTGAGTATGCTAGCCAATCAACCACAGTGATATCATGGTCATTAAACCAGGTATTGGTACTTTTGGCAGTGTGGGCAGGTGCCAAGTCCTACTGGAAAATGAAATCAGCATCTCCAAAAAGCTTTCAGCAGGGGAAAGCATGAAGTATTCTAAAATGTCCTGGTAGACAGCTACACTGACTTTGTCCACTATGTTTTATCAAGTCCAAACACCAGCGGATGGCATGGTTCCCCAAATCAGGTGCCAAGTCCTGTCATTTGGAAATCAAGGTCCCAGAGTCTGGAGGAAGAGCAGAGAGACACAGAATCAAAGTTGCTTGAGGTCCAGTGTGAAGTTTCCACAGACAGTGCCATTTTGGGGAGCCATGCTGTCTATAGTGTTGGTCCACTGTGTTTTATCATGTCCAAAGCCATCTACCAGGAACTTTTAGATCACTTCATGCTTCCCTCTCACTTTTTTTTAGCATTTTCAGATGAAAGTCCATCACCACAAAAGTATTATTAGCGAATGGTTATTGGTGAGCAAATTCAGATCACCTTTACACATAAATATGCAACAAAACTTAATCCTTAATAATTTCTCTTGATTTTTTCAGTTATTAATATCGTATGGACTGTAGGGAGCTTGAAATCAAGAAGCGATGTGATTTTATAAATCAAGATTTATTATCAGCTTCACCTCCCTAACATGTCTCATCTAGATGCAGAAACAGAATGAGAGCTCGAGCGCAGTCAGACCTTCATACTTATACCCACACTCAACAAAAGACATTGCATATCAAAGCTGACATCCCGCATTAACATAATCCCCCTCCATTGTCCTCCATCTCCTCCACCTGACCCTGGGTGGTCAGGAAGTTCGATCCGGTCTCCACCGCTGCGACTCCGTCTGTTCTTTGATCCTCGCCGGTGATTGAGACCTCCTGTCCTGTTCTGAGGCGTGAGGTCATTCCACATATGTAATCACTAAACATTCTAATATGTCTATACATATGTAGGTATGGAATATATGATTAATATAAGCCACAGCCCCCCCCCAAATGACTAAGAAAAGGACAATCAAACTGAGTTTACAGTTTAAGATAATCTCTATGACATATTATACTGTTAAACATCTTGACAGGGAAAACAAGGAAAAAATCTTTCCAGCAGTCATGGTCCTGTAGAAAATTCAGTGGTAACAACAACAGTATAGTAATGTCACAGATCAGCCTTAAAACTGTCACGGCACAATCTGATAACATAGTTAACAACTCTTTGTCAATTTTGCATCGGTCCCTGTGCCGTCTGGGTTTTAATCTTCTCCCGAATCTGCTGTAGGTCCGCTTGGGCGTCCTGGTGGGACCATCCTGTAAGGAATCTGCAGCTTGGGGAGGAGAGTGGTTATTTGTTCCCTGCAGGGGGGCTGAGTTTTTTTTCTTGGGGGGTCTACCCCGCCGAGGTGCTCTCGCCACCCGTGCAGGCTCGTCACTCAACAAGAAGGCAGGTTTAAGTCTGTCAATGCTGACTGTTTCTTTTCTGTCCCCTAAATCAAGCACAAAATGCTTATCACCAGGTTCCAGCACTCTGAATGGTCCATCGTATGGTGGACGGAGGGTTGATTTTAAAGCTTCGTGTCTAACAAAAACGAACTCGGCGTTTTTTAAAGCTTGGGGGACAAAAACCCGTGGAAAAGAGTGATGTGCCGGTCCGGGGAGCGTGTCCGGTCCAGTGCTGCTTAAGGGCCTCAGGGCTGGAAGATGCCCAGGCTCTGGATGCTCTGGTAAAAACTGACCGGGGAGTCTGAGAGGTTGTGCAAAAACTAATTCTGCTGGGGAGGCGTCTAGATCCTCCTTAGGCGCAGAACGCAACCCCAATAAAACCCAGGGAAGTTTATTCACCCAATCTGTATCCGTTAGTGAGGCCCTGAGGGCGGCCTTTAAAGAGCTGTGAAAACGCTCGCATAACCCATTAGCCTGAGGGTGATAAGCGGTGGTGCGGTGAATTGTCGCTCCTAAGCTGCTGGCCATGGCTGACCACAGCTCTGAGACAAATTGAGGCCCCCTATCGGACGTGATGTCCGATGGGACGCCGAAACGTGCCACCCAGTTTGTTAAAAAAACGCGAGCGACTTCCGCAGCTGTGGTTGACGCCAAAGGGACCGCCTCCGGCCAGCGCGTAGTACGGTCTATCATTGTTAACAGGTGTGTGAACCCTTGAGATGAAGGTAGTGGTCCCACGAGGTCGACATGAACGTGGTCAAACCTTCTGGCTGGGATTCGAAAAGGCTCTAGAGGAGCTTTTGTGTGTTTGTGTATTTTGGCGCGCTGACAAGACATGCAAGTTTTTGCCCATTCCTTTACATTTTTGCGCAGGCCCGGCCAAACAAACTTTTCCGCGACCATTTTAACCGAGGGGCGCGAGGGAGTGAACCGAGTCGAAAATGCGGCGGCGCCATGCAGCTGGGACTACCGGGCGAGATCGGCGGGTTGACACGTCGCAGATTAGGGGGGGTACACCGACACGTAAACCCCTTTCCTCCAGTCTTAACCCTGTTGGTCCAGACAGGAGCGCGCGCACGTCTGCGTCACTGCTTTGTTCCTCTGCCATGGCTGCGTAATCTATCCCTACGTGAATTGGGGCCGCGTACGCGTCCGCGTTGGCGAAGAGTTCTGCGGCTGAGGTAGTATAATCTGTCTCCTCGTGCTCTGGCGATGTCACAGCGCGAGAGAGGCAGTCTGCTACCACGTTAAGTTTGCCTGCCACATGTCGAATGTCTGTGGTGAACTCTGAAATTGCAGCTAGCTGTCTTTGTTGCCTGCCTGACCATGGTTCTGAAATTTTAGCCATCGCAAAAGTGAGCGGTTTGTGGTCTACAAAAGCCATTAAACGCCATCCTTCTAACCAGAACTGGAAGTGGCGGATGGATAAATGAAGCGCTAGCAGCTCCGTATCAAAAGTACTGTATTTGTGCTTGGTTTGGTTTAAAGATTTTCTAAAAAATGCTAAAGGTTGCCAGGTTCCGCCAACATGTTGTTCCACGACTGCCCCTATGGCCAGGTCTGAAGCGTCTGTGGTTAACGCTATGCGGGCCGAGGGATCGGGGTGAACCAACAATGTGGCATTCGCTAGAGCACTTTTTACTTCCGCGAAGGCGCGTTCGCGCTCCGGGGTCCATTCGACCGCGTTGGAAGGCTTTTGTTTTCTGAGCGCAGCATACAGGGGCTGCATGAGTTGAGCTGCGCGGGGGAGGAAACGGTTGTAAAAATTCACCATTCCCAAAAATTCTTGCAGCGATCTGACCGTTTGTGGTCGTGGAAAATTTTTTATCGCGCGGACTTTGTCTGGCAATGGGACTGCCCCCTCTGGTGAAACTCTGTGTCCCAAAAAATCAATTTGTGACACGCTGAATCGGCATTTGGCTGGGTTGATTATTAACCCGTGCTCTTCTAGTCTCTGAAAAACTGTAGCGAGGTGTTGTTTGTGTTCTTCCTCTGACGGGCTGGCTACCAGAATATCGTCGAGGTAGACGAACACAAAGGGGAGGTCGCGTAATACCGTGTCCATCATACGCTGAAAGGTTTGAGCAGCGCCTTTGAGGCCGAACGGCATTCGCAAAAATTCAAAAAGACCGAAAGGGGTTATTACAGCCGTTTTAGGAATGTCTTCCGCTCGAACGGGGACTTGGTGATAGCCGCGGACCAGGTCTATTTTAGAAAAAATGCGCGCACCCGCCAGATGTAGTGAAAAATCTTGGATGTGAGGGATTGGGTAGCGGTCATGCGCTGTCGCATTGTTTAATCTGCGGTAATTGCCGCAAGGTCTCCAAGAACCGTCGGTTTTCGGGACCATGTGTAGTGGTGAGGCCCAAGGGCTTTTCGAGCGCCTAATAATGCCTAATTTTTCCAGGCTGGCAAACTCGTCCCGTGCTATGGCGAGCTTGGTCGGGTCTAAGCGCCGAGCTTTGGCAAACACGGGTGGGCCTGTTGTGGGAATGAAGTGTTCAACCCCGTGTTTCGCTACTGTTGCTGAAAATTTTGGAACTGTGAGTGCTGGAAATTGGGTGAGGAGTTGGTCAAACTTACCTCCTGCTGTAGTGACGCTGGCTTGCACGGGTGGTGGAGAAACTCGAGCTGAGCAGGGGATAGAAGCAAATGATAGTGCATTAACCAAGCGTCTATTTGCAAGATCGACTAATAACCCATGTGCACACAAAAAGTCGGTGCCCACCAAGTTAAAACTCACCGCAGCTATAATAAATGTCCATCTATAGTTGCGGCCGTGGATGAGAAGAGGCAGGTCCCTTTCACCGAAAGTGTCGATGATCGAGCCGTTGGCTGCCATCGCACCGTTTCCCCGGGGTCCCATGGCCCGGTCTGCGGGGGAAGGGGTGATGAAGCTCACCTGAGCTCCGGTGTCGATGAGGAACCGTCTCCCGGTGCGTCCGTCAGTCACATAAAGCAGCTTATTCGTCTCGCCGAGGGCCGTTGCTGCTAACCGTTTCTTGAATTTGCAGGGGGGCACCCATTTGTGTGCCCTCTCGGCAAAACGTTGATGAAAATAGCAGAGGTCGTTCCGCTTGCTGCGTCTTGGTCGCATCGCTGCCATAGTGGGCGGGCTCTGCTCCGCTGTCTGCAGTTCTCCGCTGCTCTGGGCCTCCGCGCTGAAATCTGCAGATGCTGCTGTGGCCTTCTGATCGCCGCAGGCGTTGATGAGCCGCTGCGCTTCTCGGGCCAGCGCGCAGAAGTCCTGCTGAGTGCTGCACCGCATGCTGGTCAGTGTCCCTCTCATGTGTGGCGGCAGAGTGCTGAGGAAGATATGCTGGAAAAGGAAGTTGTCGTTGTCCGCTTCCTTAAGCTGCAGCATGTCCTCCATGAGGGCCTTTGGTCTGCATCCTCTGTGGCCGAAGATCGCCAGAATCTTCTCTGCTCTCTCGGCTGAGGGGACGAAGTTCTCAATGATGGTCGCCTTTAGTTCCCTGTATTTGTCGTGGGCGGGCGGTTGTTGAATTATGCTCCGCGCGCATCTATGCGTGGCGGCGTCGAGTTTGGCGACGATGTGGTAAAACTTTGTCTCGTCCGCCGTTACGCCCGCCAGTGCAAACTGAGCCTCAGCTTGCTGGAACCACGAGCTCGGGTCGTTTTGCCAGAACTCTGGCAGCTTGACGGTGATGGCGCTTGTGTGGGCCGTCTCTGATGTGTCCGCCGGGTGAGAACGCCTTTCTTCTGTCCTCACGGCGAAGCTGGGGAAGGTGCTCGGTTGAGCCCTCTCTGCGGATTCTGTCGTGGGGGAACGTCTTCCATCCGTTCCCCTGTCTGCATGGGCGACGGCGCTTGCCTGGGTCGCCTCCGATGAGTTCGTCGCGGGAGAACGTCTCTGTTCCATCCTCACGTCTGGTCACCAGTGTAGGGAGCTTGAAATGAAGAAGCGATGTGATTTTATAAATCAAGATTTATTATCAGCTTCACCTCCCTAACATGTCTCATCTAGATGCAGAAACAGAATGAGAGCTCGAGCGCAGTCAGACCTTCATACTTATACCCACACTCAACAAAAGACATTGCATATCAAAGCTGACATCCCGCATTAACATAATCCCCCTCCATTGTCCTCCATCTCCTCCACCTGACCCTGGGTGGTCAGGAAGTTCGATCCGGTCTCCACCGCTGCGACTCCGTCTGTTCTTTGATCCTCGCCGGCAGTTGAGACCTCCTGTCCTGTTCTGAGGTGTGAGGTCATTCCACATATGTAATCACTAAACATTCTAATATGTCTATACATATGTAGGTATGGAATATATGATTAATATAAGCCACATGGACTTCCATTTTGCTGCCAGCAAAGCCTCAATTCTGCGTGGGACTGATGGCACCAAGTTGTCAATTTGACACTGAGGGATGTGGTCCCATTCAGAAAGCAGCGCCGCCTCAAGCTCAGCACGATTTGTTGGTTCCAGACTGCATACAAATTGATCCAGAACATCCCATAGATATTCTGATGGGAGTTTTAAGATAAGATAAGCCCTTATTAGTCCCACAATGGGGAAATTCCAGGACAGCAGCATCAAAGGGATAACAGCACTCAGAGCAACAGTAAATAAGACAAGAACTGGTTAGCCAAAGCAGTAAATAAATATACATATGTACACAGTTATATACACACTGCAGGAGCATTGCAGCTAGATGGTATCAACAGCATTACAGTTTGTTAGCTAAATTACCTGGCAGAATATAAATATGTACCCAGGCAGCATATTTCACATTTGAATCAACAGTGTTGTTTCCCCTCTCAATAATAATTGTAATTGTCTTAGTTGTGTATTGGAGGGGATGATCTCTATTGTGTTTAGTACACTTTATACGGTTTTAGGAGCAGCACCAGTTAGATTATAAAGTTTGGCAGCTGTAGGTAGGAAGGACCTGTGGGACCTCTCCCTCGAGCACTGACAATGGCACAGCCTACAGCTAAATGAGCTCGTCAGTGCGTTCAGCATGTCCTGCATGGCGTGGGACTCAGACTCCAGCAGAGATGACAGCTTAGCTACCATCTTCCTCTCTTCTATTTCTTCCACTGGGTCTACGCGGCACTCCAGGACAGAGCTAGCTTTTTTGATCAACCTGTTCAGTCTCTTCCTGTCAGCTGCCGTGATGCTGCTACCCCAGCAGACCACTCCAAATGTGATGGCTGATGCCACCACCGAATCGTAGAAGGTCTTCAGGAGTTCCCATTGCACTCCAAAAAACCCGAGTCTCCTCAGGAGGTACAGCTTGTACTGTCCCTTCTTGTAGAGTGTGTTGTATGTTATGTGACCAGTCCAGTTTGCTGTTCAGATGAACACCCAGGTACTTGTAAGATGTCACCATCTCAATGTCAGTTGCCTGGATGTTTACTGGTGCTGTGGGGGGTTGTCCTCGCCTGCAGGCACCAACCCGCAAAGTCCTTGATAAGTCCTCTGTACTCCGCATCATCCACATCAGAGATGAGGCCGATGATCGCAGAGTCATCAGAGAACTTCTGTAGATGGCAGTGTGGTGTACTGTGTGAAAAGTCAGCAGTGTAGAGGATGAACAGAAAGGGAGCCAGAACTGTTCCCTGGGGGGCCCCTGTACTGCAGATGATTGTATCAGACTCACAGTCCTGGGTTCTCACAAACTGTGGTTGGTCTGTGAGGTAGTCCAGGACCCACGATGACAGGTGCTGGTCCACCCCTGCAAACAGCAGTTAGTCCCTCAGGATCACTGGTTGGATGGTGTTGAAAGTCCCGGAGGTATCAAAGAACATGATCCTCACCGTGCTCCCAGGCTTCTCCAGGTGGGACAGGGAACAATGTAGGAGGAAGATCACTGCATCCTCCACCCCAGTGTCATGCTGGTAGGCAAACTCAGGTGGAGCTATCACTGGTCCCACCAGGGGGGGAAGGTGGGTGAGGAGCAGCCTCTCCAGGGTCTTCATTAGGTGTGATGTGAGGGTCACTGGTCTGTAGCTGTTCAGGTCCTTGGGGTGAGGGGTCTTTGGTACGGGTACCACACAGGATGTTTTCCACAGCTGTGGTACCCTCCCCAGCTTCAGTCTCAGACTGAAGATGTACTACACGATCCTGCACAGCTGGTCTGCACAGGACTTGAGGAGCCTCGAGCTGATGCCGTCCAGACCTGCAGCCTTCCTCCTCCTGATCTTCTTCAGCTCATCTCTCACCTGGGTCTTAGTGAGAGTCAGGCTGGGGCAGGGGGGCTGTGTGCTGGGAGGGGAGGGGTGTTTGGTCTGTGAGGGGAAAAGCAGCGGGGGATGTACGAGGGGGAGTGGAGGGAGGGGTGGAGGTGGAGGGAGTGGACAGCAGGACTGGATGAAGGTGGAGGCAGCAGTGGTTGGTGGGCAGGCGGAGAAGAGGGCGGTTGGTCAAACCTGTTAAAGAACAGGTTCAGGTTCTTCACCCACTCCCTACCCCCCGCAGCCTGGGAGGAGGTATCCTGGTGCCCAGAGCTAGTTTTGAGGCCTCTCCAGACACCACTGACATCATTCTGCTGCAGCTTGTCCTCCATCTTCTTCCTGTAGCTGTCCTTCCCCTCTTTGATCTTCCTCCTTCGCTCCCTCTGTACGGACTTCAGCTGATCCTTGTTTCCCAACCTGAAGATCCTTTTGTTCTCCTTTCCCAGTGACTTTATCTCAGGGTTGATCCAGGGTTTGTTTGAGAAACACTATATTGTCTTGGTGGGTATGGTGTTTTATGCATTAAGATGACAAGAGTTATTTTATTTTGCATGCAGTAACATTGTAAAAAAAAAAAAAAAAAAAAAGCAATTTTAAAGCACATAATCATTATAAAGATATATAGGATTTTGTTTTCTGTGTATGTTGCATTTTTGCCTCTCATGTGTTTGAAAAACAAAATAAGCTTCAAAATATTAAATTAAATAAATTGGATTTTTATGAAATTTTCAGCAAATGTGGCCCTTGGACTACAGATGAACCCATTAGATTTTGGAAGAGATTCGGGAGCGCAAGCCGGACAAAGGTGCGGAGGGATGGAGCAGGGGAGGAAGGAAAGACAGACAGAGGCTTGGTGGAGATATGTGTTCTCTGAGTGCCCTCTAGTTCATACTTATTTTAGTCAAATTTGACAAGCTGCAGGAAGGATTCTTTTTTTGTTCTGTTTTTTTTTTATTATTATTAGCTGTGATCAGCTGCAGCAGCAGCTCTGAACTGAGTGTCTGTAATTAAAGAGATAATTTGTGAGCTGCAGTTGTTATGGATGCTGGTTGTTAGTGGTTACCTGTTGTTATGGTTACTGTTTCCCTGTGTAACTGGCAACAGGACCTGGAGTACTGCAGAGTGGGACTCCACACAGTTCTCTTGACTCCCACACACACACACACACACACACACACACACACACACACACACACACACGGACATAAAGATGGCTGAGGTTTGGGGCATTGTGTGAATTTAACATCAGTCATGATATAAACTATTAAAAACATTTTCCCTTCTATTACTGACAGAAAGTGTCAATGCCTTAATTTCCCAAAGATTAATTTGAAGCGCTGGAATTAGTTTGTGTTATTTTATTTAAAAAATAAATAAAACTAGAAGAGCACTCAGAGAGCACATACCTTTGCCAAAGCTCCTTCAGTCCCTCCCTTTGTCCATCCATCTGTCCATACCTCCCTGCCTCCATCCCTCCATAATTGCAAAATAGGGTCTTGGTGGAGGTATGCGCTCATGGATCACCTCAAAAATCTAATGGGTTCATCTGTAGCCCACAGACCACTACTGGTGAAAATTTAATCAAAATCCATCCAATAGTTGTTGTTCCCTCCCCCCCACACACACACACATAATCCTGCTAAACCATTGCTAGAAGACTGAGCCTTGGTGGAGGTATGGACTCATGGATCACTTCCAATGGGTTTGTGTGTAGCCCAAGAGCTACCTCTGGTGAAAATTTCATCAATCTCTATCCAGTAGTTTTGGAGTAATCTTGCTACACATTGTGAGGAGATAGAGCCTTGGCAGAGGTATGCACTCTCAGATCATCACCATAATCTAATAGGTTTGTCTGTAGCCCAAGGACCAACTCTGATGAAAATTTCATCAAAATCCATCCAGCAGTTTTTGTGTCATTGTGCTGCACAAATACAACCAAGGTCCTTGGCAGAGGTATGCACTCTCAGATCATCACCAAAAGTTAATGGGTTCATCCTTAGGCCAAGGGCCACCTTTGGTGAAAAGTTCATCCAAATCTGTCCAATAGTTTTAGTTGTCATAAGTCGCCAATAGTCACCATAGTGCTACATTGATAGCATCGTTAGCACCGTTGAAGCGGCTATGCAAGGCAGCTAACTGAAGCGAGTAGCATAGCCCCTAGTCTTGGCTCATTTGCGAATGTTTCTGTGCTGATTGTACTCCAGGGACCGGTCATCCTATTGACCACTGAAACCACACACCCCTGCCTACGAGTGATGCATTATTTCATTCATTCTTTGAGACAAATTTGCATTAGTTGGTGCAGAACTAGGTGGTTAATGTTAGCAATAGTGATGTGGGGGGGGGGAACGAAGATGAAGATGATCTAACAGATTTACATTCTCAGAAAGGCTGATAAAAATTTTTAAAAACTCATTTAAATGTAAAGCCAACTTTATTGTCATTCAATCCATACAACCAATCATATACAGTAGAACAAAATTACATTTCTCTTATCTACAATGTTGATCACACACATATACAGTATATATATATATATATATATAATCAGAGGGGTTGCTGCCATGCAAGGCGCCGCCACAAATTTCCCTCCTCCATACCATTATTGCTGAGCACCAAGCTGGACGGCAGGAAGTTCCACTTTTATATGGTCTTCAGCATGACCAGGCCGGGATTTGAACCCCAACCTCCCAGGTGTGGGGCGGATGCTCTACCAACTGAGCAACCACTTTGGTTCAGTTTGCTGCAATAATTATATAATTAAAGAATATTTAAACAAAATATACCACAAACGTTTCATTAAGACATGTGTGAGCTGTTAAAATGATATGAATTTGTGGAAAAAAAGTGCAATTATTATATATTTTTATTATATTAAAAAAAAAACTTCCGGCGCCACACGAGTCGGCTACCTTTTGCAACAACGGCTCAATTCTGAGTTTTTTTCTTTCTTTCTTTACACACTTTATACATCACGGACACACAGATCGCCCCAAATGCCTTCCGAGCCGGCGGACAGAGCCACTGTTTACAGCAGGAGACGGTACAGCAGGGAACAGCTGCTTGGACTTAATCGCCACTCGGTGCTGACGGAAAAACTCAACGTACCGAGAGAAATAAGGCGAAAACGACGTGGTTGTCGGGCTGGTGTTAGACGGCGGACAAGGAGTATAAGGTACAGACCCACCTTCCCATCCGTTATTATGGGGAATGTACGCTCTATACTGGGAAAGGTAGATGAGCTAGCGGCTATCTGCCATTACGATAGCACATATCGGGAGTGCTCTCTCCTTTTGTTTACTGAGACGTGGCTAACTGAACTAGCAGCAGATGCTAACATTGAGCTGGAGGGTTTCCACATGATAAAGGCAGACCAAACACCAGACAGTGGCAAAGCAAGGGGCGGTGGAGTGATAATGTATGTTAACAACAACTGGTGCAGACCGGGACATATCACTGTTAAACAACGTCACTGCAGCAAAGACATTGAGTTGCTAGCTGTTAGCATGCGGCCTACATATCTCCCGAGAGAATACTCACACGTGATCTGCATTGTTGTTTATGCAAATCCCACGGCGAACGCTGGGACACCGCGTGACGTCATCCATTCAGTAACAGGCAGGCTGCAGACAGAACACCCAGATGCTCTTCTCCTCATCTCAGGCGATTTCAACCATGTTTCACTGTCTCCCATTCTACCCACGTTTACCCAGTATGTCACATGCCACACTAGAGACAATAAAACACTGGACTTATTCTATGCAAACACTAAGGAGGTGTACACCTCATCACAACTCCCCCAACTCGGGAGATCGGATCACAACTTGGTTCATCTCCGGCCTGTGTACAAACCCCTAGTGCACAGACAACCCCCGGCCATGTGCACAGTGATGTTATGGTCTGAGGAGGCAATGGACACTCTAAAGGGCTGTTTTGAAGCCACCGCCTGGAAGCAGCTCTGCGATCCACATGGTGAGGACATTGATGGCCTCATTCACACCTTCACGGGCTACCTCAGCTTCTGTGCGGACAAATCCGTTCCCACCAAGACCATACGGTGTTGCTCAAACAACAAACCCTGGATCAACCCTGAGATTAAAACACTTCTGAGAGAGAAGAAAAAGATCTTCAGGTCGGGGAACAGGGAGATGCTGAAGTCCGTACAGAGGGAGCTGAGGAGAAAGATCAGAGAAGGCAAGGACAGCTTCAGGAGGAAGATGGAGGACAAGCTGCAACAGAGCGACATCAGCGGGGTCTGGAGAAACCTCAAAACCATCTCTGGGCTCCAGAATACCTCCCCCCAGACCACGGGGGGCAGGGAGTGGGCGAACAATCTGAATTTGTTTTTCAATAGGTTTGACCAACCGCCCTCCCCCCTGACTGCACAACAACCACTGCTGCCTGTAAAGACATCAAGTCCTGCTGCCCACTCCCCACTCCACCAACACCCCCCCCCCCCACTCCCAACACACAGCCCCCCATCCTGACCCTGACCAGGACCCAGGTGAGGATGGAGCTGAGGAAGATCAAGGCGAGGAAGGCGTCGGGACCGGACGGCATCAGCGCAAAGCTCCTCAAGTCCTGTGCAGACCAGCTGTGTGGGATTGTGACGTACATCTTCAACCTGAGCCTGAAGCTGGGGAGGGTACCACAGCTGTGGAAAACATCTTGTGTGGTACCTGTACCAAAAACTTCCCACCCCAAAGACCTGAACAGCTACAGACCAGTGGCCTTGACGTCCCGCTTGATGAAGACCCTGGAGAGACTGCTCCTTGCTCACCTCCGCCCCCTGGTGGAACCAGCGATGGATCCACTCCAGTTTGCCTACCAGCATGGCATTGGGGTGGAGGATGCGGTGATCTTCCTCCTTCACCGTTCTCTGTCCCACCTGGAGAAGCCTGGGAATGTGGTGAGGATCATGTTCTTTGACTTCTCCAGTGCTGTCAACACCATCCAACCGATGATCCTGAAGGACAAGCTGCTGCGCGCAGGGGTGGACCAGCACCTGTCATCATGGATCCTGGACTACCTCACGAACCGGCCTCAGTTTGTGAGAACCCGGGACTGTGTGTCCGACACGATCATCAGTAGCACGGGGGCCCCCCAGGGAACGGTGTTGGCTTCCTTCCTGTTCACTCTTTATACTGCGGACTTCTCACACAACACAACACATTGCCATCTACAGAAGTTCTCTGATGACTCTGCGATCGTTGGCCTCATCTCCAATGGAGATGAAGCTGAGTACAGAGGGCTTATCCAGGACTTCGTGGACTGGTGCCATCGGAACTGCCTCCAGATCAACGCGAGGAAAACTAAGGAGCTGGTGGTGGACTGCCGCAGGCAAGGACAACCCCTCACAGCACCAGTAAATATACAGGGAACAGACATTGAGATGGTGACATCCTACAAGTACCTGGGTGTTCATCTGAACAATAAACTAGACTGGTCACACAATACTGATGCACTCTACAAGAAGGGACAGCGCAGGCTGTTCCTACTGAGGAGACTCAGGTCTTTTGGTGTACAAGGGGCGCTGCTGAAGACATTCTATGACACGGTGGTGGCATCAGCCATCACTTTTGGAGTGGTCTGCTGGGGCAGTGGCATTACTGCAGCTGATAGGAAGAGACTGAACAAACTGATCAAGAAAGCTAGCTCCGTCCTGGGGCAGCGCCTTGATCCGGTGGAGGAGATTGGAGAGAGAAGGACGGTGGCTAAACTGTCATCTCTGCTGGAGTCCGAGTTCCACCCTATGCAGGACATACTGAATGCACTGAGGAGCTCATTTAGCAGCAGACTACATCATCCCAGGTGCACAACCGAGAGGTTTCGCAGGTCCTTCCTACCAACGGCTGTCAGACTGTACAACCTAAGCAGGGCTGCTCACAGAGATAGCAAAAAGACGTAACAACCTAATAGTTTTTTGAATGCAAAAGATGCAATAGACTTACACAATGGTCCCCTCCGGCATACAACTAGGAAAATACCGGTAGCTACGAAGGGTGAGAATATGTATGGGCACATAATCATACCATGTAGGATAACTAAGTAGACGGTTGTGCTGTTTCATCCCATCTAGCAACAATGCTCTGCACTGTGTGTGTGCTGCACTGTGTGTGTTTATACATTTACATATTTATTCCATCTAGCTACAATGCTCCGCACTGGGTGTGTTTATGTTTATGTTTATGTTTATATTTATATATCTACATATTATTCCATCTAGCTACATTGCTCCGCACTGTGTTTATATACTTACATATTTTTTCCACCTAGCTGCAATGCGCCGTACTGTGTGTTTATATACTCATATATGTATCCCATCCAGCTACAATGCTCTACACTGTGTGTCTGTGTGTATATATATATATTTATAGTAATATGTACATATGTGTATTAGCTGCTCTTGCTTGCTTGCTTTTTTTTTCTTGCCTTCTGATTGTTGCTCTGAGTGTTGCTATCCCTGTGCTGTTGCAATCCTGGAATTTCCCCGTTGTGGGACTAATAAAGGCTTATCTTATCTTATCTTATCTTATCTTAATTAATGACCCCTTTAAGAGTGGTGGCCTAGGGATGGAACATCCGCCCCATAACCAGGAGGTCGGGGTTCAAGTCCCGCCCGGGTCATACCAAAAGACCATATAAAAGTGGAACTTCCTGCCATCCAGCTTGGTGTTCAGCAACAATGGAATGGAGGAGGGAAATGTGGGCGGCAGTGGCTCAGGAAGTAGAGTAGGTCGTCCAATAACCAGAGGGTTGGCAGTTTGAGTCCTGGTCTCCCCACTCATCCTGTCGTTGTGTCCCTGGGCAAGACACTTTACTCACCTTGCCTCCAGTGTCCATGACACTGGGTACAAATGTTCAGCAGTGGTCGGAGAGGCCGTTGGGGTGGATTGGCAGCCACATTTCTGTCAGCCTGCCTCAGGGCAGCTGTGGCTACAGTAGTAGCTTACCACTGACTGTCTGTGGAGAGAATGAATAATGGATTTTCATTGTATAATGCTTTGGGTTTCTTGAAAGGCCCTATATAAATGCAAACCCTTATTATTTAAGAGGGATTTGCAGTCTATTTGGTAGGCTATATTTCAATAAGCCAGACTATGTTTCACACTTCTCATAATTGGTATACTCATATTTCATCAGTTTTCAATTCTGCATATGTGCTACATATTGTGAATGACTGTTTCTTTAAATAGCCTACACCATGACGCCTGCTTTAGATATGATTGAGGTATTCTGACATTCTCCGAAACACTGTAATTGGGACTATGTTAGTTGAACTGAACTTAGTCCAAACTAAAATAATCCAACGTTGGTCCAGAAATTTTGGGAAACAGTTGTAAGTCAGATGTTGGTTAGTTGAACAATGCATTATACTGGGGGGTGCGGGGGGTTCTAGGATCAGAGCTTTAGGGGTGCTGAGCGCCCAGTGAGCACCACAACACACTCACCCTTTTCACCCCCCCCTCCATACACACACACACTATTTTGTTAAGAGTTATCATCTTTCATACATCTCTGCTTTGGCTTCTAGTTAGTCAGGATGGGATAAGGATAAGGATCTGTATTTATATAGCGCTTTTCTAGTCTCAAAGACCACTCAAAGCGCTTCACTAGTATTAACCCTCTATTCTAAGAGCCTATAGGAGACAGATATCTAGGGACAATTTAGAACAACGTGCATGGCACATGATGATGCATAAAAACAGTGACAGCTTGGATTTAATATTTTGCTTATACCAAAACGACAACAGCTTCTTTCTCTCAAATTCAAACAGCACACAGTGGTTGATTGACAATGCAACCATTAAAGAAAATGTCCGCTACTACCTGTCTTAGCCAGTACTAGACTGGGACAAAAAATCAGCTCTGGCATTTTTGGTCCAATTTGTTAAGTAGTGTAGCCCGTGTATTTGTGAGCCTACATATTTTTGCCTGCATACATATGTTTAAGCATAAAGGTGATGCTGAGATTACATATGGTGTTTGACCTCACGACCGAAGGGGACAATAGGTCTGGACCACCTGCAGAGGACGACAAGAGGACGGGGGTACGATGAAAGGACTTCCGACCGCCTGAGGACAGGTGGAAGACTGAAAGTCTGGAAAGGGGGAAGAAATGTCAATAAGGGGTTTTGACGGGGATATGTGATTCTTCCTTTTGTGTGAATACTTTGAAAAGCCTTTGTGAGAGATGTATAAATGTGAACCTTGGATGCAGCTCAGTCTCTGTTTTTGCTGGTTGGAGAGAGAAGGCTGAGGATGTGAATGCTTGAATAAATCTGAATTAAAACGCAATTCAGTCTCTTTATTCCGCGCTCCCCACATTGGTGACCCAAGGACGTGGAGAATGCCTGGAGAGGATCTCCGCTTTCCGGGCTCGCTGGAGTCTGCCCTAGCGAGCGCCGTAGCCGTCAAACTGCCAGAATTCTGGCAGGACAACCCACAGTCGTGGTTCCTACAAGCGGAGTCACAGTTCGCGCTCGCAGGGGTAACGGTGGATGACACTAAGTTTCACCATGTCATCGCTAGGCTCGACAACCGCACAGCCCGGTGCGTGCGGAGCTTGGTACAGCAGCCACCCGCCCACGACAAATACGGCAGGTTGAAAGCTGCCCTCACCAAGTTTTTCACGCCCTCAGCCGAAGAGAGGGCTAGGAGGCTCCTGGCTTTGTGCCACCAAGGAGGACACAGGCCAGGCGCCCTGATGGAAGACATGCTGCAGCTGAGAGGGTCGGACAACGACGATTTCCTCTTCAAATACATCTTCCTAACCAACCTTCCGACGCACATGAGAGGAACGCTGTCCGGCGTACGTTGTGAGACCCAGGAGGATTTCCGGGAGCTGGCCCAGGAGGCAGAGAGGCTCCTGGACGCCTGCGGCGAGCAGACAACTGCAGTGGCGGCCCAGGGCAGCGGTGAGCCAGAGGCAGAAGACCCAAGCCTACCAACAACGGCAGCGGCGCGGCCTCGACGCGATGGAGGTGATGGTTCAGTGGCAGAGGCGCGGCCCCGATGCAGCAGAGGAGATGATCTCTGTTTTTATCATCGGAGGTTCGCCGAGAGGGCACGCAGGTGTGTGCCGCCATGCAGCTTCAGGAGTTCAGGAAACGGCAAGACCAAGGGTCGTTAGCAGCTTCGACTCTCGGCGAAAACAACAAGCTGCTCTACATCAGAGATGCGGGCTTCGGGCGGGAGTTCCTCATAGACACCGGAGCCCAGGTGAGCTTCATCACCCCAACCTACGCTGACCGGTTGGCTGGACCCCGTGGTAGCAGAGCAAGGGCGGCAAACGGCTCGAGCATCAACACCTACGGGAAAAGGACTTTGTCTTTACGCTTACATCGCCGCACGTATGAATGGACTTTTGTCATAGCAGCGGTGAGTTTCAACATGTTAGGTGCTGATTTTCTGTGCTCACATGGTCTGTTAGTTGATCTTGCCAACAAGCGGCTGGTAAATGCACTCTCTTTTTACTCTCTCCCCTGTTCAGCTCGAGTGTCCCCGCCACCAGTACAGACCAACGTCGCCACAGCAGGTGGTAAGTTCCACACACTCCTCACCCAGTTTCCAGCACTCACGGTACCCACTTTTTCAGCAATGGTCGCGAAACACGGGGTGGAGCATTTTATCACTACAGCTGGCCCCCCCGTCTTCGCGAAGGCTCGGCGCTTGGATGCTGCCAAGCTCTCCATAGCGCACGAGGAGTTCACCAGCCTGGAGAGGCTGGGCATCATTCACCGTTCGAAAAGCCCATGGGCTTCGTCGCTGCATATGGTCCCGAAAGCCGATGGCTCCTGGAGACCGTGCGGCGATTACCGCAGGCTGAACAACGCCACAGCACATGATCGCTACCCCATCCCACACATCCAGGATTTTTCAGTACATCTAGCGGGGGCGCGCATTTTTTCCAAAATAGACCTGGTTCGCGGCTACCATCAGGTTCCAGTCCGTCCTGAGGACATTCCTAAAACAGCGGTAATAACCCCGTTCGGACTTTTTGAGTTTCTACGCATGCCGTTTGGTCTTAAAGGGGCAGCGCAAACATTCCAACGGATGATGGATGCCGTGTTACACGATCTCCCGTTTGTGTTCGTGTACCTCGACGACATTTTGGTCGCCAGTAATTCAGAGGAAGAACACGAAAAACACCTCACTGTGGTTTTTAGGAGGTTGGGAGAGCACGGCTTAATAATTAATCCAGCCAAGTGCCAGTTCAGCGTCGCACAGATCGATTTTTTGGGCCATCGCGTTTCCCCAGAGGGGGCAGTTCCGTTACCAGATAAAGTGCGCGCAGTGGCAGATTTTCCCCGACCACAAACGGTCAAGTCGTTGCAGGAATTTTTGGGGCTGGTAAATTTTTATAACCGCTTCCTGCCCCACGCAGCGCAGCTCATGCAGCCCTTATATGCTGTGCTCAGGAAACAAAAACCATCCAATACTGTCGAGTGGTCCCCAGAGCGGGAGCGCGCGTTCACAGAGGTAAAAAAAGCCTTGGCTGACGCTGCGCTCCTGGCCCATCCTGACCCATTGGCACGAATCGCGCTGACGACAGACGCATCAGATGTAGCCATAGGGGCCGTGATAGAGCAGCAGGTTGCCGGGGTTTGGCAGCCGCTGGCTTTTTTCAGCAAATCCTTGAGCGAGGCCGAGCGCAAATACAGCGCGTTTGACAGGGAGCTGTTGGCGCTGCATTTGGCTATTCGGCATTTCCAATTCTGGCTGGAGGGGCGGCGTTTCACTACTTTCGTGGACAACAAGCCGCTCACGCATGCGATGTCCAAAATTTCAGATCCGTGGTCGGGCCGGCAGCAGAGGCAGCTGGCCGCAATTTTGGAATTTACCACTGACATCCGGCATGTAGCAGGTAAACTCAACGTAGTAGTAGACTGCCTCTCACGCACAGTCACGGCACCGGCGCGCGCAGAGGCTGATGATACCACCGCGACCGCGCAGCAGGGTAGCAGCGCAGGAGTGCGTGCGGCCCCAGTTCACGTGGGGATAGATTACGCAGCCATGGCAGCGGAGCAGGGTGCAGATGCAGATGTGCTCGCGCTCCAGTCTGGACCAACAGGGTTAAGGCTGGAGAGCAGATGTTTGCAAACCGGTTTGCCCCCCTAATCTGTGACGTGTCGACCGGGCGCCCACGCCCGGTGGTCCCGGCCACGTGGTGCCGCCACGTTTTTGACTCGGTCCACTCCCTGGCACACCCGGGAGTGCGCGCTTCAGTGAAAATGGTAGCGGAAAAGTTTGTCTGGCCGAGCCTGCGCAAGCACGTGAAAGAGTGGGCAAAGGCCTGCATGTCCTGTCAACGGGCCAAAATTCACAAGCACACACGAGCTCCTTTAGAACCGTTTCGCATTCCGGCCAGAAGGTTCGATCATGTGCATGTTGACCTCGTGGGCCCCCTACTGTCGTCGCAGGGGTTCACGCATCTTTTGACAATGGTGGACCGAACCACACGTTGGCCGGAAGTGGTCCCACTGGCGTCGACCACGGCTGCAGAGGTGGCTCGCGTTTTTTTAACGGCCTGGGTAGCGCGTTTTGGGGTTCCGTCGGATATTACATCCGATAGAGGGCCTCAATTTGTCTCTGAGCTTTGGTCAGCGATGGCCAGCGGCTTAGGAGCAAAAATTCACCGCACTACTGCTTATCATCCTCAGGCTAATGGTTTATGCGAGCGTTTTCATAGGTCTTTGAAGGCAGCCCTCAGAGCGTCACTCACGGATGCAGATTGGGTAAACAAACTACCATGGGTTTTATTAGGGTTGCGTTCTGCGCCCAAGGAGGATTTAGATGCCTCCCCAGGGGAGTTGGTGTTCGCACAACCTCTCAGGCTGCCAGGCGAGTTTTTACCAGAGCACCCGGAGCCAGCCCCCCTCCCGGCTCTTGGGCCGCTAGTCGGCACGGGAGCGGACATGCTCCCGGGCCCCGTTCATCACACTTTTCCGCGCATTTTCGTTCCCAAAGCTTTAAAAAATGCTGAGTTCGTTTTTGTCAGGCACGAGGCTTTAAGATCAACCCTCAGACTGCCATATGATGGGCCATATAGAGTGCTGGAGACAGGTGATAAGCATTTTGTGCTAGATTTGGGAGACAGAAAAGAGACAGTTAGTATTGACAGACTAAAACCTGCTTTTGTGTTGAGCGACGAGTCTGTACTGTTAGCGAGGGCACCTCGACGCTGCAGACCCCCCAGGGGAAGCGTCCCGGAGCCCCCGCAGGGAGCAAATAACCAATCTCTTCCTCAGTCAACAGAGCCTTTGCAGAAGGGCGCCGCAGGGAAGACGAGGCCGGCTTACAGCAGATTCGGAAGACGGTTGAAGCCCAGGCGGCGCACGGACTGAGTGTTTGATGTTGGATGTACTGTTGATATTAGCATGTTCACTGGATTTTAATACATTGTCCATTCTTCGTCGTTTGGGGGGGGGGGGGGGTTATGTAACCCGTGTATTTGTGAGCCTACATATTTTTGCCTGCATACATATGTTTAAGCATAAAGGTGATGCTGAGATTACATATGGTGTTTGACCTCACGACCGAAGGGGACAATA